>CM029773.1:4236836-4316564 GCA_017562165.1 Ectropis grisescens
TCGGCTCTACAAACAAACACTAAATTAGATTTTAAATGTACCCAACTCCTCCTATTTTCCTCTTCTTCTCCTTATCCAAAATATGTGTAAAATAATAATAATATATATTTGTAATGACAAAGATCACGGACCCCGGAGTCTGTGGAGTGGCTAATAATAAAAAAAACCGTTACATCTCACCACTTTTCTCCGCTCGGCTCCACCCAGCTCCGCATCAGTGGAAACGCAGCCTTAAGCTGGTTATGCTTACTCTATTTAATTTATATCTCTGAGTATATATACCTATCTATGAGTGCAGTGGAGTGCTAGGTAATTATTTGGACATTTTATGTTCCATTAGCTGAGCGACACTGTGTCGTTATGGGTACGCATCTTGCTTACCATCAGGCAGATGTCATTCTCTTCACTCTAAACTTAATTTTTTTTTATTATTAACAATATATTTTCCCCCAGGGCCAGAGCTTCATGTTGCATCAGATCAGGAAGATGGTGGGTCTGATGATAGCCGTTCTCCGAGGATTGACCGATGCGAGTATCATGGAGAGAGTATTCGCCAAGGAGAAGGTCATGATACCTACCGCTCCAGGTCTAGGACTAGTGCTGGATAAGGTATAAACTTTTTTTATATTGTAGTGTGACGAGACGATCAGGACATGTGCCTGATGATAAGCAACATCCCTGGCCCATAACAGGACTGTGACACGCAGCCATTGGAACATGAAGAGTCCAAATCATTACCTAGCACTGTACTGTGCTCTTTTTACCCAGAGATATAAGATGATGTATCTATGTATGGCCTGTATTTTACTGGAAATATTCCCTTTTAAACCGGATCACACTGATGTTTTCGCACTACTGCTTGGCGGTAGAATAACTGGTTAAGGTGTGGCAGTTCCCCATGGAGACTATGCAAAGACTTCCTACCACTACAGAAGTGTGTGTGAAACTATATTCGTGATATTTCTAGGTACATTACGAGCAGTATGATGCCAAGTTTAAAAACAGTCATGACAGCTTGTCTTGGGACGAGTGGAGCCTCGGTGCAGATGTTCAAGGAGAGCCACATCTACCCGGCATCGTGGAGGGAGGTTTCTGGCAACATGGCTGCCTGGCTCGAGAAACTTGCTGGGCACTCCTTCGAACCCAGTGAGGATAAACCCGACACTGAGACAGGTTAGATTTGTACTGTTTTAAATAATTTTTAGGTGTGTCCGCGACTTCGCGCGCGTTTTAATGGCGTTTTGTGCAAATAAATTGAAAAAATATAACATCATCATCCGCAAGACGTCCACTGCGGAACATAAGCCTCCCCCCTATATTTCCACAACGAACGGTCCTGCGCAACCTGCAACCAGCGGTTTCCAGCGACCTTTGTGAGGTCATCTGTCCGTCTAGTAGGAGGCCGTCCAACACTGCGTCTTTCGGTTCGTGGTCGCCACTCGAGAACCTTTCTTCCCCATCGGTTGTCAGTTCTGCGAGCGATGTGGCCTGCCCATTGCCACTTCAGCTTGCTTACTGTTTGTGCTATGTCGGCCACTTTCGTTCTTTTGCGAATATCCTCATTACGGGTTCTGTCGCGCAAAGAGACTCCGAGCATAGCTCGCTGTGTGACTTTGAGCTTCGTTATGAGGCCCACAGTGAAGGACCTCGTCTCAGTTCCATAAGACATCACTGGCAACACGCACTGGTTAAAGACTTTCGTCTTTAGGCATTGGGGTATTTGGCACTCAAAGATGTGCCGAAGTTTCCCGAACGCTGCCCATCCGAGTTGAATCCTTCGCTGGACCTCTTTGTCGAAGTTGGATCTACCTAATTGGACTGGAAAAAATGTGTACTTATTTACAAAATATAAGGTATATTATTCTGTAAATTAAGTATTATAATTCGGTAAATTTGTATGTATATATATATATATATGTATATATATATACAATATATACCTTGATCTATGACTGGTCTCCTGCCTTATTAAAATTTTATCTAAATGCATTCCAAATGACCCTCTCTGACCAGAGTAACTTGGTAAGGTGGGGAAAAGCCTCTGAAAAATGTTGCTATACTTGTGGAGAGGCGATATGTACAGCAGTGGCGGATTAGTCATATAGCAAGAGTAGCAAATGCTACGGGCCTCGCGCAAACTGGGGGCCCCGCGCTCCGACGTCTGTCTGAATGTAAATATGTAGCAAAAATATCTTGCATAATCTTTATTTTATTTATTTTAGTTGAATATGTTTATTGTATTATGATCTATATTTGACAGATTTTGTAAATTTTGTTGCAAAATTACCATTTGAGCATTTTTAGCTAAGTAATTTTTGACAAAGGTTCGTAATGATGTTTGTTAATTTGGGCCCGAATTGTTTAATGTTAATACATACTTAATACATGATTATAACGCTGTAAGAATAATATTGTTGGAATTAATTATAACTTGATCGAATTTTGTATTGACTTACCTAATGTAACAATTTGTTATAAGGCCAATAAATATTTCTATTCTATTCTATTCTAACTAAACCTAAGCAAACCAAGGGCCCCTTGACAGAAATTGCTACAGGCCCCGCGCTGGCTTAATCCGCCACTGATGTACAGCAAGGCACATATTGGTGGGATGCAGGGTGCTCCTTAATGGGGGTCATTACTCACGGCGCCATGACAGAGTACTTGAAATCATACGTGAAGCCATGAGCCTTTCAGTAGCTAGAGCCCAAAAGGGATTGACGACAAACAAAAGACAAATTAACTTTGTAAAAGAAGGCTCAACTTCAAACTCCAGGAACAAGCCTTGTAGAACTTACCGTACCGTGGGAAACTAATATACCTAAAGACCACGCGATGAAACAAAATAAGTATTACGACCTCCTAAACGAATTAACAAAAAACGGCTATGTAGTTAGTTTATACGCTGTAGAAGTGGGAGCGAGAGGTATACCAGCAAAATCTCTCTATAACCTGCTGAAAGACCTTGGCTTATCCAGAAGTGCAGTAAGTTCTATACTAGAACGAGTATATAAAGCTGCACTAGTAGGCTCATATCAGATTTGGCTGGGCAGGGAGAGAAAGACGAGTAGTGAAGGTGAGTGTTGATGTACGTCAGAAAGGGGCCCCTTAAACCTACGCCCGAGTCACAAGTCTCGGGAACCACTCGAGTTTTCTGTCTCTGCCACACGATGGGCCCGGCACCCGCACGGTGAATCCATGGAATGCTAAGAAGATCGTCTCTCTCTTGACACGAGAGAGATTGGAATATGAAGAGTCCAAATCATTACCTAGCACTGCACTGCGCTCGTGACCCAGAGATCTAAGATGTTATCTCTAAGCCCTGTTATTTGAAACATTGCCTTTCAAACCGGAACACAGTAATGTTTGCACATTTCTGCTTGGCGGTAGAATAACTGGCATAGTCTTGATCATCGCCGAAAAATTGCCAGCTTATCGGTTTTTTTATCGGATACACTTTGGAGAGTGTGCGACTGATTTGCATGATCTGATACCACCTTGCCCTTTTTTCTATCGGAATGCTCGTAGCTCGAAAAAGCGACATCGTTTCATGGTTGATGTTCCAAAGACACGAACGAAGAGATTTGACTCTACTTTTGTGATAAGAACGTCTAGGCTGTGGAATACGTTGCCTGAGTGGGTTTTCCCTGATGGTTACAATCTTTGTGTCTTCAAACCGAGAGTGAATCGGTATCTTCTAGGTAAACACGCTCCATCGTAGACCGCATCGTCGCTTAACATCAGGCGAGATGGCGGTCAAGTAAACCTATAAAAGTTAAAAAAAAAAAATACCCTAGGCAGACTGTCAAAAATACAAATGAAATATAAAAAATAATATGAAAATACTAGCAGCCCCTCGTGGTTTCACACGCACAATTTCCGATCCCGTTATTTTTCCGGGATAAACTTATTCTTATATTTCGGCCAGACTATTATCTAAGTATGCACCATATTTTATCCCAATCTCTTCAGTGGTTTTTGTGTTAAAACGCCCATCAAATCTCTACTAACTTTCGTATTTATAATATTAGTGTCAGTGTATTTGTATGAATGTTATTGTTCTAGGCGAAAAGTGCATTGATGATGACGAAGATGATGATGATGATATTAGCAGTCAGCTTGACGAAGATGCTGGCAACAACACCTCCGGTGGTGACAACTCTGTGCTGAGCAATGTTAATTCTGGAGCTGATGAGCGTGGTGATGCCACCGAAATCAAAACTGATGATCAGAATACCAGCATGGGTGATGACAAATCTGGGGCTGACAAACTGACAAAATGTAGTTTGAATCATGAAAATGGTGAAGAAATAAATAGTGTAAACAGTGAAGTAACAAGTGATAACATTGGTGAGGTGGATAGCGTTAAGGATGATTCGAAAGATGAAGTATCTAGTAAGTAATCAAATTAAGTACATAGTTTCTGAAATATGACTTAAATATACTCTAATGTATGTCTGATATGTAATTTTATCTGTTCCAATCTCAAGAGCTATATCTATTTGATTATTAAATACAGTGTAAATAATCTGTATGTAACAACACTCAAGGGACTATGCAATTTTGATGTTAAAGAGTATTGTCGTGAAATGAACAGAAGTAAAATCTGTATTAGAAAAACAAAAAAATATATTTCAGACTAGGGTTAGGAATGACTAGAGATGCGCCGAGTAATACTTTTGCCGAATAATGAGTACCGTGTTTTACTTGGTAAATTTTTTTTTCAACTGAGTACTTTGGAGATTAACTCGGTTCAATCAAATTCTCATTTCGAGCGCGTGAACAAGTACAGACAGGTTACATTACTCATTCATTAACATAATTTCGATATTATTGAATGAGATTTCCTAAATTAGTAAAAAAAATACTTTTTGATTAACACTGTTGTTTTAATTACCTACATCTACCTAAATATATTGCCGAAATTTCTTAAACCGAGTATACTCGAAGGACGAATTTTAAAAAATCTGCCGAGTACAGAATCTCTATAAAAAACATAAAAAGCAATTCTTATTTGAACGCTAATGCGTATAGTCTGAGATATTCGTCTGACGTGATTTGTTGCACTAGTAATGTTGTTGAATTTTTAACTGACTTAAAAAAAGGAGGAGTTTCTCAATTTGATTTTGTAATTGTTACGCTATAGCTCCGCCAATTATGGATGGTTCTTTTTTTGTTTGGTAGATCATGGTTCAGAGGTGGTCCCATATAAATTTTATCAAAATTGGTGTAGTAATTTTGTAATATGAACAAAAAACTGCAAAAATATACAACGATGACATAGTGATTGCTTACTTTTGAATATGGTAGAATGCCTGAATTTAATTTTAAATTGAATTTGGTTTTTGTTTTTTTCGTCGAAAATAAATTATTTTACACATTTTGTTCTTTAGAGTAAGATCCCAGGGTCCCCAGAAGTCACGTATTTTCTGATGAAAGAAATGTAGACGTTTGAGTAGAGTTACGTACTTACTAGAGATGCGCCGAATGTTCGGCCGAATATTCATATTCGGTATGTTCGGCGTATATTTTCTATGTTCATATTCGGCTGAATATTCGATTGATTTACCGAATAATTACCGAATATAAAATAGTATAATTTTATAATGAAGGCTTTATTCTGAGCGGTGCTCAGAACAGGAACAGAGTATTTGATAAATGAAACAAACACTATTCTTATGTAAACATCATTATATATTTAAAAATAATAACATTATTCCAATTTTAAATAATCAACAGATAATATAATCTTTTCGTAATCAACAGACTTAAAAAAAATCTAACAAACATACTCAATATTTAAAATTTAAAAGTGGTAAATTGTGATGCAGGAAAACAAGACTCTCTGCTCTGTGAGGCAACAATCTATTTCTTTTTTCTTCGTAAATATTTCCTGCTTCAGAAAATAATCGTTCGCTATATACAGAGGTAGCAGGATATGATAAGAAAATTCTAGCCAAAATAGCCATGTGTTCATATTTTCCTTGGTTTTTGGCCCACCATGTGAAAGGACTCAAATGGCGTTGTAATAAGTTTTCTATCAAATATTTTTGTAATTCCAAAGCTATTTGGTTTTGTTTTTTTATTCGCAGGATTTTCTTCCGACGTTACTGGCTGCTTAGTGGAAGCCAACTCTTCATAACAACTCCAAAACGCCAAATGAGAATTACGAGTTTCCACATTTGTCACATTTCGTAATGGTAGCATCTCTTCTTCATCGTCACTGCAGCTGCTTTCTAATGCATCAGACCTTCTAAGATGTTCTCTAAATAATGTTATTTTAATTGATTCAATTTTTTCTTTAGAGAAGAAATTCAACCGAAATCTGGGATCTAACAATGTGGCCAGTGTATAGTATTTGTCCTCCTGAATATTTGCAAATCTGTGCTTCAGTTCTGTTTCTAATGTTTCTAGCATATCATTAACATTAGGGCACGCTTGTTTAGTGTCCGACTTACTTAAATATTTTAGAAGTGTTGTAATGTGGGGTATCACTTCAGATATTGATGAAAAAGTGGAACTAGTGAGCTTTGTAATTTCTTCAAAAGGTTGTAATAGATTCAGTATCTCATTCAAAATTAGCCACTGGCGCTCTGTTAGATTTTGAAGATTTACTGTACTGCTGTTGTCAGAAATGTATAATGAGACAGCCCGTTTTTGTTCCAGAAGTCGTTGGCACATATAAAACTTACGATTCCATCTAGTTATAACGTCTTGCACAAGTTTATGCTTAGGTAAATTGAGCTCTTCTTTAATTTGAACCAATTTTTTCTTGAGCTTGAGTGGAATGATTGAAATGGGTAACAATTCTTTTAGCTGCTGTTAGAGCTTCAACTTACATTTTCTTGGGCTTGCAATGCGTTGTTTATAGCCAATTGTAAATTATGTATAAAACAAGATTTTCCAACATATGGAGTGTCATTGATTGCTTTAACAATATTAGGTCCATTGTCTCTAACTACCACATGAATAAGTGAATTGATTTGCCACTTATTTGCCATTTCTTTCAGGTGAGATTGGATATTATGTGCTGTGCTGCCCAGTAAAATGAGTCATCTGCAAAACCGCGTGCTGAACGGCAAAATCTTCATCTAGCCAGTGAGCTGTGAAACTTAAAAAGCTTACCAAATTGTTCATACAGGTGACACATACCACATGTCTGTAGTAATAGATACTGATTTGGCCTTCATTAGTTTATCTCTGATAGCCGATTTCACTTTATCATAAAGACTAGGTATGACCACTTCAGTCATATATTTTCTTCCGGGTAGTTCATATTTTGGTTTAAGTAAATTAATCAGTCTGTTAAATCCAGAGTCCTCAAGTATTGATCATCAGACGTAATCATTTCAGCAATAGCGTTATGAATTTCTCGAGATCTTGGATCATTAATATCCCACTTTTTAGCAAATGCCTCCTCTATAGTTCGTTGATTTGGCTGTATAATTTGGTGACTTTGGGCACCCGACGTTGATGGTTGATCGATATTTCCGAGTTACAGGCTGTAATGTGTCTGCTTCTTCACAAAAAAAGTCCACACAAGAGATCTTTTACGACCACTCATCTTTAAAAATATATTTTAATCAATTTCACTTAAATTACACAGTCTGGAGATATTTTTTTTAAGCAATAACATAATTAAACACACAAGAATTAACAAATGACGTAAGAGCGGCGCACTAACTGAGCAAGCCGGGATAGCGCTAGAGGGCGGCGGGGTGCGCGGGTAAAAGCGGGCGGGGCAAACGCCGACCCCCAAAATCATCTTACGAACCTGTAAAAACCTGTTTATCGCGCCAAAATTAACCGAATAATTCGGCCGAATATTCGGTTCGGTTTGTTTTGGACCGAACATTCGGCCGAATATTCGTATTCGGTTAAACCCATATTCGGCGCATCTCTAGTACTTACTAAGAACACATGCTTGCCCGCTACCTTGTTTAGACGGCCAATTTTGAGATATGGGGTCCAGAAGGTACATAAAAACATTACTTACTTCACATATTTTTTAATAACTAATTTTCATGTATGTTATAGACCAGTGGTTCCCAATTAGATTTTGCTGAAGGTTGAGGTTTTGCTTCAAAAAAGACCTCAAACCTGCGTACTCCTAATTGTAGCAATCACACTAATATTATAAATGCGAAAGTTTGAGAGTGTGTGTATATTTGTTACTTCTTCACGCTCAAACGGACCAATTTTGATGAAATTTGGTAAGTACACAGGTAGTTGACACCCTGGATTAACAGATAGGCAACTTAAACCGCGGGGAAAAACGCATGCACAGCTAGTGATAAATAAAAAAATAAGTCAGTTTAAATAACATTTATCATCTTCAAATTACAGTACAATAATGAAAATCAAAAAAATATGATGTATTGGCGAAGACGCTAATGTGACAAATGTGCACATTTTTCTTTGCACATCTCTTGAAAATCTGGTTGTCCTTCATTCAGCTTCAGTCTTAAATCGTCTTCAAGTTGAAGTCTGTGACGATGTTTAGTTTTTAAGTTCGTCTTGGCCGAAAATTTCGCATGCTTTCGCAAAGGTAGGTCGTGCAAAATGGCAGTAAATATTTTATTGCTGATTCGCTGATATGATAAATATCTTTTAAATTAGACCAAAAGTCACCCAGTGATTGCTCTACAAATCAACTCTTGAGTCTGCTGTTGCATGAGATGTCTATTAGTTCCTCTTGATCGGAGATGGGTAGGTGGTCGACGGAATGGTTCGCGAAAGGATTGTTTACCTAGTTCCATTGCGGCGATAGTAACTGTGTAAAGCCGCCGACAGATTTTGCAAGTGGCATTATGCACTATGTCCTTTAAATCTTCATTTACCGACGAAGAAATTGTATCTAAAAAAAGTTTAAGATTCGGAAACTGGTCATATTTACACGTCAATCAAAGATGTTCAGAGGGATATTTTTTTTATAGTGGACTCAACTTTCTCCTCCATAGTGAATATGGTTGTATCACGGCCTTGTAGTCCCACATTCAACTCATTTAATTTTGTGAAGATATTTGACAAGCCAATTTTTGCACCCACCATGAATCAGTCAGCATCTGTTTGTACTGATTATGTACAAACAGACCAAAAATAACTCAATTTCATGTCTTAACTCTCGAAACAACTGCCTCTGGACAGCCAACGCACTTCAGTATGTAACAACAGGGTCTCGTTTTTGGTCTGGTTTTCTTTTACAAAACTGTGGTGCGAATCGAAAGGGTACGACAAAACAGGAATTTTTCATGAAACTTTTTGGAGTGAACATAACGAACGTTCGTTAAAAGTTGAGCCATGTTTGTAATGTCTGTGGATTCATCAAGTTATATGGCAAAGTAATCGCTTTCTAAAACCCGTTTAATTTGGCGGGTTTTCAGATTCTTTGACATGTTTGCAATACGACAAGAGACAGTGTTATTTGGCATAGGAATAAGTATCACATAAGTTCTCGTGGAATTTTTTCTCCAAACAATCATTTCACTATCTCTTTTGCTGCAGGCAATATAAGGTTCTCTCTAATAGTGAGGTTTCGCTTGCTTAGCTATTAAATAACTCACTTTGAAAGAGGCTTGCAGAGCGTTGTCATTCGTGTTTTGGCTATGACAGGGTTTGCCGTGTACGATTTTGACTTCTTCCCACATTTGGCATAGAATAGAATAGAATATTCTTTATTATCATGGAAGTAACGTTCACATATACTATAATTACAAAAATTAAGTTTTATGAACGCCACTACACAGACTCGTCACATTATTACAATTTTATTTGAATAAAAAGATGTACAAGATATGTTTGTACCTACTTAGATCCGTTGAAATAGGTACCTAATGCTTTTATAAATTCTTAGTAAAAAAATAATGGCAGGTAGATACCGCCTTAGCAATACCCACCTTCCACCTCCTACTACGTACATGTTTATGACAAAAATAATTTAATTTTACTGATTTTAGTAATAGACAACTTGTGCTGTATAGGGGCTTTGTCTAAAACCTTATTCTGACATAAAACAAGTCAATTCAAATTGCAATAAAAAAATAAGAATTGTATGTTTATATAAATTAAGAATAATATTATAATATCTTTCAGATTTCTTTCAAATGTTGTAAAATTACTGCCAATACATTAAGTACAATAACATAACATTACAGAGTATTTATTACCTATATGAAATCTCAGACTACCTTCCATGCAAGAAAGCGAAAGCGACAATATCACCTTAATGTAATTCATCAAATTTACAGCAAAAAACAAAATCAGTAAACACACTTCTTAGAAATTGTGAAACTTGTGACAATAGTGTTGTCATGAATCTACATTTACATTATTTCACTAACTTTACTTATTATGTAGTTACACACAAAAGATGCACAATAGGCAAGGTGTAGGTAATAGTTCGACAATAACAATAACTTTATTTACGAATTCCCTGCCATTATCACTGTGTAAAATGTATGGAGTTCCAAATGTTGTGAAGACACCCGATATGCGAGTATGCGACTTCGTCGGCTCGTTTTGTTTTTAATGATATAAGAATCACAAACTTGGTGAGGTAGGTGGTCTTGATACATCATGATGAACTTAAAATCAGATAATGATTTTAAGTTCATCATGATGTATCAAGCTTGTGTTTGTATATCGATTAGGTCGACTTGACGTCGTGAGTTAAATTCACTACTTTTTATAGGCTTAACCACTAGTCCTTGTTTTGGAACACTTAGTTTTTTTTGACATGGTTCACACAAAGCCAGACACAACGCCACAAACTCTTTAGTGATATTTTTGTACTTCAGTTTGAGCTCTTTCATCATTTTATTTCTACTTCCATGCCCGATAGAAATGTGAGTTTCGTGAATAATATCAAGTGTTTCTTCCAAATAATAGTAATATTGAATTGGTTCTCTGTCATTTTTCACTGGTACAATTATTTTTTGAACTGTCTCGATCTTCACTATGTCATACCCCGACAATCGTTGATATTCCTCCGGAGTTTCGCCTGCGATCTTGTGACTTGCACTTTGGCTAAAAGGAATAATACTCATCGCGAGAAAATGACTAAGTGTTTTTCCCCTTCGATAATTTTAATTTATGAACTTCTTCGTCATAACGTCTTTTCATATCCATCATATCCATGGATGCCGCCATTTTCGAGATAAACGTACTCAATGCACTTACGTGTTCTCGTTTCGAAGTATTACTGCGAACTAACGCGTCGCTGCGTGCGCGTGCGCCTCCCCCCCGTATCCGTATGGCTAGAACAAATACCCCACAATATAAAAATATTTATGAATAAACCTGTTTTAAAAAAAATGGCAAATTGACCATATTTCCGACAATGTTGGTAAATATGGTCACACTATGGGCATATTTACCATAACCTCGTAAGTCCTGTGTTTTATTAACGTCGGCAGTCATATCTGCCGGCTGTACTATATACCAAGTAGAAATTAAGAATAATGCTTCAGACCCAGACAAATATATATCGATTTTAGGCAATTTTTGAAGCAAGGAGCCGTTTTATGTTTTTTTTTTTGGTAAGTATATGACGTGTAGCACATTTTAAAGAAGAAAATAGTTAAAAATATTTTATACTTGTATGAGTACATTAGGTTTTAAACACAGTATATAAAAAACAACGTAATAGTCGAAAAGTTTTATTTGGTATCAAAATAAATCATATTTTTCTTCTAAACTTCACTAAGAAGTTACAACATAAACATTATTATTCTTCTAGAAACAATTTTAAATACAGCTTCATTGACAAAATTAGCTTAATTAACTTTTATAACTTAGTGGATAATATTCTCACTGTTCCTAATAATCGAAATAGAATAGAGGACATAAAAATCTTCCTTACATACTAGTTTAATGGACATTTTATAACAAACTAGCTGCATTCTGCCATGCTTCGCTTTGGCACATTGTGATGCAAAAATTAGATAAAAACAATCCTTGATGCGGATTAAGATAAGATAAGAAAACTCTTTATTAAAAGCCACAACAGAAAAAGAAAAAATACAAAAGAGACTTAGAACAAGCATGACATTTTAATTGGCGGCCTTATTGCTCAGAGCAATCTTTTCCAGGCAACCGTGCATGGATAGGATTTTAAACAACAACGCGGACCTTAACATGTTTGTAAATGAATATAAAAAGACAACAAATTATTACAACAAGTAACTAATAACTACACTTAAAAATAAACTACTTACATTAAGAATGTCTACAAAATACATATACATATTACTAACAATTAATAACAGATGACTATTTTATAAGTTATCTGAAACTTGAAACGTATTCAGTGCAATTTTAAATAGGCTATTGTGTATAATAAAGTGGTTTTGTTAAATTAATAAAATTTGTTACAATATTGGCCGGGCTCATTGTTCAAAGACATTGATTTTATTTACCCTTGATATAAGTATTGTTTTTGTAAAGGACCAGTTATGGAATCGTCCCCACCCATCGACAAAAATGAAATATAGTTCAATTGATAAATCTTGGCAAGATGAGTTTTTTTTTACTATGGCGACTGTTGGATTTCTCTCTACTGGCTTGATTCGAATACAATTAAATTTTCCCGCCACACGAAGCCATTCGGCTTCGGTCGTCGTCGACCGAATAGTTCGGTTCATCTCCACGATCGCAAAGTGCGCCATTCCACAACCGACATCTTCAACGAATGTGTTCGCGCATTTTATTATAAACCCAAATTGTGAGAATTTAAGGCCAAATATTATATCAGCGACGGCCCAAGAACAGGAGGAGCGTTGATAGGGGTTTGGAATACGTCCCGGGACAAGCCCAGATCGTGGAACGGATTTTGGTGAGTTTTATTTCGTTTTCAAGCCAGACCTACTTTTTACAAATTTTAATTAAAATGAACGAGCTATCGAATCGCACAGCGACCCAAATGCATGGGGTTATCGCGGTATCGTGCGTTTAAACAGATATCTCGTTACTTATTCAAGAGTAATTGCAAAGTGACTACTTATTTATCTACTCAACTGCGGCGTATGCAAATAAAGATAGGTTACGTAGGCAGGTAGTCACCCGATACGAACCTCAGTGACATTCAGTTCGCTGCAGTGTTCGTTCACATGTTATTTCTTTGTGTAGTCTATCGGTTTTACCTTTATAACTACTGTCCCTGCTTGTTTACTGGACTGACTGATAGCTTTTCCACTGACCCTACCACGATAAAAGACTGCGATAACTATAAATAAAATAACTTGACGCTATGTATCATGGATACTGGACGGCGGTGTATAATGTGTCCACGATCCATTTTGCGACAAAGACGGCACGTTCAAGAGGCGTTAATTGGAAGTGAACCTGAATTAGTGAACCGTATTTCACAAAATTCTCCGATACAGGTAAATAACATGTTTTATTTGTAACTAATATGTACCTAATTCTGACTAATATTTATTTTTCACAGTAAAATATAATGATGTTCTATTGTTTAACCGGCTTCCAAAAAAGGAGGAGGTTTGGTTGTATGTTTTATTTTATTTAGTTTATTGTGAATCGATTTTGATGGTTCTCTATTTTGTTCTTTGTTTCGTTCTTTGTTTTGTAGATCGTAGTTCCTTATAAATTTTATTGAAATCGGTGTAGCGGCTTTGGAAATATAACAAAAAAACAGCAAAAATTTACTGGCATAGTGATTGCTTAGCTGTGTGTGAATATGGTGAAATGCTTGAATTTAATTTTAAATTGAAGTCGGCTTTTGTTTTTTTGGAGCAAATAGATTATTAACTACTGTTAATATTAAACACGTCATATTAATTACACAAATAGGGACTTGAGCCCTACGAGATTTGACCCCGCAACCCTTGGTTCAGAAGGCTGATTCTATTTTTGTTTTAACTTTAATAGGTTTACACTTGACCGCCATCTCGCCTGATGTTAAGCGACGATGCGGTGTACGATGGAGCGTGTTTACCTAGAAGAAACCGATTCACTCTCGATTTGAAGACACCAAGATTATAACTATCGGGAAAAACCCACACAGGCAACACATTCCACAGCCTAAACGTTCTTATCACAAACGTAGAGTCAAATCTCTTTGTCCGTGTCTTTGGAATATCCACCATGAAACGGTGCCGCTTCTTCTAATACTGATCGTTTTATATTTTTGTTTCAGGTTGTCTTCAATAGCACTATGGCTGTGTGTCATCGATGCTGGCAAAGAGCTAGCAATGCTACGCGACCAGGTGGCATCGGAAATGCAGATAATGGCATCCCAGGTCCAGAAATTCAAAGAAACCAAAATGTAATTGTGGAAGATCATCATGGTGTTGGTGAACAAGAGCAGGTGTTGAACGATGATGAAGCGAATACAAAACAAGAACAGGAGTTTTACGTTCGAGATTATGTGAGGGCACGAAATTCTTCTCGCAGCTGCTGTTACAGACAGTGCACAAGCGAAAACCTTAGGTTAATCCCAACTTCAATGAAAGTGTATTTGGTATGTAACCATCGCCTGTATATTCCACCGAGTGCACGATTATGCCATGATCACACTAACATCAACGAAATCTTAGACAACATCAACGTTACGTCTTATTTCAATTCTTCTTTTTTTTTTCGGACTTGACAAACATGTTGGTAAATGCCATTAACGAATCCCCTACTTTGGACTTTGAATCTGGACTTAATGCACAGGAATTACATTTTTGGACCGGTATGACATTAGAACAGTTCGATGCTATCCTGGCGGAAACACCGAGTCTATCAGAGAGGGCCCGTCAGCCGCGCACAGTTCTAGGTGTATATGTAACAAAACTGAGAACTGGTGAACCTAATGAGAGACTGGCGACGCTCCTTAAAACATCACCCAGAGAGCTGGAAAGAAAATTAAAAATGGCCAGAGAATGTCTTACATGGCGACACATCTTGGAATAGGCTATGTTTCTAAGAAGATGATATCTTCACGAAAGAAGTCTTATGGTACCAAAAGGTGTTTTTGGAAATGAGGAAAATACTATTTTGATATATATTTAAGTGGCAATGGGCATGCCACATCGCTCGCAGGAACCGACAACCGATAGGGAATAAAGGTTCTCGAGTGGCGACCACGAACCGGAACACGCAGTGTTGGACGGCCTCCCACTAGATAGACAGATGACGTCGCAAAGGTCGCTGGAAACCGCTGGTTGCAGATGTAGAAATCTAGGGGGGATACCTTTGTTCAGCAGTGGACGCCTTGGGGCTAATGATGATGATGACTATTTTGATTCTAATAGCAGACGGAAGTTCGAACTTTTTCTTTCAATGGAAAAGTTATAGTCTGCACAAGTCTGGGAACTTATTTAATACTTAAATAATTCTTTTTTTGTAAGTTACTAGCGGTGGTTATACAATCGATGTTTTAGGTCTATCGTAACGTCAGATGCAATGATTATGTATAATATAATATACATAATATTAAATATAATGAACCAACATGAACATTTTTTGCTTTGACTCATACATTCAGAGCATTTATAGCATACAGTCGCTTGGCCATGAGGCTCACACCTCCAACAAACGACAGACCTGCTACCCAACTCACCATTGAACAGGCAAGTAAGTCACAGTTAGGCGTTATGCCCGTGGGTAAAAAAAAGCTCTAAACCGAAATTTCAAAAATAGGCTTAAACTTTTAAGGCAGTTTAAGGCCCTTTTAAATATTTTAACAGAGCTTCGTTTGTTCGTTGATTTTAGAATCTCTACAACAATTATCGTGAAGTTACCGACACCAGGCTTGCCTCAGAAATACTGAATCTCATAGACGATAAAATCAACACGCCTAATCGGTTACGTGATTACGTAGAAATAAAAAATCTCTGGCTTGTAAGGCCATGGAAGAACAAATGTCTCATTTCTTACAACTGCTTGTGTGATGAATTCAAATATTTGTACGGTGTTTGGGTGTTTCTATGTTTCGTATAATAACTATGTATTTAGAACTATATAAGTACTCTATCAGCTATCTGGTCGCCATAGTAGGAAACAAGCTTTGCTTAGTTTGGGGTCAGATGGTGTTGAGTGTGAATTGTCCACCAAAATTTATTTATTAAAAAAGCAGTCTTCCTTTAATTTAGTCTTCATGGGTTTGAATCAAATCGAGTGATTGATCATTCACAGGTAAAGTTTCGCAAAATACCTTTCTGTTGGTGGTGGTGGTTGTTGGTTGGCATAAGTGGACTAAGCTATGTGAGAATTATATCCTATTCAAAAATTTTTATTCATACAAGCTCGCTTATGAATAAAATTTGATCGGTACGAATTTTTAATTTTAAATGTCGAGGAACATTCTTCAAAATCTCAAAAATCTTGAACTTTCACCGTCTGTACTATAGTACAAGAGCCAGTATCAGACACAGCTTTACAGAAGTCGTCAAAGTCGTACACACTTTTTTATTTTTAACCCTGGCCAAAAAATATAAGTTTTATAAGTTTGACGTCGATATCTGTCTGTCTCTGTGTGTGTCTGTCTGTGGAATAACTTACGAGGTCCTCTTTTTTCATCCAGATGTTGCTTCATGCCATAAAGCTGCAAAAGTTAGACCCAATTCATGTTTTATGTTTGTCATCAATTGGTACGACACTTTGGTTAAAAACAATTAGCCGTGGGCAAAACCTCACAGTTTCGAACTGTTCCATACCGGGTAACATTATGACTTTTTCTAAATCTACGGCAAAACTGAGAGTATCTGTGTTATTTTTCTTCCGTGTTTGATTACTAGTATCACGTTCGTATTTAGTGCGTGCTGAAATATATCTGTTATGGTGTTCTTCGTAATCTGTACACTCCTTGCAATTTCTGAGGGTTGTGTATCATACATTTTTCACATAGCTCACACTCTTCTTAGGTAAATGATATATTATGTTGTTTTATTTACAAATTTTCTGTAAAATTCATAAGACACTTTCGTTACAGGATCTCTTTCACAGTAATTGTCATACGTTATACGTATATTAAGATCTGAAGCCAAATACTTGATATTAGGGGCGTGCTCACATCTGTAGTGAGATACGGCGTGATTAAATTACATTGTATATTCTGTGATTTTAATAGAATCGATTTTATTAGGATTCGGTTTGTGTCCACGTCGATCAACAAGAGGTTCTGGGTATAATTCGGACTTAAAATTACTTTCAAGAGCATTTCTTATGGCCTTACAGTTATTTTTGTTGTAGTCTAGGGTAATGAGGAAAAAAGTTTTGCAAACTGGAACTTTATCACCGTTTTCGTTTGTAAAAAAATATGTTATAGTCTCCGATAGTGTGTAATGTTTACCTTCATTAATAAAATTCTCTAAATTTCCTGTTTTTCGGCCTATCATATTTTTTTACTGGTATTATATATAAAGAAAAGTATTTCTGTTCCATCCATGACATTTTCCAAAACTTTCTATTGATTTTATTGAGAAAATCTTCAGAAAAACGGCCTGAACACTTTTTTGCAGATGTTTTCACGGCAACTAGGTTTTACAACAAACATACAAAATATTTGGTAATTATTTTTTATTAATTCTTTACTCTTTGATCTTTCGAGATAATGTTATATTTCTTCCTCTTTCTTATGTTGCCCTCTTTTTTTCTTGGTTTGTTTCTGTATCTGATAATTCTTCCGGTGATTCTTCGATGGTTTTGTGTTGAATAATTTGTGTCGTGTTTATTTACTGCTACTAATGTTTTGATGCGATTTTTCAGGTATGTTGTAGTTAGTCTTTATCGATTATTGAATTGACCTCACTTGACGCCTGTTGGTCCTTGGTTTGAAGTTCGCTCATAGACAACATAATAAAGGAGCATATACATTTTGCGCCTCGTGATAACATATTCCAGAAAAAAAAAAAAGAATTGGCTACTTATTATAGCAAAGACATACCGACACAAGACGCAATTTTCCTACTTACGTACAATAAAACAAAAACTTTTCAGCTCTACAATAGTGTAGATTATCTGAATAAAAAATATTTTTTGGACATTTCACACAGCATCATCTATTCTAGTCCCAAGCTAAGCCATCTAATGCTTGTGTAATGGTAACCAGATGACACATATATATTATAGATAGAAAAACACCCAGACACGAAACAAATATTTGCAGAACATGATAACATTTGGTTTGTAGCGGGGATCGAACCTGCAACCTCTTGCGTTTAAGTGGAAGTTTAAGCCGTTGCGCCACAAAGGTCGTCAAAAAGATCTAAAGAAGTAATATACCCCTGTTTATGCTCCATAGCTTTTAGGTTCTTACTGTAGTCTGAATATCCGTCAAATACAAAAATTATTCAGGAACTGTAATGCATTTGTAAATAATTCATGTATTTATCAAAAATAATAGAAAAAGTATCTGTTCCATACAACATGAAGATGAAGAAGAAATCCGGCATCAATAATGAACGTCACATTATTTTCATTGAGGACGAAATTTATTGAGCTCATTTTGTCATACAGGGTGTCGTACATCCATTATTATTCTTCCAAAGAATTACTGATACTAATTTGATAATGATGGCATTACAAAAACAACAAAATCGTCATTGTAACGGGTGGGCCATCTGTTGGTGCGTTTTTTAATTTCGTCGTATATACGTAGACTCTAATCCAATTTCGTAAGCTCTGTATCCTGCCTGTCATCACGAAGTGCTGGCAAAGCATCTTGTGATTCCTTTTCACCTCTACGATTTTTATGGGGAAGGTTGAGGTAAAAAAGCTGATGAACCGGTGGTACAAATTTTAACATTTTCTTAATATCCTGCATGTTTTTTAAATGACAAGGCACGAATATCACTGTCATTTATTGGTTCGAAATTTCACAAAAATACCAAGAACTCTTCTAAGTTTACAGTAGGTTTCTTAAATTGTTTGAAAAGCAGTCTGCCTCTAAATGGTATCATAGATTCATCAACCACAACAATTCGCCCCGGAGTGTAAATTTCTCTTGAATTTTTTACTATTAAATCTAATAGAGGTCTTATTTTATACAGCCTGTCGTTCTCTCTAGGCGCATCATTGTCCGAAAAATGCCAGCATCTCAGAATCACGCAGAACCTGTTGTAGGACATATTAATTTGATGTAAAAGAGGATGGTAATATATCAAATCTTTTTTCTAGTAACTTTCTAATGTTGGAAGCGATACCAATCCGGTAAGTAATAGATTTCCAATAAATTTCAGTAACTCTTCTATCCATTCTTCTAGATTTGGTTTGGTTTCTGGTTGGTGGTGAGACGCCCACCATAAATGCTAGTTTGCTCAACCATCAAATCAAGTACACTATCAGACACAATCTGTCGAAATATAGTGTATAGCTCAGTATCAGAATCGAAATGAATATGTTGATGTTCCAGAAAACAACTGAACTCTTCTGGCGTTAGACTTTGGACTTCGTATGACCAGTCGTTATGACCTGCTCTTATATTTATAATTTCCCTCATCACTGAGGAATTGCATTGGTTGTCTTGATTAGAATCCTCATCTAAAGAATTTCGATTCAGGGCACTAGTTTCATCGATGAAATCAGATATGTCCTCTAAAGTTTCGAAAATAACAGGTGACTCACGTGCAAAAACTGGTTCTTCTTCTTCAAAACAATCGTCGTCACTATTTTCAAGCAACCTCAAAATGTCTATGTCCTTCAAACTCGCCATTTCTCACGAAAAACCTTAATAAAGTCACAAGCAGTGGTGCCACCTTTAATTTTTCTAAGGCGCTAGATCAAGAGTAAAATGTCGCCAGATATCAGAAATTTGGGTTTTAAAAAATCCACCAAATTCCGCTAAATTGGTTGCGATTATAGATTATAGATACATATATATGTTAATTTGTTATTCATTTGTAGTTAGAATTCAAGAAGTCAAAGTTAAAATTAAATGTTATTATTTCTTCTATCATTTCATCTTCATTCACAGACGATGACGTTACTGTCGCTGACGCCGATGCTGTTGGTTGTGGTTGATTTTTATAATCGTACTTTGAGTTTTTGCCAATAGCTGCAATGACATCTCTTGGTAATTCATAATTGGAACATTTTGCACCAGTAACTTTTAGTCTATTTCTGATAAAAATTATGGCATTTAGAAGTGGACCAGCCATCCTGTTCCGGAGTTTGTTTTTCACAATGTTCATGATACTGAAAATTCTTTCGATACCCGCATTAGAATGGGGTAAAGTTAACGCAGATACAGAAAGATCAACTAGTTCTTTAAAGACATTTATTCCTGCTGCGTTTCTGTACTCATCTACCTCAAGCCAAAATTTTACAACATCATTTGTATTTTTCCACTGGACAAAACAGATGTTGTGCCACTGGTTTAATATCTTGTCAATGTCACAAACATTATAGCCAAGTTCTTTAGCTAGTTCCGAAATGGAATTGTCCTTACCTTGGCTTAGAACCGTCTCTGGGGCTAATCTCGACATCAACTCAAGCACAGTATAATTAGTCGGCAGTCTTTGTTGAATTTCCTTTGCTAGCTTCACATTAAATTCAATACAACGACGTTTTATGGCTGTTATAGCATCAGATGTTAATGATGTTCTTTCACGCTCCGATTCAAAGAGGTATCCCATATATGGGACTGGATTAAGGTTTCGGTCGATGTCAATGTTTAAAAAATCCTTATCTGTGATGGCTGCATTCGGCAACAGTACCGTACCGTAAAACGGGGTAAATAGGTCCAGTTTTCACTTTCAATTGTAATTTTATCCTTCTTTCATTACTAGTAAGGTCTTTTCAGCTGGTTTTTAGAATGTGTGGTAAGCTCTTTTAGACTATAAATAGCTTTGTATTGCCAGAATATGGTCATATTTTGAGAAATTCCACAAAAAGTATGTTGGATTCCAATTTACCCCTGACGGGGATAATAGGAACGGCTGAGGGGTTATTGAGAATTTTGGCAAGGGCTGTCACTATCTATCTGTCTAAAATGGAATCATCATCATCATTATCAATCAGGAGATGCTCAAAAGAAAATATCATAAAATCATAAGGGGTATATTTTCAAAAGTTTTAAAAACATTGTATAAATAATAATAAACGACAACCTTATTATAAGTTTAATGAAAAAAAAACGTATTTTTATAGTAGATTGTTTTACCAAACAAAATAAAAAGTATTGAGTAACTATAAGTATCAGTCGGTTTATTCGTATTCACAGTCTTCATTTTCAATAATCAAATGTTTAAAATAATATTATACATGAGAAAAAATATCTGATAGGTAACAAAAATATAATTAACTTAGATTTTCTTCTTTCAAATCAACGAAAATAGCAGTTGCAGTTCCCATAATAATTAACCTTATTATAATCAGAAATACAATCAGTTTTCTTCTGAAATTCTCAAAATACCTTCTTTATCTTTGTTAAAATGCAGAATTTATCATATTTGTTACAAACTAGGAACTGGTCCCATACGCATTTTGTAAAGTTTGCGTACGGTTTTTTTTTCATTTAGGCTGATTCTATATTTATTGTTACTTACATTAGATATAAGCATTCAAAACCGTAAAATAAATTAATAAAACTGTTGTAAGCGCTCCCCATTCATCTATTTGAAGTCGGGCCAGCTATTATTATGCAAAAATAAAAAAAAAACTGATAAATAACAAAAAAAAAAACTTAAATATTCTTCTTTCAAATCAATTGCACAAATTATTATTTATTAATCTCTATTGTACCTATCTATTATTAAGATTAATCTTATAGTTAATCTTAACATGAAAATAATTTAATTTTCATCTAAAATTTTTAAAATTTCTTCCCTGTCTTTGGTAAAATTCAGAATTTTTTCCGCTTTGGAAGGGTCGAGTTACTTGTTATGCTGTTCTGTGAGGTAAGATTAACATATTTATTTTCGAAGTCAATGGAATTGGAAGTTTAATGTCTGATAGTATTTCAATTTTCGGCTTTTGTATTTGAAGATTTACATTTTCCTTGGTATCATCTTGATTGTTTTGGTTCTCGTTATCAGATCTTACAATTATTTCTTCGCAATCAAAATTTTCAGAAAATACAATAGGCATTTCATCAATGGTAACATCAAAGGGTCAGGAATCACCACATTATACTCACTATAATCATGTATCTCTAAACTTTGACTACATATTTTCAAACAGTGATTGCTGTTTACATGTTTGTTGTCGTTTTTAGTGTCAATTTTAGGTTTCGTTTTTTTGCCTATACCTTTTCCTTTTAAAAACATTACTTTTGGGGTCAACTCTTTTGTTTGCTTGATTATTTTTTTCTTTTTTGGTTTCACAGGTTCCTGGTCTTCATTTCTGTCTATTTCTTCAGCACTTACACTTTTTCCTGCAACTACTTCTAGTTTTCCTTTTTTTTTTGGTTCTCTAACATTAATTGACCCATATCGCATTTCTTTTAACAATTTCAAAAAACTCTCATTAACAGCTAATATTTTTGCCTCTTCGTCTTCGTTATTTTCTCGAGAGGAAGCCTTGCTAAAACTTGACTAGGATCTATTGGGACAATGCCACATTTTCTAAATCCGGCTCTAATATTTTTTTCAGAATTCACGCTTAACTCATCCAAAAGCATTTTCAACAGTAGTGGAAAACACCCTTTTGGAACACATGATTGTGTTCTCCCATCGTCGCTTTTTTTCCATTTCAGCAATAAGTGACGCTAAATCATTTTCATGGGTCTAAAACAGCCACGTCTAAGGGCTGTGTAAGATGCGTAAAATTTGCTGGCAGAAAAATGAAATGGATATTGTTTTCCTGACACAGTTTTATAACATCAATAGATAAATGTGAGGACAAATTGTCTCCTATCAAAACTTTCTTGCCGTCTTTCTTTCCAAAAAGGTATTACTATTGTCTTTACCCAATCCTCAAAATGTTACCGTCAAACCAGCCGGATAGAGACCTGTTATATCTTGCGTTTTGTGGTCCTCTTGTCGTCCACGAATCATACAAATGAGTTGCCTTGTAGACAACATAAGGAGGCAGAAAATAACCATCTGCTGTGGCTGACATCATTAATGATATTGACCCTTTTGAGTGATTTACTACACGTTCTGGTACCCATCCTCGTCTTACTATCACTTTCTTGCGGCCAGGATCATCTGTCAGATTTGTCTCGTCATAGTTAATTATATTCCCGATTGGGACGTTCTCCAAAGACTTTGCTTGCTAACTCGTCAAAATATCGTTTTATCATGTCTGGAGACACTGCTGCCCTGGATCTCTTAATATTCTGACATATTCTTTGTGATATTTTATTTGCGTGTCTCTTTAAAAATCCATTCACATAGTCAATACCGGGCATGTTATTTTTGAATATTTTGTGCTGTATATTCATAGAGTCTAGATAATTTTTTATTATATATCTCAGGTCTGTTGTATCTAAAGGGTAGCCCCAATCGCCGCAAATATTTAAATTTTCTACCACATACAATTCTTCTTCCTTAGTTAATGCTGTTGGCCTGCCATGGGGTTTCATTTCTCGATTTTTATGGCGGCATAGCACTGATTTTGCTATCCCATATTTTTCAGCCACAACACTTAAGCAGTTATTTGTCGACGTTATTTCATCCAGGGCTTGTTGAATCAAAAGTCATCATACTTTTTATAACGTTTAGCACCTGGTTTGGGTACATAGTTGCGAGGCATGCTGAAAAACATCAAAATAGTTGATTAAAATACTTGCACTACATATTTGTTTCTATATAAATCAAAAATAAAATGAACTAGATTTGCTTACTTTCGGGCTAGATGGTAATGTGTATGAAATATCCTTCAATCTACATATGTATATAAAATGAATGTTTATAAATTACATACATTTTCTATGTAGTATTTAAATCTACTTGCATAATTTAGGTTTTGGTTTTGACAACCCTATTTAGGAATTCCAATTTACCCCATACAAAACCAAATAACCCCGAGTCGTTCCAATTATTCCCGTTCATGTGTTAATTTCCCCCTTTACGTTCCAATTATCCCCAAAATTCTCTGAAAACGAGTGTTCGCCTAAAACAATGATGTTCAGTTAAATTAAGCTATTATTTACTTACGTTTGCGTTAATCCAAACTACAATTCCCTTCACGATCCAGATAACGTCACTTTTTCTACTGTTTTTTCAATTTAACTCTGCAAAATCCTAAAGTTTTAATAGACAACATTCACGTGTGCACGACGACTTCACTTTGAGCTTGTTTTTTGTTAATAAAACCTGATTGGCTGTTTTAAATGCGTAGTGTAGCCAGTAGTAAAAAACCTAAACTCGTTCAAAAACTAAAAATTTTTGATGTCCCTCAAATAGAATGACACCAATGGAACAGTTTAGAAAAGCAGGTTTTAATTCCTATTTACCCCGTCATTCCTATTTCCCCCGTTTTACGGTACCCTGTTGCAAACGGAACGTAATAGTGTAATCAGCACATTTAATAATCGAAGAGGATTTGCACTTTCGTTTTCAAAGGATTTCACAGCGATCTGCACATCGTTGAGTACACTTCTCAAAAATAGCAAATACAAGTTATACAAATTAGATTCATCCTTGTACATAGAATATAATAGGTCTGCAGTGTAGCATCGATCTCTCACAAGGCCAAAATGTAAAGTCAGTACTTTCCATTATGCAAGAATTCTTTGTACTGCTGGTTCAACAGACAATCAGCGTATGTCACATACTTGCAAAATCTTCAACGGTGCTTCACCGCAATGTATAGTTTCGTACATTTCTTAATATTCATTTTTACGTTTTGTAGAGTGGGCAAACCAATTGTAGGTTTCTCTAATCAAGAATTCAATACTTCTTGGTAGCGTTTGTTCTGATGCATGTGACACTGCAAGTTGCAAAGAGTGGCAGGTGCATCTGATAAGAATCAAATTTGGTATATCATTTTTTAGTATTCTGTACACTCCATTATTAATTCCAGTCATGACTGACGCATTGTCTGTTCCCAATCCAACCATTTTATTTTATCTAGGCCATATTTTTGTAAGCAAGAAAATAGGGCTTTCAACAATTCCGACAGCATCGCTAGTCTTAAGTGGTTCTAGAGCCAAAAACGAAGTAACTACTTTTTTTAGTTTTCTACCAAAATACCTGATTACAATACCCAGTTGCTTACTCGTACTGATGTCAGTTGATTCGTCAATGATTAGACTGTATTTCTGCTGTCCTATGTCCTCTATTAGTTCTTTAACGAAATGTGGCGCTAAGACATTTTTTATAACTTCAGTACACTTAGTACGATGCATTTTTAAATCATCCGTTGCTTTGGAATCAGCGAAAGCCGATTTTACTAAATCTGTTAAATGATCAATACTGAACTGTGCTCTGTAATGTAAAGAGCGAGCATTCCTTCGGCTTTGCGAGATTTTAGATTTAAAAACTTTTCACCGGCGGGCGTGAATTTTATTGTTTTATTGGCAGATATAATTTGCATTTTTTGTTTGTGCTTTTTTGTTTCTGCGTGTCTTCGCAAGTCTACTAATTTTGCTAATAACTCTGCTTTACAAAATGAGCAAAACACCTTCGTATCATCACCGGTTAAAGGTTTAAGGCAGGTTTGGAATTCTTCGAGTGATTCCCATTCTTTTCTATACTTTTGTGCGTAATGTTTTTTTCTTGAGTGGAACTTCCATTACTGAACAGGGTTGCCAACCCTGAAAAAAAATCCCTCGTACATATGCAGCTAAAAATCTCGTATTTTGACTTTCTAACCTCGTACATTTATTATGCATCGAAAACATGCTAAAACCAAAATTAAAGCATATTGAACTACTGGATTTAGGACGTTTTACTCAATAAAATAAACTTTTGCAAGTTTCCTACTAAATAAACATCACTTTGTGTTGTATGTCAAAAAATCTTTATTAATTCTCAAGTAAAATCACACAATTACATCTGCTCTTCAAATATGATGTCAGGAACATCCTCATTGTCATCGTTTTTTCTGCCGTATATTTTGTCTGTTGTCATGCGGCTATACATTTCTTTAGTGGGTTCAAAATTGACGCAGTTTCCAGTACGAGTTGAACCTTTTGCGCTCTGCAGCAAGAAGTGTGCCGTTCACCGTTTCCACAGTTAGCCGGTTTCTTATCTCTGTCTTTATTAAATTGACTTTATGATGATCTTCCATATTATATCGTTTTTTAATTTCGGTAGCTGCAACTTTGTAGAAATTTTTGCAGCATGAGAAGAATTGTGCTATATCTGCAGGCTGTCTGATCACATCTGGATGTTTCAAGAGCTCATACACTTTGACGCCAAGATACATTGCAGCGTCATGGAGCTGATGACGCTGACTTTCAGGGTTTATTTCACCAAGATTTGGCCTCATAACATATTCGCGTTGTAAATAACGCAATAGGATTTCCTGGTAAAGTGAACGAATTTTCTCATGCAGATTGTGAACAACTACTTTCTCGCTTTGAAATTCCAGATTGAATTTATTGAATAAAGCGAGTGACCATTCAAGGAAACAGAAATAAAGTTTGTAGAACGGGTTGTTTAGTTTTTGAGAATAAATACTGCTCGATTTCTTACATCGGCTCTTGCTCTATGTGCACGGTTTGTCGTAAAATCGATGAAAAAAAAGACGTAGGGCCTCCATTGCTCTAATATCCTTTCAACCACTGATAATAAGGAAAGCCATCTTGTCTGTGATGGTTTCAGTATTTTGTGAGGCTCCACTGCAACAAACGACTGGAAGTTACGAAAATCAAATAGCCGTTTATCACTATGTTTAAAAAAGTTGTAGATATCTCTAGCCAGTTGTTCTACACCTTCAGGCAACTGTTTACAGGCTTCACTGGCACACAAATGGGCCGAGTGACAAACGCACTTCGTGATTATGATTCCTGCAAAATCACGTATGAACCTTGTTTTTTACAGAGTCGTTATCACCCATCATGACGTTACACCCATCTGATCCAAATCCGATTACATTATTCAATGGAACATTACGGTTAGTTAACGAATCGATAAGAGCTCTATATAAATTTTCGGCATTCGTAGTAGAAATATCATCAGCATCAGGTGTTTCTTTAAAAACTTTGTAAAGCTCCCAAAATGCGCTACATATCTTTTGAGCTTCTTGATCAAAATAACGTACCACAACGCAAGCAGTTTTGACTGTCGAAACATCGGTCGTCTCGTCCGTCATCACCGAAAACTGATTATTTTGTAATTTTTGGGCTAAATCTGCTTTATGACCTTCTCCAAGAACGTTCTTTACCACACCTGTAATTTTGGTTCTTTTAAGTTCAATTTCCTTGATTAATTTAGAATCCGTCACGACTTCTTTTAATAAGTCAGTCAAATGGTCAGCAACCGTAAATGCTATGTTGTGCTCCGCAAAAAAAAAACGGCAAGTTTAATTTCTGCACGAGCTTTTTGTTTATTTTGTGGAGTTAGACCTCTCTGGAATCAAAGCGATGTTAATGTCTGTGTTTTCCACTGGATCCAGGTTTGTTGCTCAGGTGTTTCTTGGTAGAGGCATGAGTTTTAAAATTGGATAGTTCAGCTACCATTGACGTCCCTGGGCAATATGCACATTTAGCTTTTGTTATATCATTGGTGTCTGGCAAAAGCCAGTCTTTAAATGTCGGATCCTTTAACCATTGCTGTCTAAAATTTTGTACACGATGCTGCGATACTGTGTTACCTTCCTTTTTTCTTGTCCATCCACCTTTTTTGGGTAATTTTCTAGGCGGAGTCAAAGTAGGCGAACGGTCACTGTTGTCGTCGTTATCACTCATAACTCATAACGATACTTCTATTACGCCACTAACTTCTCTTAAAAATCTTCTATTTTACAAAAACTTCAATTAACTACACGTACTAACGTAGTACAGTTCGGACGTTTTGGAATGAAATTTCTAAACAGAGACATGAGTAATGCGAAGAATGAAATGTTTTATTAGTCGGGGATTTCCAGGTTGACGAGATAGCTACCATAGACAATCATCGCGTAAATGTGGCAATGGAATTTTTGGCGTAAGAAGTTCCTACAAGTTCTGGTAGATGTCACTAGTTAGTTTTAACTATGTTCGTATGGCCATATTATCAAAATCTCGTACATAATTGTACGAGGTTGATAGTGACCTCGTACCTCGTACGGAAGACCACAAATCTCGTATTTGTACGAGGAACCTCGTACGGTTGGCAACCCTGTTACTGAATATTATTTAGTAGTCTTGACAAGAGTTCACAGACTATTGCAAAACACAACTCACTTTTTAAGATTTTTCAACAACACGAACCAAATTCCGGACATAGAATGATAAATAAAAAGAAAATATTAACTAACGACTACGCCTAGGATTCCCCGGTTATAGACTAAGCATATAACATTATGAAATTCCAAAACGGTAGGAGATTTCCCTCTTGAAAATATGTTGCCATATTCCATATTGAAAAACCGCTAAAAACCACTAAATAAATTAATAACGCTATATAATGAAAAAATACCACTAATAGCCTTGAAAAAGCACTAGTTCTGGTGGAAAAACCACCAAGGTGGCAACACAGGTCACAAGCGTCACAAAACTATTTTGTCAGAAAAATAAGGGACTTTCCGAACCATAGACATTTTTTTACTAAAATTTTTGAGGTAGTGTTGCAACTCAAAATATTACTTTTTTTTTAAATGCACAGATAATACAGATATTGTCTTTGGTGACTACATAATTACATATTGACACGTCCATGACTCTAATAGTGACCATGATTATTTCGTTGATACGTCCATGACTCGTTATGGAGTCAAACATTATTTTTATTAAAAGAAATATATACATATATTCAGAAATTATCTCGGAATTATGTTTCTACTTACTAACCGCTTTGTAAAATAAAAAAAAAAAAAAAAAAATTGGACGTAATTACGGAGTAGCCCAATATTGCTTCGGACAGGGAACGTGTTAAGTCCACTGATTTATATATTTCAGAATAATTATCATTATAATACATCTCAGATTGATTTTTTACAAACTTAGCTTTCCTCACTCTTGAAATCATAGCACCTTGAGGGGTTTAGGCGCATTAGGGCTAATTCTCATAATGGCAACCGACTCGCTAAAGGATTTTTTTTTTTTAACTTTTATAGGTTTACACTTGACCGCCATCTTGCCTGATGTTAAGCGACGATGCGGTCTACGATGGAGCGTGTTAACCTAGAAAAAACCGATTCACTCTCGATTTGAAGACACCAAGATTATAACTATCGGGGAAAACCCACTCAGGCAACTCATTCCACAGCTTAGATGTTCTTATCACAAACGTAGAGTCAAACCTCTTCGTCCGTGTCTTTGGAATATCCACCATGAAACGGTGCCGCTTCTTTGAGTTACGATAAGTACGATACGACTACTTCTCATTAGGGCTACTTCTCATTAGGGCTACTTCTCATTAGGGCTACTTCTCGTTGGGGCTACTTCTCAAAATTTGGTAAAGTTTATTGAAATAAGTACCAACCTACTCTATGTATGTATATAAACATGGTTATTCATTCATAAGAGATCAATGACATTATGTTAAGAATAAAACAACATTAATTGAATTAATGTAATAAGGGTAAGTATATAATATTTTAAGTATTACTTCTTGTAATTACTTTGGTCTAGTCTAGTTTGAAAGCAACATTAATTTATTTATAATATACACAAATCAATAAAAGATACTGCTATTTCAATAAAATAAACATAAATCAACACAAACATTAAGAATCAGTATTAGGTAATTAGATTTTGCTATTTCAATAAAATAAACATAAATCAACACAAACATTAAGAATCAGTATTAGGTAATTAGATTTTATAGAAGGAGCTGGTAATAAGTCATTTTCTTTAAAATGTGATAACAGATAATTGACCATTTTTAGTTTTGTAAGTACTTTTTATTCTTGTCGAAATTAGTGTACTTGCGAACGAAATTAAGCCGTTTTTCTTGTTTTGAATACCGATGTTCTTGAGTTCGAAGTCAAAATGTTTGGCTTCTTTTCGAGACTTCTGTAGGAATAAAAATAAACTTGGACGCTTGGGAATTTTCACGTTTATTCGATGGTGCCAGCCTTCAAGAGCGTTGGTAGTGCGGTGGCGTTGTCCAGAGCAACTCAGAAGCGCAGGGTTCATCCTGGATACCATTGTTTTGCAAAGTATTTCAAAACGTTTCAAACAACGGTGACAACGATTCATTTTCAATAATCTCAGTTAGTTTTGGTAACCCTCTGGAATATTCTCTCCAGGTAAAAGTGGTAAAATAGCAATTTTCTCTATAATCCGTCTTGTTCTGTTACTTTTAGTCAAATTTAATCCTTCGCCTTCTTCCAAATGGCTTTTTGATAGTGAAAATAGCACCCGGTTATTTGCGCATCAGGGTACACGGTTTTACTGCGTTCATTATACATAATTCAGAGTCACATTTAAAGTTGGTTATATTTATTTTCAATATACTTTTATAATGTTGAAAAGCCTTATATAAGTGTCTTGATTTTTATTTGGAAGTAACCCATACACTACAGGTACAATTTGTGTGCTTTTCGAATCGAACATAAATCCACATGTAAAGTAAAAAGTTGGTAGAACGGCTTGGGTACAGATTTAAAAGTGCCATCTGCAAAATATTTGCGGTTATGTTTAAATCGAGCGCGCCGCAATATTTTTCTGGAAATATTTGATGCGAAAACCAATATTTTGTCGCTTTCTCCATCATCTGCCACTAGAAAATCATCGCTTAGAGCTTCCGGTATAGACACTTGAGCCAAATCTTGAAAAAATCAGATGATTTGCATGTAAAAATTTTTTTCTCGTTCGGTACAAACAGTCTTTTTTTTTTTTCAAAATTTCAAAATTATTTATTTCAAGTTACATGACTCATAAAGTAAGATTAAAAATAAATTTCATTAAAAGTCGGTATTGATGTTTTGTATGCGCTCGGTTCAATGGTCAAATTGTCAAATTTATTTTCAAATATTCCTTTGATGGCTCCTAAATTTCTACATACCAATTCCTTGAGCGTACACATTTCCAAATAAACCGTATTTTTATCATAATCTGCCTGACAAGTATGTCGAGACTGCCTCATGATTCGGTTTTCAGTCTTATTTAAAGTAACAGATGCTGCAGTGCATCTGTTACTTTAACTTTCCTTTTTGTTTGTGCAACACCACATAACACCTTCATCTCGATTTTTTTTTTTTAGTTTTATTATATCTGTATCCATTGTGCAACAGAGCGTCGTTACCTTTTTGATTTTTCACAAACACAAGTTCTCCTTCCATCTTCTCGATTAATAAACAAAACTCTGACTGACTCTGTCTGACTGGCAGTCGGTTTATTTGTTTTTAAAAGAGGTTATTTTACCCTTTTAGTGCAAAACAAGTTTTCATTAATTAATTTCAAAACTGGTGCGCTATCGACAACCATGCCACCCTGAAAATTTTTTCCGATAAACTTTCCCAAATTTTGAGAAGTAGCCCCAACGAGAAGTAGCCAAAATGAGAAGTAGTCATTTAGCGAGTCGGTTGCCATTATGAGAATTAGCCCTAATGCGCCTAAACCCTTTGAGCCACTAAATTCTGATACTCTTTAAACATTGGCTGCAGTTGATCAAATGATACAAATTTTCCCACCATGTTATTTACACCAAATGGATTATGTTTTCTACAGTTTTTTTATCAATTCATGCCACTCATTAGGTGTATATACATGGCTTTCTTTTTTTGGGCCCTACTTATGAATGAGAAATCACCACCATTCTATGTGTGGCCCGTAACGAGGTAATGAACACATATTTCGCTAATGTTTGGTAAAGCATTAAAAAAAAAAAAATCACAAAAAACATAACATTCCAGTTTCGGTTTTGCCCACCACAACAGTCGCTAAATAGATTAAGCTGTGTTGCATGGTCATCAATATGATTCTTTATCCTTATCCTTTGCCTTGGTGCTGCAATATCGGCATCTTTGATACGACGGTATATCAGTTGGCATGTGATCACCAACATTAGAAAAGCGAATTTCCGGTGCAACAATGTGAATTGCCTTTTGGTAGTTTTCCGATGCAGCAACTTTTTTCTTGTGACGTAGTTGACGCCATCAGCACGACGTTTTCGGGAAGAAAAACAGCCAATGGGTCCTCTAGCTAAAGCTATGCGATACTCCAGGTTGGATAATTTGGTTGCATTCGCATTTTGTCTCTGGAGCAGAAAAGAATTTGTGATGCAACATGCAACACCCTGGACAGAGATGTTTGGTTGTCCTTCGGATGGAAAACATTGATCATGAACAAAACTTTAACAACAAAGATATAATTAGGAAAGGCAAATAAAATGAGCTCACGAAATCCTCGATCTTTTACAATTGAAAAAGGCTGCATATCAAATATGAAAAGATTCATTATGTGGCGATCAATATCTTTTTTGATTTTCGAACAGTCTCTTCGTAAATATGACGTCATAGTATTTCTGACTGCTGGCACCACCCCACCTGCATATATATTGGCATCTTGTCTGGAGGTAGATGCTTGAGGCTCTGACAAAAGCGTAGTAACAGTACGGACCTCTTCAGCTTGTGTTACGGCCGCCGCTGGAACCGTTAAAGTTTCTTGTCTGGATAGCAATTGAATGGTACCATGTCTCCTTTTCAAATGTTTGGTCAAATTTGACACTCACGCCTTGTAAGATATATCCGTTTTGCAAATGTTGCACTGCGCTTTATACCTCTGTCACTAAAAATGGTCCCAAGCTATGCTGCGTTTTGGAGCCATATTTAAAATTATTCATTGTTTATATTCTGTTTATTAGTTTAAAAACCACCACCACCCGTCACCAGATAGTTTATTGAAAACCTAACCAAAAACTTAATTTACTATGTACAAAATATACAAACGAACATGTAAAACTACTACCGTTAATACCACCACGCATGCAAAATTAGTTTTTGATACGATTACTAACACACCTTTTAAAAACAACACAAGTTAACCTTTAATTCAATAAAAGTTCAAATAAAAGCATCCGCTATTAACCGTTTCGTATAAGGCACTAAAGATTCAAATTTTGAAACATAGGCCGATAGCAAATAGTTTAAAGTGAGAAAGAAAATAATTCATCTGTTGTTCAAAAATCAGTCTAAACACCAAGCAATAAAGCTCATTTTTTATAATACATCAACTTAACAATAACTCACACAAACATAATCAGATGGCGTCTCTATGCTTAGGTACGCGTCTCGTTTGCATTCCGATCCGAGTAGCTCAAGGAGTGGCTAGAAATTATAAGTCTGTGTGCGTTATGGTTCCGCGTCGCATCAGACTTCCTAATACTCGAGACGCCTTTGGGCGTCTTTAAGAGACTTAGTCTTGAGACGTTGCGGCCGAAACCTAGTCCTGAAACCTGTTGCAGTATATACGTTCCACCTCTACAAACTAGTCACTGGGAATCCAACTTTTCAAGGTCACTCTCGCTCGAGATCTTGATCGCCGGGGCACCCTCTTCTTTTCTCAGAAAGACTCGTCCAGACGATGTCCAGCAAAATAGATAACCGCCTTTTTTGCGAATTGGCGGGCATGATAAAAGAGCTTGCGCTCTTTTTAGGTAAGATTTTCTGATATGTACACATCCCCTGTGGGCCCTTCGATTTTGATACAGGACGTACTTAAAGTGTTTTGTTTGTTGCACCTTTTATATGCATGTAAAAAACTATCTCTCATCAGTACCGACGTAAATTCCACTATAATAGGTTTAGGTGTAGATTTTATATTTATTCTTGATACATCCTTAATTTCGTTGCTCTGAAGTTCAATACCAAGAAATTGCGCCGTAGATATAACAATATTTTTAATCATCTGCTTTGTCTCGTTTGTACCTTGTGGGATATTCTTGATCTCCAAACTTGACTTTCGATATTTGCGATCGATGGTTTCCAACTTATTTTCCAGCTCCAATATATAGTCCTTGTCGACAATTCTTTCGCGTTCTAAGGCATTGATTTTTTGTATTCCCTCGTCGTATATCGTGGAAATTGTCCGAATAGTCTGTTTAACTTCGCCAATTGATATCAGTACAGCGTTGAGCTTTGCGTCTTGCTGATTTTGCAAGTTTAAAAATAGCTTCAGAATTTCAGATTTTGATATATTATCCCCTTCACCGTGTTCGTCCCGCCTACGTTTTGCTGTATTTTTGTGTCTAGTCGTAATGCTGCTGGCAGACGAAGCGGCACTCATTTCAGCTCCAACATCCGTTCCAATTTCTGATATGTTGGAATCTGAAGGGTAGTGGTGCATGGGTGATGCAAAAGCAGACGCAGAAGGCGAGGGTTGTGGTGAGTGGTTAATTGGCATAATGTAAAGGGGAGTGCCAGATCTGTAGTTATATCAAAGAGCTATCAAGAACTCAAGAATCACTAAGTAATGCGGGTAGGTAGCGTGGGCGTGAATCACACAGGTATTGGCGTAATGCTCAAACGACTCACGTGCAAGAAGACTTCATTCAGCAACTGCCAATACGCTGGCCAAGGCGAGCGTGGTGATGACAGCAGTAGATTCACTATTAGAGTTTTTTTTTTCTTTTTTTTCAGTGTGAGGTCGTATGTTGTGCACTAACACGTCTAATCGACACGATCGGTCAACGATGAATCTACAAGTGTTACCAGATTATAAAAACTAAATTAATTGACATGTAGTAATATTCTCTAACGTTATTAGTATACCTATTGAGGTTTTCGTTTATTTTAATCTCTTATTTAGGTTTTTAATGTAAATTATTCTTAACTTTAGAATTTACGAACTTATTAGAACAAAGTGGTCTATGTGACTATGAGTGTAACAACAAAGGGAATATAACGGCTTACTATCAGAATGTTCGTGAAATTAAAGGCAAGCTGAAAGATTGGCGAAACAACTTGTTAATATCTGAATTTGATTTGGTGGCGGCTACGGAAACTTACTTGGATGCGTCTGTGTTGGATTCAGAGGTAGCAAGTGGGAACTGGAGCGTGTTACGTCGTGACAGGGGTACCTCTTGCGGAGGCTCATTGCTAGCCGCGCGCGCGCCTATAGCGCATCGTCGACATACTGAGTTCGAATGTATCGGCGGAGGCGAGGATCTGTGGGCGAGTATTAAATGGCGTGGACATCAATTCTATGTATGTGTTGTTTACATTAAATCAAACGCTACCGATGATTTTTATATGAAATGGTTCTGTAAAGTAGAAGATTTTATTAACGATTTGAAAGGGACCGTGTTAATACTCGGTGATCTTAATATGTACACGGCGTCGAGTAATGTTAACAATTATTTTAATTATTTTTTAACTTTTTGTGATCTAAAGGAGAACAACGAAGTGCCAAATGTTAATGGGAGGATGTTGGATGTCGTTTTGACGCGATGAAGTTCTAATATTCAAGTCACAGTGACAGACAGCTACAGAGCACATAGTGAAAATCGATCCTCACCATCCTCCCCTTAACATTGATGTCGAGTTTGTTTATCGACGCAGCACGGACTCTATTGAGCCTTCTAATATTGACGTAAATAAAGATTGGAATTTTCTCAAGTCGGGTCATTAAATTTTAGTAACCGAATTAGAAAATATAAGCTGGGTCGATTTTTATAAAATCGAAGATACTCATTTAAATGCTCAATATTTTTATCGTAACATTTTTGACATTTTTGAATTATGTTTTTTTTTTATGAATAATTGTTCACCAACCAACTTGGTGACTAATATATTTATTACAATCTAGCCTAATTTGGAAAGTCTAGGCTAATGAGTAATTTTTTTCGTTTACTCCCACCTATTCTGTTGAGTAGACGATACTCATTTAAATGCTCAATATTTTTATCGTAACATTTTTGACATTTTTGAATTATGTTTTTTTTTATGAATAATTGTTCACCAACCAACTTGGTGACTAATATATTTATTATAATCTAGCCTAATTTGGAAAGTCTAGGCTAATGAGTAATTTTTTTCGTTTACTCCCACCTGTTCTGTTGAGTAGTTCTGTTGACAAAACTACTGGGATTTTTTCCCCCATTAGTTCTGTGAATTAAAAGACTATGCTTTACACCTGACTTTTATCTCTACTATTCCCACTTGTTTTGCTGAGTAATTCTGTTGACAGAACTACTGATAATTCATTCAACAACAAAACACATCTTCTTTTTAACTGACAAAACCCACTGTACATTCGGCAACACGCAATAGGAGCACTTTACCTTAGTTTCTCTAAAAACAAAGGTATGTCTATGTTACCGTTAATCAATTGCATTTGGCACACTCTGATCATAGCATCGTTTTCAATCTATTTATTTGCCCTTCGATAAACTGATTTCAATTGGCAGGCTTTAACAGAAGAAAACGTTGCATCTTCTATATTTTTAAGGAACTGGAAAATAGTTGCTGGCTTGGTTTTGAATGTGCCGTTAATGGCACGACGCCAGCCTTCAACAACATTAGTTGTTCGATGGCGCCAACCAAAGGCAGTCCATGACTTGATGCACTTGGGGTTCATCCAGAAACTCATATATTTTATAAATTTGTCCAAGTCGCACCTTTCGCTAAAATCCAGCACTTGGGATTTTACATACTCCCATCCTTCCGTAATATGTTCTTCGGGCAATAGTGGACGAACGCGGCACAAACTTACGATTCTTTTCTTGCGTTTGTTTTTAATGCCCAATTGCTTTGATTTTCTCCACAGTTTGTTTGAGAAATGATAGTAACAGCCCTGATGCTCTGCATTCGGGAAAACATCTGCAATGGCTTGTATAGCGGCTTCCTCGTAACCGGTAATGAAATGGAAGGATTCCAATCAGGAATCTGTGATTTTATTAGACTTAATAGATACTCTTTATTGTACACACCAAAAACAAAACAAAAACACTTATACAGGAGAGAAGAACAATAAATACTAGTGTTACAATCGGCGGCCTTATTGCTAAAAGCGATCTCTTCCAGGCAACGTTAGGATAGAAATGGTTAGCAAGAATATATTCAAATGCGGGGTGTGTATCTAAAATTTTTATCTAAATATTTCAGCAATTACAGATACATACACTAAAAATAAAAATACATACGAATACAGATACATATAGTAGGAGATCCCGCTATACAACGACCTTCACCGAGCTGATTATTAGATAAAAAGTGTTTTATATGTAATTTAATATGTCAACAAATATATAGCAAAAGGGTTGCCTAAAAAATTTCAGTCCAGAATATGATTAATTAACATTTAAAAAATATTTTTTTTAATATTTCAGTAGAATTGATCAAACTTTAGAAAAAACTGTATGCTTATCAATGCTTACGGCATATCATTACGAAATTCAACCCCTAAGGGTGTAAAAACGGGATGGAAGTTTGTATGAAACATTTTATTCCTTAAACGTATTCGCATAAAATTTCGCACGAATTGAGCATGATCAAAATAATGTATTATGTATTACAGTATTTTTCAAAACTTAACCTCCAAAGGGGTGAAATAAGGGATGAAAGTTTGTTTGAAACTTTTTATTGTTTGAAAATATTTGCATGAGATTTTGTAAGCACTGAGTAAAGCCAACATAATAAGTTATGTTATATAGTTTTTTCTAAAATTCAATTAATTTAAGTGAAATAATAAAAAATATGTATTGTTAATTAATCATATTCTGGACTGAAATTTTTTAGGCATCCCATTTGCTATATATTTGTTGACATATTAAATTACATATAAAACACTTTTTATCCAATAACCAGCTCGGTGAAGGTCGTTGTATAGCGGGATCTTAGACTAATACTAATACTTACGATACTTGTAAAAAATACTAATATATAATATGAATACGACAAATAAATTGGTATACCTACATAAAATAAACCAAGATAATAATATAAGCAATGATAGACTTGAAAAATATTTTTGTGAAATAAAATTTTATGACAACAACATTTGTCTACACAAATGTAAATTTGACAGAAAAGATAGATTATAATTAAATTACTGTGGCTCTAGCTTTGACAAATAAAACTTTTTAACGTTAATTTTAAAAGAATCCAGCGATGGGGATTTTCTTATAGAAACAGGCAACTCATTCCATAAATGTACAGCCTGAAAAGCAAAAGATTTTCCATAATACATCTCAGAACGTGCAGTTGGGGCATTCCGGGTCAAATTAGTTTTTGACCTCAGCGGGCGAGCATGGTAGTCTCGCCATAAAGTGAATCGCTCTTTGAGGTAACATGGAGTGAAGGGTTTAAATAAAATATTGAATAAAAGGAAAATAATGTGAGCATTACGACGCAGACGAATGGGTAACCACTTGAGCTTAGCGCGAAAATGAGAAACGTGATCATATTTACGTAAACCAAATATGAATCTAATACAGTAATTTTGGAGGCGCTCAAGTTTTTTATTCTGGTCTTCTCTAAGATCGGGAAAACAGACATCAGCATAGTCCAGGACAGGTAGAAGCAGATTCTGTGCAAGCGTAATTTTAGTGGCAGTAGGTAAAAAGTTGCGAAGGCGTCTAAGAGAACCTCCTGACGACAAGAGTTTACTACTGATTGTTTGAATGTGATTGTCCCAAGAAAAGGTTTGGTCAAATGTCACTCCAAGATTTTTGACTGAGTCGCTAAATGGGATTAAAACCCCATTAAAAGTTACGTTAGGAATGAGCGTCCAGTTAATTCTCGAGACCCAGTAGGAGCTGCCTATCACTATGACTTGAGATTTTTCGGGATTGACATTCAAACCAAAAGATTTGCTCCATTTACAAATACAGTCTAGATTGATATTAGTCTTTGCAATCGCTTCGCCAAGTTGATGAAGTGGAGCTTGTGTGTAAATTTGGAGATCGTCTGCATAAAGGTGGTAAGAAGAAGTCAGATAATTAGAGATGGAATTAATAAAGATAGCAAACAGTAGAGGCGATAGCACACCACCTTGTGGGACACCAGCTGTTGTATTACACCAGGAAGAAAAGGTATCTTCCAGGCGAATCCGCTGCCGGCATCTTTGTAGGTAACTACGAAACCAATCGATTACTGGTGGAGATATGTTGATGGAGCGTAGTAGTGCTAGTAAGATGTCGAAGTTGACGGCGTTGAAAGCATTACTGAAATCTAACAGAGCTAGAACAGTAAGCTTACCGTCATCCATCCCCAAGCGAATGTCATCAGTGACTTTAACAAGAGCAGACACAGTGCTATGCCCAGGACGGAAACCGGATTGAAGAGGATTGAGGAGATTATGCCTGTTAAGGAATTGACTAAGCTGATTGTGGACAAGACGCTCAAGAATTTTCGAAAGAAATGGAAGAATTGATATGGGACGGAATTCGGAAAAAGATTTTGGGTTAGATTTTTTCGACAACGGTAAGATATGAGCGTCTTTACAAACTGAAGGAAAAAATCCTCGGTTTATAGAATAGTGTGGTATAGGTTGTTTTTCTTTTGTGCATAAATTAGTGTGTATAAATTAGGGGGATTACATTTATAGTATCTTCAGAGCTACCGAGATCCGCATGAATGGTATAAACCTCTGTGAATGGTACTGGTAATTTTGAAAGTGCCGTCTGAAAAGAAGATTTTCTTTTCGCGTAAAAGAGCTCTGGCTTCTGTACTGCAAAAAAATCAAAATACGGACGCCCGAGGCCTCGTCGTTGTAATCTGCCAACATGAATTTTGAAAATGGTGAAAAAAAAATATTTCTACTGCATTTACAGTCTCATTCAGGTAACTCATTTTCTTAACATTATTTAATTTATTTCTCCTCCTGTAAATCGACGACTTGATTTGATTGAAGCTAGGTAACTCTTTAATGAGATCTATACCCGTGACTTTTAAAGCAGTCACTGTTTTCTTGTACACTGCCGGTACGGTTTCATTACTTAGCATCATTTCACTAACACTATTGTGGATTATAATGGACATGACTTCTTTATTTGTATCAGTAATGCAGGTAGAGTCATGGTCAACATGTTTAATGATTTCCTTTTCACCCTAAAATACAAAATAAAAATATAGTAGTTAATAATAAAAAACCCGTTGTGTGTATTTCGGTTCATACCATGACTTCTTGAACAAAGTAAATAGCTACCTACCTCAGAAGTGGTAACAGTTCCACTGCATTTGGTTTTCTTGTACATCATCATGGCACATCTCCATAATGTTTGAAAATTTTTATATTTAGAGAGGTGGTAATAATCGAATCCATTTTCGAGTAACACGCGACCGCGTCTTATTGTTTTAAATTCACTAATTGAAATAACAACAACCCTCTTCAAGGCACTCTTGAAAAGCTTGAAATAAAAATTTGTAATCGTGACGTTGTCATCAGGAATCATAAATGGGTCAATCAACTTTTCGACCCGCACTTTTGAGAGAATGTCAGTTTTTTTTATTTTGTTTTATTTATTCATACATATGATACATCGAAGTATGTTTTCAAATAGCCTTATCATTGAAGCATGGGCATACATAAATGGGCACGAGGTCTGGTGTATGTTTTTTTCTATATTCATAAAAAACTTACACAACCCCCACAAAATAGTCAATTGCGTTACCAGAGAGGATTACCTTGGTCAATAAAATACAGTTTTAACTTACTTTTTTATATTTTTTACTTTGGCATGCATAATGAAACAATGTGGTATATTCAGTCTTAATTTAAGTTACATGCCTGACAACATAATAGCAACAATTTGTATTTAGCGTTACCACCGAGATCGAAAATTTGCATTTTGTTTGTATAATTCTATAATGAGAGTATAACAAACGCTTCAAAAGCTTTATATAATGAAAAACCACTTTTAACACAACTTAAACAAAAAATAATAAGTGATTCTTCCAAAAACATCCGTAAAATAATAGTGATGACTATTCAGAGAAAAGAGGACATAAAAGTAACACCAGAGACAATTTGGTAACACCTTAGACAAATTCTTCTCTATGTGACGTGATACCGGAGACATTCTACTAATACCAAGACACACGTACCAAAAACTCAATAAAAATCCAAGGAACATTAGAATAGGAACTATTTGTTTACAATATGTTCAACTAATTGTAAAAAAATGTATTTCTGAAACCAGATCAAACTTAACATTTCAATAAATCCGCGATCTACGACCAGCTACGTTTGGGCTTCATTACAACTAATATAAATTTATCAATCTCGACAAGTAATCAGCTGTCTTGTGCTATTCGTAACCTAATATATAACTATCAAGAGCTATTTTTCAAAAACTTTTATAGAATTATCAAACTGATAATAGACCCGACGTCCTTTTTTCAATAAAGCGGGCATTTGCAAAATTTTAATAATATCATCATAATCTACTTAATTACCATCTTGTTCATCCAAATTGAATACCTTCGCTACTTTTTTATCCACTACTCGTAAGAACACAAGCTGCACCTCTCCGTCTTCTTCGATGTCGGTCAAGGCTTTGCTTACGTAGGAATATTTTTTTCTTTTTCGAATCATCACTATACACAATAACATGTAGAAAGTCACCGATTGACACCTGTGTTGAAGTTTAATAGTTACTAGTGGACGGCTGTCCATCGATTGTGTCAATAAGGCCCTTGGAATAGCCACAATTCTCCTTATTGCTAGATGGTACTTGCATTTCTTCGTCGCTCATATCTGATGAACTTTGATAAATTGTTCGGTAAATACTGGTGCGGGAACGAGACAAGGTATTGTGAATATCTTTCAATACACTAAATGAACTGAGAGGCACATCATCATGTAAAACACGACACTCAGTTTTAGCATTTTTTTCCAGTTGTGATCTTTGTGTAAGTGAATTGAGAGGTACATCGTCGTCTGATAATAATACGGCACGACTTGCAGGTTCAACATTTTCTGCTACTTGTTGTATTCCTTGCGCAGTATGATGCAGTCCAATGGTTCTTGTGTAATAAATCTGAGGGTTGTAGCAGCCGCAAAAACCTCTTGTGAGGGATTCGCAAAAACAGCTCAGTGATCGATATTTCAAGTGATTTCTGTTGTCCGTGAATATTTGATGGACTTTCATTGTTCCAGCCAGTCGATGTATTATAGTTTTAGGTAATTTGTTTTGATTATCTTTGTGTCATCTTCTTCAATTAAATTAAGTTTTATTTTGCTTGCGTTCTTTAAGTGATCCAGGAACTGATTACAATTTGCAATATCTTTTCCATTTGCAACTATTCTGTCAGCAGTTCGCTTAAGGAATCCACCTATTCCATCTGCTGGCCCCTTTCCGTGTCCTGCTTCAAAAAATGACCATGTCGTAGCCGCAAAGCCATAATCAAGTATTTTTTTACATAGGTAAAAATTCTGCTTTTGGCGATATTGAGTAGATGGGCCGTCAGAAAAGAAATGTACGTGTCAATAAAGATTCATTCCGAATAAATTTCAAAGTTGGATTCAAATGAGCCCTAATAATAAAATATTGCAGCAGGCTGATGACAGATTGATGAAGAAATGGTACAAAAAGAGTGTGATTTATACTTCTTCTCAAAATCGTGGGTGTAGAGCATGACAGTTTGCATAGATACTTGCTTTCTAGAGCCCCCAAAGTGATGTGATTGCACCTCTTCGCTATATTTACAGTTATAGTTTTCACAACTAAGGCGCATTCATTGGGTTGCAAGTTGTTTAAGCATTCTCGGAAATTACGAAACTGGATTTTTATGTTATAGACATGCTTTTTAAAATTGATAATGTCTTTTTCATATGTTTTCAGAAACTGTGAAATGTTCTCATTTACTTCTTTTAAATTTTTTATTATCTTGAACTTTTTCCCATCTTTCTCGTATACTTCTTCCTTATCCACTGGTTATATTTAATTGAACCCTTCACATCTTCTTCGTTGTATTTTAGGTTGTTGTGTTTACACTCATTGGAATCATTATACATACAATTTTTTGAGTTGTCATCACATACTGTGATTTTGATGATTTCAGATAAATTATCGCTTTTAATGATTCCCTGTTTCTTCAGTGCTTTGGTTTTGTAGGCGAAATTTATGTGTGTCTTGCACAAACAAGTTTTACGGCCATCAGCAGAAAGCCTAACAACAAAAAAGGGCGATTTTTTGAGAAATAATAGTAAGAACAGCCAACTCCTGGATTTTCAGCTTTGAAATGTTTGTGCAAATTTTTCATAGTATCTAGCAGGAATCTTTTCTGAACTTTACTGCCGTTACGAGTTAAAGTTTCTTTTTTGCCCGCAGTTGGTCTTGAGATATCATCTCGAAGAAAGAACCTATGGATTTTCTTTTTTAGCAATATGATTTTGTTTTTCGTTATTTATTTTGTAGTGTATTGCCGGTTTATTCAAAAAGCCTCATTTAGTTATTCATTTCTCTTTCTAGATTTTTTTTTGATTGTCCTGAAGTATACTTTTTAAGAGTAGTTTCTGTTTCATATTTTTGGTTTTGCGATATTTTTCTGTAATAGAATTTGTCAGGAGTCTATATTTTTCTCCAACTTCTTCACTTTCGTCTTCATTCTCTGTAATACGAGTGTTTCTTTTAATGCGACTTAATCTTTTCCTGAATTTATCACACCGTTTCTTTAATGGTTGTATTTTTTTTCCATTTTTTTTTCGCTATAGGTATAATTTACTTCTATTCCTTTTCAGCTTACGACGGCCACGTTCGCGTGCTAGGTTTGAAGATGGTGATGCATCAGGTATAGGAGCTCGAATGTTCTGCACGTCGGGTGTCGGAGAACTTGGCGGTGTTTCAGCTATAACTAGTTGCAAATTCTTTTTTCTTTGCCGATATGCTCTTTGCCGTAACTTCCAAATAGTATTTGCAGTTTTTCTTTCTTTAGGCGTCAAATCTTTAGCAAGGCATTTAGTTTCATGATAGTGTTTACTGTGCTTTTTTTTGGCCTCTTCATATTTATCTTTATTTTGTTTCAACCGTTCTCTGTATCTTTTTTGTTTTTCAGCTGGCGTTAACGGCATCTTGAAATTGATTGATATCTGGAAAAGATTTGCTTTTGTTAATAATAACCTGAACGTACAAATTAGTCAATTGAATTGAAAAGCTAAGCAGGGAAAAGTACCTACGCATTAGTTTTCAATTATTTTAAAATAAATATACCCACCCGTTTTTATTGTTAGTATAAACAAAACAAATAATAGCTATAACTTTTGAATTGCAGCTGATTATAAAAGGAATTTAAAAGATTTTAATGAAATTGTCTCTGGAGTTACTATGTCTTTGGAGTTACCATACAAGTAACTCAGTATACAGGTAACTCAGGAGACAATTGCCAGTATTTTGCAAATTAAATAAAATCCATTCAGTATAAGTTAAACTTTAATGCACCAGTCAAAACTTTAATTCTATGTCTTTGAAAACTCTCATGATTCGTAAAATGAATATATCAATGAATATATCAGTACTTACCGATAAAATCGCGGTAACTCAGCCGACAACGATTAAACACAGCTCGTCGCTGACTGGCGGCCTTTCGGTATCGTCAAAGGACTTCGCCGTCGCGCCGACCGAAAGGCCGCTATTATTTTAGTAGGTAGTCTCCGAATTATGCACGTGTTATGTTATTTACGTGTGCCTTTTAAAGGTAACTCAGTATACCAATGTACACAAGAATTTCTGTGGACATAAATTCTAGATTTTTTCCAGAAATCTATTTTATCAACTGATCAGTTTAATAATTCGAAAATATTAAAGTTTGTATGTTATTCTATGGATGATATTTAAATCAAACACAGCGTATACAGTTATTTTTAGACTATCGGCATAGTAAGTTGTCAGCAGGCGTTTTGGACGGCAACATTATCTATGGAAGAAAAAAAATGTCACTGGAGTTACGACAAATTTAGATATTATTTGAGGATACTTTCGAATACAAACGTGTAAGTTACGATGCTTTATAGTCTGGAATTACTATAGTTCGTAGTTTAATGCCAATTTAAGTAGATTTACGGAGTTTTGGTCAGAAATAACTGGGGACACCAAAGTGTGGGTCGAAAAGTTGATTGACCCAAATATAAATTAAATTACCTCAATTGCCAGTACTTGACAATTGATTGAAATAGTTTGAATCACAACAGAACTAAGAGGTACCTACTCAACAGAACAAGTGAGAATTGTATTCCCATTTGTTTTGTGGACAGAACTAATGAGGGAAAAATCCCAGTAGTTTTATCAACAGAACTACTGAACAGGACAAGATCTATGTGAATTTATCGCTAACAGTTAAAATTATAGGAAAATGATCGGAACTCAAATGAAATCATGTTCTGTATTAATGTAGTTTCTTGATATATTATTGTACTAGCAGCCCGCCCCGGCTTCGCACGGATATTATGGAAAATAAGTATAAAACAAAATTATTAGACTTATAAATTTTAACACACTCTTGGCAGACTTGCCATGCTTATACGACCAAGACAAAACAAACAATCCCAATCATCTGTTTATCATTTAAAACGCATATTTTTTGTCTACTCTATTTTATAAAAGTATGCGGGAGCCAGAAGCTCAAGGGAGGTCCTGAGAGGAGCGATCCAAGCGAGGCCAAACGCAGTGACATTCAGGGCCATAGAGCTTCTGGCTCCGGGAGCCCACCCGGGAGTTGAATCTCAGTGATAGACCCTAATAGGACCAATTGTTCTTTGATTATGTTTAGGTATTGTTATGCTTCTCTCAATGTGTGCCTTTAAGCATTATGCTAAGTTATGTTTATGCTATATTATACGGTAGCAAAAATTATGCGAAAACAGTTATGCGTTAGTTGTTATGGTATATTATCATTAGTCCTAAATACGTTATACCTACTTAAATTGCTACATTCACACGTTTTAGTTTTAGGCGTGTCTAGCGTCGTTTTTATTCCCCTTTTACTTTTACGCATCAAGTCAAAAAATGTATTAGTAAATATTTAATGGTTGTAATTTAGTGTTAAAAATGCGCTAATGCCACTTAATACGTAGTTTATGGTTGTGGAATATTTTGGTTACTTTTAATTAAAAATTTATGTACTTAAGTCTATTAGTTCTAATTACGTACTAAATACATAGTTACGGCTGGTCAAGTCGGGAGAACGGCGGCTGCCGATCCGGAGCCCCGTGTTTAAATCCTAAGTGCACCACTGTATTTTCGGAGCAGCGTGGTGGATTATGGACTTGACTCTCTCCTTCCAAGTCCCAGTAGTGGGAATATTTAGTGGGCTGCATATTGAATCTATTGACACAGCTAGATTTCTGATCGTGACATCATCGTAGCCCTTAATGCTCCGTTTTATTCTACTTTATTAGGTAGGGTAAAGGGGACCTTTTGGGGGTGACCTATATCCCTCACGAGTTTCGGCTGGTCTAGGCGGCAGAACGGCTACTACCGATCCAGAGCTCAAATTACACGCGCATCACTGTTTTTTCGAAGTCATGTGCGTAATGCCTCTAATTTAAAACGGTGAAATAAAACATCGCGAGGAAATAGAAATGGAATAAATTTAATGTAACACTATGTAAATAATATATTAAAAATAAATTTAATGTAATAAAAATAATAATATATAAATTTAATGTGTATAAATAATAAATTTAATGTAATACTATGTAAATAATATATTAAAAAAAATATATTTAATGTAATAAAAATAATAATATATACATTTAATGTGTATAAATAATAAATTTAATGCAATAAAACATCGCGAGGAAATAGAAATGGAATAAATTTAATGTAATACTATGTAGCAAGTGCGAGAAAACTTGGACAATAACAGTAAAGGTAGAATAAACTTATATAAAAGTAAATCTGAAACGAACTTCTTGATTAGAACATAAAAAAGTGTTACGAAAAAATGTTTAATATTTAATATCATTTGCGTGTGTAGTGAGCCGACCGCCCGAATCAGTATAGCGAACAGCGAACACCTCTCTCCCGTGCCTCGGTGTCCCCTCTATCCTCTATCGCCGCGTGGCGCCGCGTCGCGCCGCATTTTGATAGAATTGATATTTTTAATTTCGTGATATCTTTTGAATGGAATGTCCGACTTCAATAATTCAAAAAGTAATCAATAGGTATAAAGAGTCTTAAATAAGAAATCATTTATTTGGATAAAAATTAATACAAATGTGTGGATAACATGGTTTGAATTTGATAGGCATTTTTATCTACCGTCAACTGTGGCATCTTTACCGTAATTTTGAAGGAAAAACGTCATAAATCGAAAACAAAACAATGTAGGCTTGAGATATAATTATTAATCGACGAATTTTTTATATTCTTTACATCTTAGTCTTTTAAATTGAATAATATAGCACCGGAAATATAGTTTAGGTAATGAAGTTAAAAAAATGGCATCTTTACCTGTATTTCGCATTAAAAACAAGGGCTATTTATCTTAAAGTGGTAAAGATGCCGTTCCACTTTACATTCTGTACATAGATTTAGGAGAAATTTTAAATAAAGAAGCTTAATACAGGCAACACCGGCTGTTAGGTAAAGATGACACGAGATTATTTAAAACCTTCATACAAAATATACTTCTTGCCAGGGCTGACACTAGCTCAAAAAAGGTGTACTGCCGTTTTTTGTTACTGTTGCTTACACTCACGGACTAATAAACTGCATCGACATTCAAAACGCCTTTAAAATAAACAATTATTTTAAACAAGGTTTTCAAACTATTCATAGAAATTTAAATTAAAACCTATAGTTTTATTTTAGACAGTTATCTCATTTTAAATAGGTATGTACTTTTGTTTTTTTTTATTTAATATCAATACACTTTATAATAAATGTTTTATTGTGTACTTAGGTACCTAATTATTTATTCTAACAAAATATTCTTTAAATTTTTTATCATTTTCGTAGGTATGTACACAGTTAAGCTTATTCTAGTTTGTATTGAAATTTGACGTCAAAATACAATATTCTATTATATCATTAATACTTGTATCGGGAACTGTAGGCCAGTAAAACCCACCATTTTTATATCTCATAAATTTAGCTAAAATGCTTTCGTGCTCTGTAATGTTCGTAATCTGACCACAGTAGTACTTATTTGTATTTTTGGAACTTTCAAACTTTACCAAAATGTATTGTCCAATAGATAAGTTTTTGGGTGTTTTCTTAATTAGCTCATTTTTGTCTCCTCTATATCATTTCCGTTTGTCTGTTGTCTTATTTCATTTTCATGGATTTGTAGTTCTATTTTCTCTTGCGTACTGTTTTCTAATAGTTGGAGGTTTTCCTTTTCCTGTGTTTCTTTCACTTGTTTCTGTGTCTCTTTCTCTTTTGCTTCCAATTTGTTTATTTGATCAATTAATTCCTCTTTCCTCTTTCCTGATCCTCTATCACTTGCTTCAATAAATAATCCTGCATGTCTTAATCGGAATCCGAAGAATCGGCATATTTAACAGAGCATAGAGAATCTGAATCCGAATCAGTATCGTAAGGTCTTTTGACTAAAACTCTTATTAGTTTCACCTTTCTTAGAATTTTTTACTCTCTTTTTCGTAAAACCAGATGGTCTAGCTTTCACTGTGTGTATGTTCTATATTGTCTTTTTTAGGTAATAGTACCTGGTTGACCGAGCTATGCTCGGTTTTTCAAAATGATATTTAGGCAGGTACGAATTACGAAGTGATGACTTACTTAGACCTACTAAAAGGCGCTAAGTAAAAGATTTTCTCAGAAAAAAAAGAAAAGGAACACCAGGATTCGAACTGGAGCCTGTTGACTCCGAGGGTGTGCAAAAAAAAGAACAAAAAGAAAAGCAACCACCAGGATTCGAACCGGGGACTGTTGTCTCCGAGGGCGAGCATATTCCGTCTGAGCCATTTAGACTTAAAGAACAGTGGCGAAATAAGTTATCGTATTCTAATGACATTGTAGGAGTTTTTCATTGTCTAAAAACGTGCATAAAATGATGTTTAAAAAAAATAAAACCTAGCTAGATCGATGTATCGTCCCCGAAACCGAATTTTCATGAAATTATGTATACAGGGGTGTATACATAATTTCATGAAAATCGTTCGAGCCGTTTCCGAGATTCAGATTCTATATATATATACAAGAATTGCTCGTTTAAAGGTATAAGATTCTAATATCTGAAAGGATAGTAATTTTACTTTTCTTTTTTTCTGGTGCGTCGCTTGGCGCCACATCTTCATCCTTATTTATGTCCGAGTTTGTGACATATTTTCCAGCTGGAACACACATTTTTTTATTTATATTTATTTTTATAGGATTTGGATTCCGGTTCTCTTTAAGATAGTCTAGCAAGGATATGTCTACTTCATGGGTAATCTCCTCATGATATTCCGGAATTTTCGAGTATACTTTTCGTGGATTGTACGGAAATATGCCCGTGGCTCTAAATCCACTGATAAGGATTTCTTTCTTATTAAGGCTCGCGTCTTCAATTAATTGCTTCAAAAGCAAAGGAAAGTGGATTTTATTGATAGACGTCTGTTTTGGGTTTTCAATTTTGTATTTTAGAAGTATCTTTCTCCAAGTTCTATTGAGTAAGGCAAAAATGATACATAGAGGGGCTGGGTTAATTGTGTTGAATTCAGTGTTGCCGTTTTATATTTTAAAAAAATGCTAACTTTTCGCCCGAATAATGCTAGAAAATGCTAAATACAATTTAAAAAGTGCTAAATAAAATGCCAATTTGATTTAAAGTATTTATTCATCAAAAAACAATATATGACTCTTCTATTTTGAACAATACCTGATGGTAAAGTATTAATAAGTCATATATCTAAATCTTAGTCATCTATTTCGAAAAATATCTGAAGGTCATCAACTTGTTCGTCTTTTTCTTGTTGTGACGTTGACGGGCCACTATCATCAGTCGCTGCATGTTCTTTAATACCCTTAATGTTTTTCAGCACGTCATCAGGAATATTATAAGAATTGCAACATTTTCCTGATCTTCGGAGTCCATATCTGACATACAGTATTGAGTTTAGTGTCGTCAACGACATCCGATTCCTCAGTTTAGTTTTCACCACATTCATTTGACTAAACACTCTCTCCACTTCTGCATTGGAGTGTGGAAGACAAAGGATAGACATCACTAAAGATGCCAACTCGTGAAATGGATTGTTATCGGCACAGTCTTTGTACTCACATACCTCTGACCAGAACTCTATCGTCGAATTTTTGTTTTTCCAGTCTATGTGACTAATGTTTCTCCATTGTACCACAATACGCTCTATATCGACTGCGTTACAACCAAACTCTTGAGCAATGTCAACAATTTCTGGTTTAATTGCTTTCAAAGTTTCCCGTACAGAAAACATATTCATTTTTCTCAATGTTTGAATATTTACTGGCAACCTTGATCGCATTTCCTGGACGAGCTTCAATGTAAATTGTTTACAGCGATGTCGTAGATTCTGAACTGATTCTGATGAAAGTTGGTATTCCGTAATTCGACGTTCTACACTGAAACCCATGTATGGAGATGGATCCAGGTAACTGGTGATGTTATCTGTCAGAATATTTACTATGGCTGATGCTGTTGGCATCAAAATTCGCCTTGCCACCGACTCAACCAATTCAACCAAGTCATTTAGAAGTTTGGTCGGGTCTCTGTCATTGCTTTCGAAATTTTTATTCACTTTTGTACTTCATCTAAAATTGGTAACAAATATAGTAGATGCAGATGATTGATGGGATCATTATACATAGAGTAAAGCATTTCTGCCATGTAACAGTTTTCTTTTTGTTTCATAATTTCAAAATGGGTTTTCAGTTCTAACCATTGATCTACTATTCTACGGACAGCAGGTTCAATGGACAACCACCTGGTATTACACATTTGAGTAATTTTTAGAGGTTCTTTGCCACAGTTTATAGTTTTATAAAGTTCCTTGTAGAACAATTGTCTATTAGAAGAATGGCTAAACCAATTGTGGGTTTCTCGGATCAGGAACTCGATGTTTCGTGGTAGAGTTTCTTCAGATGCATGAGTAATAGCCAACTGTAAAGAATGACATAGGCACCGCACTAATACTAGATTATTATTGCCAGTTTCAGATTTCAGAAGGCTGTGCACGCCGTTGTTGACACCAGTCATAGAAGAAGCATTGTCGGTTCCAATCCCTATTAAATTGTTTATATTTAAATTTAATAGTGTAAATAGGGTCTTTATGCCATTGACTATGGCAATGGCTGTCCCGTTCTCAATTTCAACCAATCCTAAGAATGTTGTTATAATCTGTTTTTTGGTCTGGCTATAGTATCGGATTGACATACCGAGAACTTTTGTGACTGATATGTCTGTAGATTCATCTATTAATATGCTGAACTTTGCATGTCCAACATCTTTTATCAATTCAGATACAAAGTGCGGTGCCAAGACTTTATTTATAATATTGCTACATTTTGTTCTATGTAACTTCATGTTTTCTGTACTTCTACTGTCAGAAAATGTCTTTTTGCACAAATCCGATAGGTGATCCACCGTCAAAATTGCAGTATGCTCGCAAATAAAAAGTGCAAGATTGCCTTCCGCTTTCTGGGTATCAAGGCGGGTTTGAATTTTCGAAAAGTTAATTTTTGTTTGACTTTTCATGGGCTCAGCACACTTCACATGTTTACTTGTAGAAATATGTTGTTTTAAACAATACAGTTTTGCAATAATATTACACTTACAATATTTGCAGTAGGCTTTAGTGGCATCATCTTTGACCGGTGATAGCCAATCCTTAAACTCCCTCATCTGTTCCCATTCTTCACGATAATGTTGTGAATATTTGGGGGGCATTGTTCTCACCAAACTTGTATTTTAAAATGTTTTGCGCGCAATCACTTTAGTTTTCCGCAAGCGTAACGTATTACCTATATAACTTGTGATGTGTCTGTCACTGACCGAACGAATGTTTGAGCAAAACATAAACAATCGACTAATCGGGAAAACCAGAACCATAACCAACAGAACCATCACCGAACCTCGAACGTACGAAATGATATCTCTTAACGATGGATGGATTTCCCTTAAGTATTTCTGAACGATGGTTAAAGTGTTGCCCTAGACAATGTTGAAAAATGCTAAAATAATGCAATATGCTAAGTTCCAAATTAACATGCTAAATGAGAGGAAAATATGCCAAATTTAGCATTAAAAATGCCAAAACGGCAACACTGGTTGAATTGGGGGGGAGTAACACGAACCTAATATTGTGACGCTCACAAAGTTCTATGACATCTATGTTGATGTGACTTGAAAGGCTGTCTCCAATAACCACGTTAGGACCTTCTAGACTTTGAGCTCATGATATTACGATTGTTGTGAACCAATCCATGAACATAGTGGAGTCGAACCACCCACTTTTCGTTCGGTTATAACGAGTCCCTTCTGGGCCTCCATTGCACCATTGCGTCCACATATTCTCGGATTTATACACGACGTAAGGAGCTAAAAGATCACCACTGGCTGTTCCTGAGAACATTATAGAAATACAATCTTTCGAGTGGTTGACAATTCTTTCAGGATATTTAACTCCTCTGCGAAATATGCCGTCTTTGACTGCTCCCGGGTTGTCACTAACGTTTGTTTCGTCGTAATTGAGAATATAAGTGGCTAGCAAACCTACAGAATTCTTCAAATTTTCGAAATATGTCTGTCTGAAAGCCTTGAAGGTTTTTTCGGCTCTCGCTTTCTTAATGCTCTGCGTAGACCTTACGGTCAGCTTATCGTGATGTAATAAAAAGTTCTTGACCCACCAGTCACCTGGAGGATTCCCATTAAAAATGTCAGCTTTATTATTTTTCTTCAAATAATCAAATACAATCAAACGGCGAGATGGTGGTCAAGTGCGAACCTGTTATAGTTAAAAAAATGGAAATCTAATTGTTTCAAAGGACTGCCAAATTCTGAAGCAGCAATAAGGACTTTTACAAACTGAAGCTCCTCTTCCTCAGAAAATCGGTAACGTGGGCTAGGTTTGTTAGTGTGTACATTTTTTACCCTTTTTTCAATTGTACGTCGTGGTATTCCGAATTGCTTCTCCGCTTCATAAGATGTAAGGTGTTTGTTACGTACCATTTCAACTGCAAGACTTAAGCATCTGTTCAGAATCATTTTTGTAGGCCCTTGCTCCTATCCTTCTTCGGTACTTTTAAAATGTAAAAAAGTAGTTGTAGCGACATAATTACTGTAGTTAGACATATGCTCTCGCGAGTTTTTTTGTAGATTTTAATACGTTCTATAATATTGTAGAACATTGTTTTCAAAATCAAAATCAAAATATTTATTTGTCTAAAAACTACTCTTACGAAACAAGTATTATGGAGTCTCCTTTTAAGCATATGTCTACTACAGGTATACCTGTAGTAGGAGACTCCACTAATCTCTACAATAACACATATACTAGGAGTAGCCTTATGACTATACAACAATGAAAAGTAAAATAAACTAAAAACAAATAAAAGAACAAGTATGTTGAAAGGTGAACATGTTTTGGTCTATCATTAGTACTTTTCGCAGCGTATGCGACGAAAGCCATTTATGTCTGTTTTTTTTACCTTGCGTTGGTTTTAGTAAAATTTCCGAGGATCTTTTCGTGATAAACATAGCCTATGTCACTCAGTGATAATGTAGCTTTCTATTGGCAAAATAATATTTGAAATCGGTCCAGTAGTTTTGAGTTTATTCGTAACATATATAAAATACAAATCTTTCCTCTTTATATTATTAGTGTAGAAGTATAGATATGAAAAATGTATCAAATCAGGTTTTTCTTTGTGTCCGTAGGCCAGTAGGTTGGATGACCAAGGGAAGTTGTGTCACCATTGACTAGTAGTCAGACATTGACTCCGCAATAAATGCGGACAAGAGTTCTTTTCCTTTAGTATTCGTAAGTCGAGAACCTCAATATAGATTTTTTGCAGTGAAATCTCCTCCAATGATATATCGGTTATTAAAGTGTTTTCAGTAATTTATAAATTGTTCCTTTTTTAAAGCATGCTTTGGCGGACAGTAGGTTGACGCTATTGTGAGGGTGTATAGTTTGGTTTTCACAGCTACGGATTGTATTTCTCTATCTTCATGCCTGTATTCTTCATAATGAAATAAATTTTCTTTGATAATGACTGCACTTCCACCTTTTGCAGTATTATCAGGATGCAGCGCATGGTAAACTTTATAACCTCTGACTGTTACATAACACTGTTTAGTAAAATGTGTCTCTGACATCAAGCATAAATGTCAATGTTTTTTGTGTTTAGGACTAATTATAACTTGTTTTGATGTTGTAATAGACCGTTGGAATTCCAAGCCATGATGTTTAAGTTAGCCATTACTTATTTCTGGATATGTCACAATTCTTGCCGGGGCCGTCCATGGTTCGTCCTCTTCGTCGCCGGCGCTCGCGTCTCGGTCGGGGGAGGAGGGCGCTCGCCATGAATGGGGATTTTCCTGCGGCGCGCCTCATCCTTAAAGACCTGGCAGTTTGCACACTTCAAGGGCACGTCCTCGGCGCGTGTACAATCCGCGCCGGCGTGGGGTCCGCCGCACTTAATACACCGCGGGCTGCGGTGGCGGTGGCGGATGCGTGTTCGAAGCACTGACAGCGGTGGCACTGCGCCACGATGGTTCTGCCCTCCAAGCCTCAATGGACACCTGAGGCATGTGGGGGCTCTGTGACGCAGTACAGTGCGTCCATCTTCTCGCGTGTCATCCTCTCCAGCAGGACGTGGAAGACCTTGCACCTGGCCTTCGGTCGCCGCGGGAGAGGGCGGCAGTATGCAGCCGGGAATCCCAGGTCGTTTAGGGCTCTAACGACCTGTCCCGGCTCGGTGGCGTCCGGTAGTCCTCTCAAAGGCTACCTTGAGCGGTTTCTCCTGCTCGAGGGCGTAGCAATAGAACTCCGACGTCTTGGTTGCTTGCCCGCTCCTGGACCAGGTATTTTTGAATCGCCCGAAATTCGTTGTCCGTTTTCAGCGGAATCTGAGGCCTCTCAGATAGGGTCTGACGTTGGGCGCGTAGCCCAACGTTGCGAGGGTTAGAGGGGTGCTTCGGGCGGGCCGCTCGCTGGTGCCGTTTCTGCATGAAACGGGTTCACAGCAGAGCGGAGACGCCGGATGTGCGGTGCACAATGCGTGGGTCCGTCCAGGCAAGCTACTACTCGCGCGGCGGAGCTCCCGGTACGGACGATGCGCAGGTGTATGTCGAATGAGGCGCGCGCGCTCTGTGGCGGGGAGTCAACTCCCGCGGGGTTGGAGTCGACCCAGGCCGACAGAGGTACGAGGGGCAGACGACTGTAGTCCTCGAACGTGTGAGCGTGACGAACGTGTCGGTGACGCGAAAGCACACGGGAGGACCAAGAATTTTTGTCGATTTTTTCAATAGTTAAAGTCTTATCTTGCTCTTGGAGCTTTTCGATGTCCTTCTGTAAGGTTCTTACCACATTTTCCAATTTTTCTCTCTCTGCCGTTTCTTCGCGATAGCGAGAATACAGTATGCGTTCAGTTTCCGTTTTTAATGTAATTTGACTGGTACTAAAGCCAGCCATGCTTAATTGAGGTCAGGTATGACTTCGCCTTAACAATAATAATGCACGGGCAGCCGCTAGGCATCGCGGTACAGAATCAAGGTCATATCGCCACTGTACGTACGTGCGACGTACGACGCGATGAGATTAGTCAGCACAACATTATTACCGCGGATTACGCGACGTGACTGTTCTCAGCGAACTATCAATGAACACTGAATTATGTGTATCTAAAAAAATGTCGACAATCCAAGGGATCGCGGTATCCTGTCTGGTTTACAAGGGACATTATTGTCGATCTCAAATGCAAACGCGAACTGCATCGCGACTGGATGCGGAATAAATCTATTGCCGCCTATGAACTATTATCTAAGGGCGGACTTCAAGACCCGCGTATCAAGCGCGTATGACTGATAACAGTCCGCGCGCAGAGCAAGTCCGCGTGAGTTTTGGCGCCATATCTCTGGTCTGCGCTCCAAGGGTGGCTTTGAGCCTACCGTTGAATACAAGGGTAATGTGCTGAAAGGCAAGATGTCCTCTGCGATGTTTGCTTTGCTGAGTATTTCTCCAGTGTTTTTTTTACCGGAGCTGCCATTATTGGATCCTGCGAGTGTCTCATGTCAAGACCCATCCTTATCAAGTAATTACATAAATGTGCCTGAAATCTTCGCGTGAGATGTAGTTGTTGCGATCCAAAAACTGAAACCTTGCCCAATAATCTGGCCCAATGGAACCGGGCCAGATTATATTCCCCCGTGGCTCCTCAAGGGGGGCAGATCGCACTTAGCTGACCCGCTTTGCCATTTATTTAATATGGCTCTACGGCAAGGTATTTACCCAGCTGAGTGGAAGGTGTCCCGAGTCACTCCTATCCCGAAGACCTCCAACAAAATTTTGGTTGAGGAGTATCGTCCTATAACTATATTGCCGACCGTGGCTTAAGTTTTTGAGCACGTCGTATAGGAAACTGGACGATGAATTACGCGAGTATCCGCGGTTTTCGGTTTCGGTTAGAAAACGTAGCCAAATAACCATATCTTGCGGTGATAGATTCGAGTTTGTAGCTGCTGCCTTAACCTGCGGGTTCTTAATCCCTCGCAGCACAATATCAGTGATCAAGTCATCACTAAGACCCTTAACGATACGCAGATGAAGTAGATATCTACGCGCATATTCATTCAGTAGGTGCGAAACCCGTTTGAATCAGTGGACATTACGTCATACAACATTTTTGCTCGGTCTACCTTCCTAGCACATAAGCATATAAATTGGACTATGAGCGGTCACTGGTGACCCACTTATCCAACCATGATCTAGCATCACCTTTCAAACATTTACCTACGCGAGCTAGGCACTCGCGTTCATCCCACCTGTTTGTAAGCTTGGACCTGTCGACTTCATCAAACCATGTGTCGACGTCGTGTATGTTAGGGTCGAAATTAGATACATAATAACATTGTGTGCTTACCGATTTCAATGACTGGATAGCTTCGACGATCTGTTCTGTACCATTCGCATTGAAAGGGCCAGCAGAGGTCGGTTGATCTGATAAATGTTAAACAAATGCCTGCGACTCTAAAGCCTGAAGACGCGACATAACAGTGTGCCACGATTCATGGTAACTAGCTCACGATTATCATTAGAATGGCTGCGATTACGGCGGTGACGGTAGCGGTCACGCCTCCGACTGTGGTCGCGGTTCCGGCTGCGGTCGCGGCTCCTGGTACGATCGCGACTGTGATAACGGTCGCGGCGGCTACTATGACGTTCATAACTGCGGTCACAACTACGAGTATCAACCCGTATTCTTACCGGAGGGGTACCTACACCCTCTCGACGAACTGCGTGAACGGCGGGTCACTGAGTGTTTGCTGAGCGAGCGCCGGGCGTAACAGCTGTGACGCCGTTCACTAGATCGGGATCGACCCATTCCTAACCTATTTAGAACACACAAGGCAAAATCCAATCAAATAAACACAACAACAATACAAAAAGTACCTCACCAGTAAATGATAAATCGCAACTTTGTACTTCACGGATACTCAGACAAAATGAAAACAAACCACAATTTTGAATTGAAAATAATATGATCACGAACCACAAAAATAAAATGTTAAAGTAGGCACGGTGTTCAATCCCACTTCTGATATTAGCTATCAGAAGCGGGTATTCTTAAAAAAATATACAAAGCGATTTAACCTCAACTAATTTACTCGTAATAATTATTAACAGATTACTTATTTAACTCAATAGATTAAAATCTGAATCAAACTTTTAACACCATAATCAATTCAGAACGCAAACTCACAAGAGGCCCGCTCCGCACAAAGTCTTAAGCAAGAAGGGGCGATCGGTATGCTTGCACCGCCTTATATAGGTTTTTCATCCGTCAGCCCATCGGGCTTTTAATAGTATAATATCCTACAAAATACACATAAATTTTGATTTATGTTCAAAATAAGGTCACAACCCGAAAAAAAACGCGGGCATGGGTAATGCTCCAAAATCTTATGTATGGGGACAGAGAACCTGTTAATATAGTAAACAGATAAATGGTAATTCTAAACATTTTATGCAATTTAAGAAAAAAACTTAGTTGGGTTCCATTTTTTTCAGTGCACAGACAAAAATTCGACTAATTGTTTTGACGATGACTTGGAGTTGGTCGTTGCAGGTTTACCATGTGGATCGGTAATGCCATATGCTATAATAGCGACTTTAAACTCTTCTGACAATTCCGTGACGATATTCAAGCGCAGAAGCGACCTACGTGTATATTCCGCGTATGTCACGAATTTGTCAGAATGTGTATTCATGACGTCATGTAATACTGTAGCTATAGATAGAGTGCGAGTTGAATACCGTCGGGTTCTGAGGTGAAGAGCGGGAGCATCTCCAGCCGTCCGCGCGCCGCGTCTCGCGCGCCTACAGTGTAGTGCTGTGCTGTCTTTGACAACTATCATACGCTTACTGTGTTATCACGTGAATATAAAGTTGCAGCCGCGTGTTATTTTTGTTTTAAATGATGTCTGGTCCGTGTACGTCAAGTTCTGTTACAAAAAACTGAGTTTTTATTCATCGCTAAGCACGGGAAATGGCGAAAAATGTTCTAGACATGTGTGTTGAAGAAAGGCAGAACAACAATTTAACATTCACATTAAATAATGCTTACGATCGCGCAAGCCGCTACACTGGACTTTCGAAGAGAACATTGTCTGCAATTCAAAATGAAGCCAAGAAGCCTCTTTGTTTACCCGTTAAAAAGAAAAGACAGTGTAACAAGAAGACAAATTTAAACGTCGATGATTTTGATCGAGGTGTTTATACACAGAATTATTGAAGAATTTTATTTACTAAAAAAATTGTTCCGACCTGCATTAAACTACTTGCAGCTATTCGATAAAAATCGAGTTTCCATGGGGAATGTCGAGTTTAAGAAAATTGTTAAAAGACATGGGATATAGATGGCTTATTTAAGCCATCTATATCCCATATGTCATAATAAACGTAGAATTTTGGTGGAGAGGCCAGCTGTCGGATATGCACGGTCAATTTATTTGCGGAGAATTTGTCAATATAGGAAAGAAGATCGAAATATTTCTTTCTCGATGAAACATGGGTAGACAACAAACTCACATTTAAAAATACTGGCGAAATGAAATGATCGACGCAGTGTTGACGGATACAAGCTCCACGAACATGCTCATTTTTCTCCATGCAGGATCGAGAGGAAAGTTTTAAATGGTGCAAAGTTACTTTTTAAGGCTGGTACTACGTCAGGTGACTATCACGGACAGATGAACAGTGTTAATTTTGAGAAGTGGCCCACTGATATGTTAATCCCTAATCTACTTCTTCTGCCTCACTTATTTGAGGATCGTTGGGTCCCCTCAACCTGTTAAAAAGCTGGGCTAAAAGAACGTCATCTTCTGGTTCGTCATTATCAGTGAGAAATTCAGGGTGCAAATTCGTCCATGATTTGTTAATTAGCGATGTCTTAACATAGGCCTAGCAATTAGCCAAAAGAAAAACTGTGTCCTTTAAGCTTCTGCTCCCCAACAAACAACCCAAGGTCTCGACGGCGATAGGTACAAATTCGTACAGAGACATCAATGCGCTATATTTCTCCTTTTTCTTTTAAATTTTAAAATTTGTTATTATTACTACACCGATTATATATTATGCAAGGATTTCTTATCATTAGAGGAAAGTCACCAAATATGAAATACCATTTTGTTTTTGGAATATAAAAGAAAAACTTTAAATAAATTAAATGAGTTTAATGTTTTTACTAATCAGTCATACATTTATATGTAGTAATTCACAGCATTTAATCGAATATATTAGTTATCAAATTAAAATCTAAAACAAAAAACAAAATCACAAATGAGTAACCAAATATGGAATAGGTATCCATATATGGAATATAAGCATAAATCAACATAACAATAACAAAAATGGACATTAATATCTTTGAGATCAATTAAATGAATATAGTATATTGTGATAAATGAAAGAAGTTACATAATTACTTGCAAAAGTCACAGATCCAAGTATTAAACTCTGGACCAGCACAATCATAATGTGGCCAGAGCCCACACATCAAGCATTTAATCCATTTTCTTTTCCCGGACGAATTTTATAGCTTTTTCCATTTTTTCTTTATCGCAGGTTTTTTTGTTTGGTTGATTGTGAACCGGACATTCTAAAAACAAACATTACATATTTTTAATAATAGCAAGTATCGGTCATATGAAATTTTAAAACCTTATTATCGAATATTCCATAATTAGACACCGACGACTGTCCATATTTGGATTTTTATACTAGTTCAAACTCTTCTAAATATTTTTTTAAGTCACAATATTTTAATAACAAAAGATCACAAAATGGAGAAATAAACATAATACCGATATACTAAATAGTATAACACTTATGTAAACAAACATAACAGCTGGTAATACTCGTTTATTACTTACCTTTAATATTTTCTGCACGACAACAAAACAAAACACGCCTGCCACACGTGAAGCATTCGCACAACTGACTCGATGGTGTGGGTGCGATAGTTAGTAGACCGAATGAAACAGAAGATGGTCGAGTGTTGTGTTTCATACTTATAGTTTTAGAGAAATGAAGGAATTCCATATTAGGATACTATTCCATATTTGGTGACTTTCCTCTACTATTTCCATCCTATTAAGTTAAGAATTTTTATTTTGCATTAGGGTGGAACACGTTTGTATGAAAAAACTTTTTTTCCGAATTTTGATTTGGAATACCAGACAAAAATTGCTTTATATTATTGTAAATATTACCTCCTAATTTGAAAGTTCTGGCTCGTTAGCTTGAGCTTCCGCCAGAGGGTTGAAATATCATTTTTTTAAGTTTATTATCTATCTATATATATAAAAGCGAAAGGTCACTCATCAAGGAATCTCAGTAACTACAAATGCTAGGAATCTGAAATTTTGCATGGAGGTCCCTTTTAGCACGTAGGCACTCGCTAAGACGGGGTTTTGTGAAATTCATCCCCTAAGGGGGTGAAACAGGGGGGGAACGGTTGTATGAAAATTGGTCCTATTTAAAGCATGAAATTTTGTTTTCTCGTTTTTAGTTAATGAGAAATAAAATTGTGTATCATGATATTTGGAAATCCACCTTCCATGAGGGTAAAATAAGGGTTGAAGTTTTATGTGAAGTCCGTCCGTCTGTTCGTAGAAGCTTGAAAAGTTCAATTCATGATCTTAGTCAACAGATAAAAAATATCATGGTTTTCTGTTCAAGTTGTTCAAGTGAGGAGCACCTACGTCTCCGAAATGGCTGAGCTATAAATAATAAAATAATAAATAAATAATATAAGAAGAAAATATAATATGATGTAAACGTAAAAAATAATATTAAACTATGTTTTATTTTACAGAATCATTTATGTCAGAAGTAAACATAGGTTCAGAAAGTTGTGATAATATGAAAAAACATCATCATCAAAACAAATCCTTTTTCGTCTCAAATTTAGGCATAATCTTTCGAGATGCTAATTTGGATTTTATGAATCCTTCTCTTCTATTCTTGTTGCACTCACTTAGAGCTGCTTCTGTCACAACCTTTACCGATCTTTCCACTGCCTGAGTGTGGCAAGGCAGTCTCAAAAACTCGAACGCCGCATCTCCTCCAGTTTCGACTAGATTTTTTAAATGATCGTCGGCAATATTCATCAGTATCGGAGGTTCGTATATGTTTTGTTGCCAGTCAATCAAGTCTATGTAAGAACTTGCATTTAAATTCACATTCGCACGACAGAATCTTTATTAACTTGAGTTAATAAAGATTCTGTCGTCGCGAATGTTTATTAACTTCAGGTTAATAAAGATTCTGTCGTGCGAATGTGAATTTAAATGCAAGTTCTTAGAAGCGAAGACCTTTAGAATACGTCTTGCGGCGAGTTCTCTAATGTGCTTCTGTGAATCTGTTATCATACTCAACAACAAGTTTTCTGGATGAGCAAAGTAACTGTTTCTAATCAAAACAAGGTTTACTATCGCCATCAACACGTTGTATAAATATCTCGTGCTGTTAATGAGCTTCCATAAATGTTTTGAACCATCTTTAAATGGCAAACCAGACAGGAGCGTATGATTTTACGACAAACGTAGCTAAAGTCACAAGATTTTCTTAGGGGTTTTCGGTAGAAATATATAAACGCAGTATGCGATTAGCTCTTGTCAACCAGCGAGCGGATGATAGCTTGCCTGGGCTTCTGTGTAATAAATCGGGAGGGCAGGGTCCACTTATGACAGCGCTAGTAATTTCCTGTAAATACTTCTGGTCTGTATTGAGATCTGTTGATGTTTGTAGAGGTAGCTCACTTTCTATCTTCTTATAGTAGGCCAACGGCAGCGTCTCGCAAGTTTCTAGTGCTTTACCTATTTGACCTGCAAATGATTTAGGTCCTGCAGTAGGGCCATCCAAATAGGTAGCCTCAATGGCAACTCATTGGCGTTTAAGAGGCAAATTATCCATTGCAATGGTCGAGAAAGTCTATTTTCCAACAGACCAATCACGCCTCCTACTTTCCCTGTATTTGTGTTTGTTACATCACAACCAATAGCCATCATGTTATGGTAAATGCAAAATGCAAAATTATAAAATTATTTGTGTGAGGTGAAAAGTATGGAGGTGTGTTGCATTTGCATGATGTGTTGTGTTGGTGAAATATTCCTGTTGATGTCTATTGTTGTGTTCCGAGCGAGGCAAGTCCTACTCGTATGCTCCAGGGACATGGACAAATGGACTGTTTAGAAGTGACCTTCTGATTAGTATGTAAGTCAGATTTCAATGACATTGTTCTCACCCCATCAACTAGCAAGGATCTAACTTTGGATCATTGCATCTATCGTATTAATCTTAGGGAATATTTGCTACTGTCGCTTTCATTTATTTATTATTTCTATTACAAATTAAAAGAAAACTTTGACACAGCCCTTTTACAGCTGAATTTATTAATTGTGTTATTGTTGTTATTTTAAATTATTACTACAAATTTGTACCTACTTGACGAGTCTGCTGAGAAATACTCAGGATGTTTAGTTATAAATATTTTGTGAGTGTAACTAGCATTGATAATAAATTTATTCTATTCTATTCTATTCTATTAATAATGGTACAAGTAGTAATAATACAAGCATTTTATAGCTCCCATGTGCAAACGTTGCTGTTTCGAGAAACGTTGTAACTGGCACTCAGCTCATCAACCGCATCAACGCCAGCTTTGGTCGATTTATAAAATGTTATAATTTCCGGAGTTTGTTTTTCTCCTGTAGATTCTCATCCATTGAATTATAATGGTGCATAGTGGACATAACAGTAACTACCTTGTTCTTCTTTAGCGCATAGGAAACAAGTGTAATATCTTTTTGAAACCCAAAGACTGAACTCTTAGGTTGTCTGTCAGTTCTAATTAAACATTCGGGAATCCGTCTCTTGTTCTTTCGGACAGTTCCAACCGACGTGAGTCGATATTCATTTAGTAGATGCAGCAGTAACTCGTACCCGGTGAACACATTATCAAATGTCACGTTGCGTGTGATCGTGCAACTGGTTGAATGAGTCTCTCTCCACTACTTCAAAGGGTTTTTTACTGACTGCATATGGTCCCAACGGACCATAACCAATGACTTTTTAGCATACATTGTGTCCAAATGGCTCGTACATGATCTGAAGAAAGATGTTACCACTTCTATGATTTCAAATGGACTCGGCTTACAGCGAGCATTTTGGAAAAAATCTGTCCAATCTATTGGAAGTTCTGCTCTTGTCTTTGATTTACTCGCACAACTCGTGTGTCTTGACACATGAGCAGCGACTCGTCAATGGCTATCTCTTGTGAAGGCATGTATACACCGAAAATCTTGTCGTTTTTTAACAATTGTTTTTACTTAAATTCAAATTATAAGCCACTGTCGAGTTCAGCACAGTTCTGGCAAATAAATTTTGCGTGCTCCATAGATATAGGCTTCGCACGAGTATTGCAGGAATGCTTGGTTTTCCTATCCTTCTTGTATGGACAATCCTGGCATCAGACGTATCGTCCAGGGACATTCACATGTCTAGGTGATAGCTCACCTAGCTGATTGTCGATTCGCTGACGGAAGTAGGTGGGATTGTTTTTAGTTCTTGAATGCAGATGTTCGTAAATCATGGATAAGCCCAAATTACGAATGAATTCTGTTCTCTTGATTGTAACGTTTTTATTGTCTCGATAAATAATACAAGCATTTATAGCTGCCATTTATTTATTTATTTATTTATTTCATATAAAAGTAACATTACAGGTTTCGCCAATGCGTTACAATTATTACTGTTATTTACACATGCTCATACAGAATATACAAGATAATTTTATCATAATAATAAATAGGACGACGACACAATTATATAGTATTTTTAGGTACATAAACACCTATACGGTTACATAGACACCTTTAAAAATATAAAAACAAAAAAAAATACAAAAACTACGTCTAATAAAATTTACAATACTTCTAGTCTGTCTAGGGTACTTCTTCACAATAGGATAGAAAGGCCCTTTCCATATCTGCCCTTTTCGCTGAAAAAAATGTCTAATTCTGGGTGCGACACTCCAAGCAAGTCGTTAAGACGTGTCTGTGCTCGGAAGATTGGAGAGTGCTGCCTCGCCGCAGTGCGCGCCGCGTGCGCTTTCTTAGAATTTTTTACTCTCTTTTTCGTAAAACCAGATGGTCTAGCTTTCACTTCGTCTTTTTTTGTTATTTGTGTATGTTCTATATTGTCTTTTTTAGGTAATAGTACCTGGTTGACCGAGCTATGCTCGGTTTTTCAAAATGATATTTAGGCAGGTACGAATTACGAAGTGATGACTTACTTAGACCTACTAAAAGGCGCTAAGTAAAAGATTTTCTCAGAAAAAAAGAAAAGGAACACCAGGATTCGAACTGGAGCCTGTTGACTCCGAGGGTGAGCAAAAAAAAGAACAAAAAGAAAAGCAACCACCAGGATTCGAACCGGGGACTGTTGTCTCCGAGGGCGAGCATATTCCGTCTGAGCCATTTAGACTTAAAGAACAGTGGCGAAATAAGTTTCCGAGATTCAGATTCTATATATATATACAAGAATTGCTCGTTTAAAGGTATAAGATTCTAATATCTGAAAGGATAGTAATTTTACTTTTCTTTTTTTCTGGTGCGTCGCTTGGCGCCACATCTTCATCCTTATTTATGTCCGAGTTTGTGACATATTTTCCAGCTGGAACACACATTTTTTTATTTATATTTATTTTTATAGGATTTGGATTCCGGTTCTCTTTAAGATAGTCTAGCAAGGATATGTCTACTTCATGGGTAATCTCCTCATGATATTCCGGAATTTTCGAGTATACTTTTCGTGGATTGTACGGAAATATGCCCGTGGCTCTAAATCCACTGATAAGGTTTTCTTTCTTATTAAGGCTCGCGTCTTCAATTAATTGCTTCAAAAGCAAAGGAAAGTGGATTTTATTGATAGACGTCTGTTTTGGGTTTTCAATTTTGTATTTTAGAAGTATCTTTCTCCAAGTTCTATTGAGTAAGGCAAAAATGATACATAGAGGGCTGGGTTAATTGTGTTGAATTGGGGAGTAACACGAACCTAATATTGTGACGCTCACAAAGTTCTATGACATCTATGTTGATGTGACTTGAAAGGCTGTCTCCAATAACCACGTTAGGACCTTCTAGACTTTGAGCTCATGATATTACGATTGTTGTGAACCAATCCATGAACATAGTGGAGTCGAACCACCCACTTTTCGTTCGGTTATAACGAGTCCCTTCTGGGCCTCCATTGCACCATTGCGTCCACATATTCTCGGATTTATACACGACGTAAGGAGCTAAAAGATCACCACTGGCTGTTCCTGAGAACATTATAGAAATACAATCTTTCGAGTGGTTGACAATTCTTTCAGGATATTTAACTCCTCTGCGAAATATGCCGTCTTTGACTGCTCCCGGGTTGTCACTAACGTTTGTTTCGTCGTAATTGAGAATATAAGTGGCTAGCAAACCTACAGAATTCTTCAAATTTTCGAAATATGTCTGTCTGAAAGCCTTGAAGGTTTTTTTCGGCTCTCGCTTTCTTAATGCTCTGCGTAGACCTTACGGTCAGCTTATCGTGATGTAATAAAAAGTTCTTGACCCACCAGTCACCTGGAGGATTCCCATTAAAAATGTCAGCTTTATTATTTTCTTCAAATAATCAAATACAATCAAACGGCGAGATGGTGGTCAAGTGCGAACCTGTTATAGTTAAAAAAAATGGAAATCTAATTGTTTCAAAGGACTGCCAAATTCTGAAGCAGCAATAAGGACTTTTACAAACTGAAGCTCCTCTTCCTCAGAAAATCGGTAACGTGGGCCAGGTTTGTTAGTGTGTACATTTTACCCTTTTTCAATTGTACGGCGTGGTATTCCGAATTGCTTCTCCGCTTCATAAGATGTTAGGTGTTTGTTACGTACCATTTCAACTGCAAGACTTAAGCATCTGTTCAGAATCATTTTTGTAGGCCCTTGCTCCTATCCTTCTTCGGTACTTTTAAAATGTAAAAAAGTAGTTGTAGCGACATAATTACTGTAGTTAGACATATGCTCTCCCGAGTTTTTTTGTAGATTTTAATACGTTCTATAATATTGTAGAACATTGTTTTCAAAAATCAAAATCAAAATATTTATTTGTCTAAAAAACTACTCTTACGAAACAAGTATTATGGAGTCTCCTTTTAAGCATATGTCTACTACAGGTATACCTGTAGTAGGAGACTCCACTAATCTCTACAATAACACATATACTAGGAGTAACCTTATGACTATACAACAATGAAAAAGTAAAATAAACTAAAAACAAATTAAAAGAACAAGTATGTTGAAAGGTGAACATGTTTTGGTCTATCATTAGTACTTTTCGCAGCGTATGCGACGAAAGCCATTTTATGTCTGTTTTTTTTATACCTTGCGTTGGTTTTAGTAAAAATTTCCGAGGATCTTTTTCGTGATAAACATAGCCTATGTCACTCAGTGATAATGTAGCTTTCTATTGGCAAAATAATATTTGAAATCGGTCCAGTAGTTTTTGAGTTTATTCGTAACATATAAAAATACAAATCTTTCCTCTTTATATTATTAGTGTAGAAGTATAGATATGAAAAAATGTATCAAATCAGGTTTTTTCTTTGTGTCAGTAGGCCAGTAGGTTGGATGACCAAGGGAAGTTGTGTCACCATTGACTAGTAGTCAGACATTGACTCCGCAATAAATGCGGACAAGAGTTCTTTTCCTTTAGTATTCGTAAGTCGAGAACCTCAATATAGATTTTTTGCAGTGAAATCTCCTCCAATGATATATCGGTTATTAAAGTGTTTTCAGTAATTTATAAATTGTTCCTTTTTTAAAGCATGCTTTGGCGGACAGTAGGTTGACGCTATTGTGAGGGTGTATAATTTGGTTTTCACAGCTACGGATTGTATTTCTCTATCTTCATGCCTGTATTCTTCATAATGAAATAAATTTTCTTTGATATTAGGCGGGTCCACACAGAGCGAGCAGCCTCGCGAGGCATTTGCCGCGCGAGGAAACTATCCCCAAACGAGCGCGGCAGCCTCGGTATCATCGCGAGGCTGCCGCGCGCGGCAAGCCCGAGCCATGTTCGTTCGTTCAGTTGAGAATTAAGGCATCATGGCACCAGACGTACGTGTTGCGGTGGCAGCTGTTGCTTTTATCCTTATAAATAGGATTATAAAAAAGAGAAGACAACAAAAACTTAAACGAAGACGATATTGGATCCAGACTTTATACAAAAACAGATTATTATATAATCGGAACGAACTGTACCAAGAATTGATAAATGATGGAGTGGAAAAAAATTTTGCACGCATTACTACAGAGGAGTTGGATCTATTGTGTTCAGAATTACAAAGCAGACTTCGAAGAAATGATACGAACTGGCGTCGAGCGATAACCGTGAGAGAAAGGATACTTTTGACATTACGGTTCTTAGCGACAGGAGATTCTTATACCAGTTTGCAGTATCTCTTTCGCATTTCCAAACAATCTATTTCGAAGATTGTTCCTGAAGTTTGCGATGCCATCATCGAACATTTAAAGGATCATGTAAAAGTGAGTAAAAAAAATCAATCTTGTCAATTTAGTCCAATCATTTTAATAGAACTTTAAAATAACCATAAAAAGAAAGAAAGGTGAAATTAATTTTAATTAGTGGTTCGTATTACGTTTTAGCATAATTAGGAGGCAGGAAGCCGTGGGAGAGGAGGAATGTCTGATAGATTTTGAAAAGCCATCGGAGGGGAAGGGGGAGTAGGAATGTCTGATGAATTTTGAGAAATCATCGGAGGGGAAGGGAGAGGTGGAATCTCTGATTGAATTGGAGAAGTTATTGGAACGGTGGAAATAGATGGTTGAGGAGTTAGTGGTGAGGGGGACGTCGGATCGTTATAAGATGAAGCATGAGTGCTTGGACGTTGCGTAGACCCAGCATAGCTTTGTGTATAATAGCCATATTGTTGATAAGCTCCTGTGTCGGCTTGAAATATTATTCCGCATATCTTTTTTTACGTGCGCCAGAGTTACTGGATCATATTTTCTCAATTCGTTGGCTATGTATTGTCCAAATGCCGAGTATGAGTCACAAGGCGGTGGGGTTGGCTGTGGTTCTGTGCATTGCTGGAGAATCCTGAAAGCTTCAGAAAGAGTTTCGTCCGATAAATCGTCTGTGTCTTTCGCTGGTCTTCTTTTGCTTCGTTTTCTGGATCTCTGGTCTTGTGTTCCAACTCTAGATTGTGTGTTATTGGCGCCATCTTGTTGTTGCTGATTTTCCATAACTTGAATGTTGTCATTGTCAAGTGAAGGGTCTTGAGCGATTTGAGTTGCTCTTACTGTTTCATCGTTAGTATCGGTTTCATTCTGTAAAATAATACATACTTTTTTACATCTGTTTTAGGTACCAGGTACAGAACAAGAATGGGTTGCAATTTCAAACGGTTTCCTAAATAAATGGAATTTCCCACATGCTGTGGGAGCGATGGATGGGAAGCATGTTGTTTTGCAGTCACCCATAAACAGTGGCAATGACTACGATAATTATAAATCTTTTCAAGTATAGTTTTGTTTGCCTTAGTAGATGATAATTACAAGTTTTTATATGTAAACGTTGGGAGTAAAGGACGGATTTCTGATGGAGGTGTATTTAAAAATACAAAATTATACCAAAAGTTTGAGAAAAGAGAACTTAACATCCCATCACCCACAATTTTGCAATTACCGTACTATCCCAAAGTACCATTTTATATATTAGGTGACAAAGCTTTTCAGCTAAATGAATACACCATGAGACCATACGAGGGGGTAATCCAGAAAGAGGTTCAAAGGAAAGAATTTTTAATTATAGACTCTCCAGAGCACGAAGAGTTGTAGAAAATGCTTTCGGAGTGTTAAGTTCTGTTTATAGAGTTTTGCGTAAACCAATTTTATTAGAACCCGAACAAGCAACAAAAGTAGTCTTAGCATCAATACATTTGTACAACTATTTACGGAGAACACCTTCTAATAGCTTTTCAGCTCCCGGCTTTTTTGATGCGGTGGGAAATGATGGGGAAATCGTAGAAGGAAGTTGGCGAAATGAATCAGAACCAACATCATTATTACCAATTCAACAAATACCACGACGTGGAGGAAATAATGCTAAAGAGATACGTGACCACCTAGCAAGACATTTTATTACAAATGGAACTGTCTCATGGCAAGATGACTATCAATAAAACTATATTATGTACTTACATTCTCCATAGTATCCCGCGTGGTACATGGCTCGTTCCTATCAGACATAAATGCAAAGGCATTATATGCAAACCAGCTAGATCTGTAAACCTCATCACGACCTGGAAAATAAGTTACAAGTTTTATAATAGATAAATAGTTCTTAGTAGTAACTGTGTAAGCAATTAATAAATATATATCTTACCTGATCCTGTTAAACGACTTTTCTTTTCTCGTGATTTTTCCCGCCGGAAGGATCCCATTAATGACTCCATTTTCTTTTTTTAAATCAGGAACCGGTACATTCATCTCGCGGCTAATATTTAACCAGGCATCTTCCCTAAGTCCCCTATTTGTATAATTAGGATCACTTGCATTCCATAGCCAGGTGTTTACACCATAGAGAGATATTAATTTTAAACACTGATCTTTATTCATATTTTACTCTTATTATACTCGAGCGAGGCATGAAACAATATACGCGAGCGTCCAGAGTGCGCGCGGCAAACGACTGAGGCGCCTTTGAGCAAAACAAAAAAGCCGACACTGGATGGCTCGGGCGCACGGACGCTCGCCCGCGGCAGCGCGCGCGTTTGCCTAGGCCGAGTCACGTCCACACAGAGCGAGCTGCTTCGCGCGGCAAATGCCTCGCGAGGCTGCTCGCTCTGTGTAGACCCGCCTAATGACTGCACTTCCACCTTTTGCAGTATTATCAGGATGCAGCGCATGGTAAACTTTATAACCTCTGACTGTTACATAACACTGTTTAGTAAAATGTGTCTCTGACATCAAGCATAAATGTCAATGTTTTTTGTGTTTAGGACTAATTATAACTTGTTTTGATGTTGTAATAGACCGTTGGAATTCCAAGCCATGATGTTTAAGTTAGCCATTACTTATTTCTGGATATGTCACAATTCTTGCCGGGGCCGTCCATGGTTCGTCCTCTTCGTCGCCGGCGCTCGCGTCTCGGTCGGGGGAGGAGGGCGCTCGCCATGAATGGGGATTTTCCTGCGGCGCGCCTCATCCTTAAAGACCTGGCAGTTTGCACACTTCAAGGGCACGTCCTCGGCGCGTGTACAATCCGCGCCGGCGTGGGGTCCGCCGCACTTAATACACCGCGGGCTGCGGTGGCAGTGGGCGGATGCGTGTTCGAAGCACTGACAGCGGTGGCACTGCGCCACGATGGTTCTGCCCCCTCCATGCCTCAATGGACACCTGAGGCATGTGGGGGCTCTGTGACGCAGTACAGTGCGTCCATCTTCTCGCGTGTCATCCTCTCCAGCAGGACGTGGAAGACCTTGCACCTGGCCTTCGGTCGCCGCGGGAGAGGGCGGCAGTAAGCAGCCGGAAATCCCAGGTCGTTTAGGGCTCTAACGACCTGTCCCGGCTCGGTGGCGTCCGGTAGTCCTCTCAAGGCTACCTTGAGCGGTTTCTCCTGCTCGAGGGCGTAGCAATAGAATTTCGACGTCTTGGTTGCTTGCCCGCTCCTGGACCAGGTATTTTTGAATCGCCCGAAATTCGTTGTCCGTTTTCAGCGGAATCTGAGGCCTCTCAGATAGGGTCTGACGTTGGGCGCGTAGCCCAACGTTGCGAGGGTTAGAGGGGTGCTTCGGGCGGGCCGCTCGCTGGTGCCGTTTCTGCATGAAACGGGTTCACAGCAGAGCGGAGACGCCGGATGTGCGGTGCACGATGCGTGGGTCCGTCCAGGCAAGCTACTACTCGCGCGGCGGAGCTCCCGGTACGGACGATGCGCAGGTGTGTGTCGAATGAGGCGCGCGCGCTCTGTGGCGGGGAGTCAACTCCCGCGGGGTTGGAGTCGACCCAGGCCGACAGAGGTACGAGGGGTAGACGACTGTAGTCCTCGAACGTGTGAGCGTACCGCGAAAGCACACGGGAGGACCAAGAATTTTTGTCGATTTTTTCAATAGTTAAAGTCTTAACTTGCTCTTGGAGCTTTTCGATGTCCTTCTGTAAGGTTCTTACCACATTTTCCAATTTTTCTCTCTCTGCCGTTACTTCGCGATAGCGAGAATACAGTATGCGTTCAGTTTCCGTTTTTAATGTAATTTGACTGGTACTAAAGCCAGCCATGCTTAACTGATTCGTTGCGATGGCTAATTTCGCTAACTTTTAACTGTGGCGTCGAGCAAAAATAACGTGACACTGATCAGTGCCTAGCGCCATACGATTAGATGACACGCATCTGTGTTTTCCGCCATGCGGAAAAGAAAACAGTATTTTGACCATTTTTTACACGTTCAAAGCTTGAATACTGTTAGTTTACATTCGAAATTTGACGTGAACGGACAGGCGCGTTGTTTTAAGTGATTAGAAGTGGCAAAATAAGTGTAATTTTGGAAATGGAAGGTAAGTGACTTTTTAATACAGTTGTGCTAAACCTTTTCAGCTTATTTCGCATTTCCTAATGATATTATTGAATATACAATATTAAATTAGGCCTAAAATATTGTTTTACTTATAAAGTCTCACTAACAGCAATACATATGAATACGCTAGATAAATTACAAAAACATATTAATTCTGATATGTATGTCACTTACAAGTGAGCACAACATTTAATAGGTAGTTTTATTTAATTATAAATTAAATTTGAATTTATGGCGTTAACAGAAATTAGAATTACTACTCTAAGAAACTATGCTATGAAAACTGTTGGTGATCGATCAACAATCACATTACTTTTTCCGAATTTTTGTAACTGTCAGTAAAAAAGCATTTTGAAAAGTACATACTGCCATATATTTGTTATTAATAGTGGATTTATTGTTTAAGAACTAAGGCGAAAAGGAAGTACATTCCCGAAACAGAAATCGAGACACAATGTGACAGTGACGAAGAGACAATACCAAATTCACAAGACTGGGACCTACCACCAAGCTGGGAACGGGGATTTAATACCGGACAAAAAAAACAACTAGGGATACTGCAACAAATAAAGAAGAAAATATGATGGACAGTGCGACTACCACAGAAAAAAAAATGGTTGAAAGTGAACCATGCACAGAAACTTTAGTAATGGACAGTGTAAATAGCGTAGAAACTAAGGAATGTGATGTCCCTACCGTACTGGACATACATAGCTGTAAATATTTTGGCCAGTTGGTTTCCAACGAATTATTGCGATTCAAACCATACGAGCGAATTATGAAGATGCAGCAAATATTAGATTTATTAAAATAATCAAATGAATACCAAGAGTTAAATGAAACCAGAGTTTGAATTTAGATATTAATATTTATTGAAAAACATGACATAAGTGGATCCAATCAACCTAAATATACATTTTACAGCATTTACATTTTCGCAGCAGTAACATAAAACATAAGACAATGACTCTTCCGAGGGTTTTAATAATTTGTTAATCTCGCTCACTGCGAAGCTAAGGTCTATTCTAATGACATTGATATCAGTATGTAGGTAAATAAGGATGCGTTTTATAATTTTGTATGACTTGTTTTATATTTATGTAAGTTAGGACTGATTTTTTAAATAATGTATAAGCTAGATTTTTATGATTATGTTAAGAGGTTAATTAATCTTGTTGAAATTGGCAATAATAGTCTTTGGTGAATGACGCTTTGATCAAACAATAAATATGTACCTGATTCTAATAAAAATATTTAAATTTACAAACAATTTATTTGTAGACCATTAGCTCGTAACTTACATAAATAAACATAATAAAAGGAAGTATTTTATTAGTAGGTAGGGTTATCCTGTATAATAAAAGTAGTACTTCCTTTTTAACAGTGAACATTTTATCCCTTACGTAGTACCTACATTTCTCATTATTGACAACATACAAATTAGCTCGATTATGCAAAAAAACCAAACGAGTTAATCAAAAAATGCTGAACCTCAGACATCTCAACTTATTTTTAATATAAAAGAAGTACATGCATATTATACTTAATTATTAAAAATAATTTCGCGGACTATTTCCAAAAGTTTGCCTTTTTTTTCTTGTGTTTGAGTAGGTTCATTAATATTAACAGTTCGACCCCAAGCGGAAGCCCCTAGACACAATTAAATTCTATTGTTATCTAAAATGGCCGCCGCTGATAGGTTAAAGGCTCTGATAATATGAAATGAACGGACACTGCTTAATTTAAATATGAAACTGAACAAACAAATTTCAGGTTTAGCGCTTTTCATTAACACGTTGTACCTATACATAGTACAATCAGACGATACAAAAATGAAGGGATATAACTGTGTAGATGATTTAGTGATTTATATGTAAATATTCGTACGGTCGAAGACACAAACGGTGCTAATTTACAACAGACGCATGCATGATCACAAGGTTACAGAGAATTTCAATATTTATGAAATTCGCTGAAACAATCTTTAAGGCATAGGCCTGGGAATCCAGGGCAATCAGGACAGCCAGTTATTACAGCAACCCTTTTTTTAGTTTTGGCGTAACAGACCTTGCATCTTTTTCTTAAGGTATTATTACCTCTCTTTGGCAAGTTGGTCGGTAAATGTATTTTCCCCTCTGATAGAGGCCGAGAAAGTTCAAAGGTGTTGGGCATTGGTAACAATTCCTCCATGACACTTCTTCTAAATTGATATAATGTGGTTTTATTAGTTGCATTGTTAGCATTATAAAGTAAATACCCATTCACCAAACATATTTGTATAATATGTACGATGACTTTTTATACCAGCGCAGGGTCTTGTGCTCACAGCAATAATAACTTAGCATCTGATCGTGACGGTCTATTGCCCGCATATATTGATTATATTTTATTTGTACTGCCGGTTTATATTTTATTGTGCGTACACGGCGACTAGTAGTCCCTCGATAGAGACTTTTATGTTCAGTACTTATAAATATCACCTCCCTTTTATCTTGCCATTTGGTGATTATAATTTTTTTATTATTATGTACTATATACGATTCGCCAGTTTTTAATTTGGTAGTTTTTAATTCCGATGGATTTCCGATGCGGTTTGCTCTTAAGGTACCAGTCACGTACGTCTTTTTTCCTATTAGCTCCTCAGCTAATCCCACGCTGGTATAAAAATTATCCAAATATAAAGCATGCCCTTTTTCTAAATATTTTTGCATTAGCAAATGTACTACTTTTTTTGTGTGATTTCTACCTCCTACTAGTACGTCTTGTGACCCTGCGTATACATGGATTTTTAAAATTATGCCGTTGGCGTCGGCTAAAATGTACAATTTAATGCCGTATCTATGAGCTTTACTTTTGATGTATTGGCGAAAAAATAGTCTCCCTTTCCACAGTATAAGAGATTCGTCAATTGTCAACTCTTTCACTGGGTAATACACTGCATTAACGGTGTCGTTGAATAAATCAATTAAAGATTTTATTTTATAAATACTCTCTGCCCTTTCGATGGTTTGCACATTCAAAGCTCTTAAAATTAAAAAAAACCTATCCCTGGTCATAAATAGGCGTGGACTTAAGCGGAAAAAATAATGCGTTGACCAATAATCTACCATTCTATTAAGTTTTATAGTACCCATTAGCAATAGTATGCCGAGAAAGTTTTTGATTCAGGGGACACTTAAATCGGTCCAGTTACTAAAGCGAGCACGTGCAGTAGTCGCTTCAGCTTTTAATTTGTTTCCGTACTTATTTGTACATTCCATTATTAATGTTAAAAATGGAATTTAAAATAAAAAAAATAGTCTAAATAACTATTGATGTCTGCGTTATGTGGCTCCAATATACCACTTGTTCCCGTAAATGATATTTTGGCATATCACTGGGGTTACCTGGAACCCAACCAGTCGTTTCTTCTACAGAATCTTCCTCTTCATCATTGTTATCGGCGTGATAATCTTCAGCATTTGCTTCCACGTTAGGACTTGCACTGCTTAATTCATTTAATACTTCTTCGTTATTGCCGCTTAAAATCCCATACAATTCTTCGTCTCCATATAAATCTAAGCCTGGTATGTCGTATAACGGATCACTTTCTTGTGGAGACATAATTTGTTCCAATTCTACGCTTATGGGATCTATGGTGGATGATGGTCTAGGTATGGGTGAACTTGGGAGAAGAGCCATATATGGATCTATGCCAGATGATGGTCCAGGAATTGGCCAATCCAAAGGATCTATGTCACACGATGGTCCAGGTTCCGAAGAACTCGAAGAAGGGTATTCCATACCTACAAAAAGAAATATTCGAATGAAACTCCCGTATATAGTTTTATTTCGACAGTAAAAAGGCGAGACGCTTTAAAGGGGCATTTTATTAGTCTATAAATCCTAATTGGTCTAAAAATATGTACTATGTAGGTAGTGATGTAAATTAGGTGTATTAAAAAGAGCTAGTAAGTAAGTAGATATCATATTTGGGATTTAGCTACTCTATTTTGAAGATAATGTATTTTTTACATAATATTTAGCAGCGGATACACTCTTGAGTGAGTAAGGTTCTCCACGAGAGCGCGGATTAAAGAGCAAGCCAGTGAGTATGAAACGAGAGCGCATCTTTCCCGATTCTATTTTTTTATTTATAGCGACAAGTGAAGTTGACTGCTCTTTGCCTGCACTAAATGGACGCGAACAGGAAAATTTCCCCAAGTATGAAAATAATCTTACTTACTTGAATTTCACGGCAAACAGAGATTCGCGTGCACAGGCTGAAGTCGTCACGATGGTAGATCACGGGTCCAGTTCAAAGCCAAAATCGTCGCAAGGCAAAATCACGATCCAGTAACACAAGCCAAAATCGTCACAATTGCAAATTACGGAGTCCTGTTCAAAGCCGAAATCGTCGCAAGGCAAAATCAGTAGAGTCCAGTAACACAAGCCACGGTCGTCACAAAAACACTTAGCGAAAGTCGGTAAGGTAAATAGGAACAAGTAGAGCACGCACGTCTGGTTACTAAGGATAGCAAACCAGAAGTAAAAGTAATTCAAAAAACAAGATGCGCTTACAAGATAAATAGGTTGTATCCTTCCGTGCAAAATAAAACATACACGCAAGGCATAAGACCGAATATTGTAAATTGTACTTCGTAGGGTCACGCAACTTGCATCCCTCCGGCCGGGGCCGTCCATTGTTTACAACAACTCGTGGTATTTTTCAAACCCTTTTTTTTGCAAGAACTTAAAATTTCATGCAAAATGAACCTTATCGCAGAGTGATTACAGTCCTTGCGGGCCAACGGTAAACAATATCAACAAAACAGCTCTTTTCTAAGGAGTGACAGCACTTTTAGCAAATGCAACTCTCTGTCCTAGCGTTATGACTCATATTAACCATGTTGACCCGCGCAGTTTGAAGCAGCGTGGTATTTTTCTATATCAAGTAGGTACATACATATGATGCATAAATGTCTGATTTATTTGTATATCTATAATTTAGCTTTATATAAAGTTTAATTCTAAATCCTTTTGTGTTTTAAAATAACGAAGAATGTAAATAGATTCTAGACGCCAGAAATATTTAGGTATGATGTCTTACTACATATTTTTTTGATTTAGTATTTGTATTTTCTTATTATTCTTAACATAGACGATTATAAATATGAGGACTATATTTTTGTATACCGCCAAATTGTATGACAGTGACCTGCAATATTTCGAGACATTTTACATTTTTATCAACACTTCAGGGACTGTGTTATTTCAACGTTATAGATAAAGTTGTCGTTACAATGGGAAAAGAAAATGTTATCGTGCGTTTTTTTAAAATGTAGCATTTCATAGGAGACAAAGAAAACCAACAGAAGCAGTGTGATTTTCCCGCTTTAGGGAGTTGGTCGTTTACGCTGTAATAAATATATTATTTATATTATCAAATTCTGCAAATTTAATAAAAGGTTGGTGACTCCTTTTTTATAAAAATCTTACTAAATCCAGAAACGAAGTCTACGAGCTTAAAATACGTGAAAAATTGAAATAGTTTGGTTCTGGCTAATTTTTTTCTTAAACTGAATTGAAGGAGTTATTGTCGATTTTAAAATGACACATATCCGTGCCTAACGCCACACGCGAAAGAAAATGATGACACTGATACGTGCCATCCGCAACGAATCAGTTAATTGAGGTCAGGTATGACTTCGCCTTAACAATAATAATGCACGGTCAGCCGCTAGGCATCGCGGTACAGAATCAAGGTCATATCGCCACTGTACGTACGTGCGACGTACGACGCGATGAGATTAGTCAGCACAACATTATTACCGCGGATTACGCGACGTGACTGTTCTCAGCGAACTATCAATGAACACTGAATTATGTGTATCTAAAAAATGTCGACAATCCAAGGGATCGCGGTATCCTGTCTGGTTTACAAGGGACATTATTGTCGATCTCAAATGCAAACGCGAACTGCATCGCGAAATAAATCTATTATATATAATAAATCTATTGCCGCCTATGAACTATTATCTAAGGGCGGACTTCAAGACCCGCATATCAAGCGCGTATGACTCATAACAGTCCGCGCGCAGAGCAAGTCCGCGTGAGTTTTGGCGCCATATCTGGTCTGCGCTCCAAGGGTGGCTTTGAGCCTACCGTTGAATACAAGGGTAATGTGCTGAAAGGCAAGATGTCCTCTGCGATGTTTGCTTTGCTGAGTATTTCTCCAGTGTTTTTTTACCGGAGCTGCCATTATTGGATCCTGCGAGTGTCTCATGTCAAGACCCATCCTTATCAAGTAATTACATACATGTGCCTGAAATCTTCGCGTGAGATGTAGTGGTTGCGATCCAAAAACTGAAACCTTGCCCAATAATCTGGCCCAATGGAACCGGGCCAGATTATATTCCCCCGTGGCTCCTCAAGGAGGGCAGATCGCACTTAGCTGACCCGCTTTGCCATTTATTTAATATGGCTCTACGGCAAGGTATGTTTAAGTAAGGTATATTTACCCAGCTGAGTGGAAGGTGTCCCGAGTCACTCCTATCCCGAAGACCTCCAACAAAATGTTGGTTGAGGAGTATCGTCCTATAACTATATTGCCGACCGTGGCTTAAGTTTTGAGCACGTCGTATAGGAAAAGTTATTTCGACAACACGGATTCAGAGCTATAAGATCAGTTAATTCCAATCTTTTAACACTTGTAGATTATATATCTTCTAGACTCGGCCGTGAAGTGCAGGTCGATTTCGTTTCGCAATATTCCCCGAGCTATAAGCTGGTCGCTTGGTAGTAGATGTTTTGTAGCTGATATTTTGTGCGACTGGACGACGAATTACGCGAGTATCCGCGGTTTTCGGTTTCGGTTAGAAAACGTAGCCAAATAACCATATCTTGCGGTGATAGATTCGAGTTTGTAGCTGCTGCCTTAACCTGCGGGTTCTTAATCCCTCGCAGCACAATATCAGTGATCAAGTCATCACTAAGACCCTTAACGATACGCAGATGAAGTAGATATCTACGCGCATATTCATTCAGTAGGTGCGAAACCCGTTTGAATCAGTGGACATTACGTCATACAACATTTTTGCTCGGTCTACCTTCCTAGCACATAAGCATATAAAATTGGACTATGAGCGGTCACTGGTGACCCACTTATCCAACCATGATCTAGCATCACCTTTCAAACATTTACCTACGCGAGCTAGGCACTCGCGTTCATCCCACCTGTTTGTAAGCTTGGACCTGTCGACTTCATCAAACCATGTGTCGACGTCGTGTATGTTAGAGTCGAAATTAGATACATAATAATATTGTGTGCTTACCGATTTCAATGACTGGATAGCTTCGACGATCTGTTCTGTACCATTCGCATTGAAAGGGTCAGCAGAGGTCGGTTGATCTGATAAATGTTAAACAAATGCCTGCGACTCTAAAGCCTGAAGACGCGACATAACAGTGTGCCACGATTCATGGTAACTAGCTCACGATTATCATTAGAATGGCTGCGATTACGGCGGTGACGGTAGCGGTCACGCCTCCGACTGTGGTC
>CM029773.1:4317064-4355064 GCA_017562165.1 Ectropis grisescens
ACTTCAAACATTATCTAATTTCTTATTTTTAACCGACTTCCAAAAGGAGGAGGTTCTCTATTCGGTTGTATGTGTTTTTTTTTTTTTGTATGTTGTTACTCGATAGCGCCGCCAATTGTCAATCAATTTCGATGGTTCTTGTTTTGTTTGGTAGATCATAGTTCAGAGGTGGTCCCATATAAATTTTATCGAAATCGGTGTAGTAGTTTTCGAAATATTAACAAAAACAACTAAAATTTAACTCGACGACATAGTGATTACGTCATCCGTCTGTAGGTATCACCGTTACGGTAATAGGTAGACAGTGGAAATTTTCACAGATTATATATTTCTGTCTGTCTGTGGCACCGTAGTGACCGTAGAGCTCAAACGGATGGGCCGGTTGCGATGCGGTTTTTTCATTTTAAGATTAATTCGTCTGGGTGACATATTTGTAGATTTCACAAAGTTATGAAATTCGACCCTGTCAATACGAAATCGTGTAAATGCATTAATGAAAACTTGTTTAGCACTAAAAAGAGTAAAATAAACTATTTTTAACAAAAAATTAAACCGACTTCAACACCACTAATAGGCACTCAAAAGCGAAAAATAATTTAATATAGGTAATTAATATAACCGCTACTCACTCACTCATCTATGTGAAGTCGGTGCCAGCCAAGTCTAATAAGTATAGATAGATATACCTATGCCTACTTACTACCTCGTACATAGTATCTATCTACTAGCTTTCCACGTCCAGCACCAGTACCGTCAATATTTCCGTTATCGGACCTGAACAACACAAAACTGTACTTGAAACATTATCTAATTTATTATTTTTGTCAGCTCAATAAAAAAAAAAATACCAAAATAAAATAACTAGGAATGAAAACCCTTTTTTTTATTCGTGAATTAATTTAATACGAACACTAAATGCCCATGAAATAAAATAAACCAAATAAAATCAAATAACCTAGCACCGTAAACTCAACCACCATCCCGACCATTTGTCTGTACGCACCTATGCACCATAATTTAAGTGCATGTCGTAAACGTTCCGGGCAACAGTCGCGGTACACACAAAATGGCGGAGCACAAATAGTAAATTGTAAAATGCACTTGCTTCGTTACATTTAAGTCGTAGAAATATATAGAATTATATTAATATTTTTAACTTTTTACAATGAATTATTAAATAAAATATAGAGTAAATTACACGAAAACCCTGAAGTAAATATGGCGTCCAAACACTACGATGTTTTCCATGGCGATTTATCCTCATTTTACGTTTTAGACGTAAGATATCTATACTATTATTATAAAGAGGAAAGATTTGTTTGTTTGTTTGTTTATTTGTAATGAATAGGCTCCGAAACTACTGGACCGATTTCAAAATTCTTTCACCTTTGAAAGCTACATCATCCCCGAGTAACATAGGCTATATTATATTCTAAATAAAAAATTAGGAATCCTTACTAAAACTCCAATAATGTAACATAAGGTGTAAAAAAAGACCTGAAAAATTCCTTACGTCGCGTGCGCTGCGAAAACTATTGATGATAGAACAAAATCATTTACTACGACTTTGCAGAACTCATCATTATCTACAAAAAGTGTCGCGAGTCAATGTAATAAAATAAAGTGCCGCGCGGCTAACTCGCGCGATCGGCTCCCCTACGCAGCGGTCGTGTGCGTGATCGTATGATTTTAGCTTGAAAAATTTTTGAATTCGCTTTAAATTCGTTTCGTAGGTAAATAAGTATATGATAATAAATATTATATTTTAATGTAACTTTTCAAACTGCTTATAGTAGTATTTTATGGGTATTCATTCCTGTTCAAAATTTAAGCAAAAATTTAGTAAAGGTAGTTTTCTACGCCCATATTTTTAATTTTCTTTCAATAAGTACCTACTACTTACCTGATAATAAATATTATATTTTAATTATTCAAACAGCTTAGTACTTCATATAGTTCAATAAGCAAAATTTAGTAAAAGCCTGTTTAATTATTTATTTCCTTCTATTTTCATTTTATAATGCCCTAAAATGCCAAACAGATCAAGATATCAACTTTCTAAACATAGTTCCCAGGCGAGGGCAATAAAAATACGGCGTAATGAGGAATCTTCATCAGAAACTGAAAATCGCCTTGCAAGTCGGAGAGAATACGCGTCGCAATCGCGTGCTAGAGAGTCAAGTATCGAGCGTTCGTAGCGGCTTGCTGAACAAAATTTTATCACTGGCCCAGCAGCTGGTCAACTAGCTCATATACCGAGGATACCGATGATTCCAACTGATCTGCCAATCCCTTTTAAACGACTTCAGTTTCCGGTGAAATCATCTTTCACGTTAACTATTAACAAGTCCCAGGGCCAAACCTTCGAATTATTAGGGATCGACCTACGAAAAGAATGTTTCCACTCATGGCCAACTGTATGTTGGCCCACGTGTCGGAGCTCCTGAAAATCAATTTATTTTGCTGCCACAAAATAAAACTACTTCAAATATCGTTTACAGGGAAGCTCTGACTCGCTAAAACTAATGGCTTTTTTTTGTAAGTAATATTATATATGTATAAAATTTTAAAATAAAAAATACAAAAAAACATTAATAAAAAAAATCATAAAAAAAATTCAAACTCCTTTATAATATTTTTTTTTTAAACCCGATACAAAAAAAAGGGTGTGTGTGTGTATGTACCCGTGCGAAGCCGGGCGGGCCATAGTGTATAGATATTCGTAAAGCATTAATTCTAAAGATAATTTTGATATATAACACTAGTACACAAGGATAATAATTAAATAATACTTACATCGTAAACACTGAGGCACTTCGAGTAAACAAACACTTCTTAAATATTTTTTTTGTATCTTTTGAGATGCCCTTGTTGGAAATTAAATACTAATAGAAGCAAAATTTAATATATAGTTATCTAGTGTCAATAGTCGGAAGTTATTCAATATTAGAACAGACTATAACGTATTTTAAGACGGCCGGTCAGTTGGGCAACAAGTGTGGCTCGAACGTACAATGCTACTTTGACAAAAGCATCAGGCGTTGCCTGGACGTTCAAGTGGGTAATGGACAATCGTGGCATCAGACGTATCGTCCAGGGACATTCACATGTCTAGGTGATAGCTCACCTAGCTGATTGTCGATTCGCTGACGGAAGTAGGTGGGATTGTTTTTAGTTCTTGAATGCAGGTGTTCGTAAATCATGGATAAGCCCAAATTACGAATGAATTCTGTTCTCTTGATTGTAACGTTTTTATTGTCTCGATAAATAATACAAGCATTTATAGCTGCCATGTTCAAGACTCCATAGAATTAAGTTATAGGCCATCGTTTGCTGTTTCGAGAAACGTTGTAACTGGCACTCAGCTCATCAACCACATCAACGCCAGCTTTGGTGGATTTATAAAATGTTATCATTTCCAGTGTTTGTTTCTCTCGTGTAGATCCATCTATTGAATTATCATGGTGCATAGTGGACATATCAGTAACTACCTTGTTCTTCTTTAGCGAATTCGTTTCATTCGTTCTACGAATTCATGGTACAATGAGTACCATGAATTTGTTTAGGTGTGAATAAGATTTTTTAAATAATTTACGGGTCGAAACGGTCTTACAATCTGCTCCCTAAAGATTTATTGTGTTTTTGCGACCACAGATATCGGGGGTATGCCCCGGATTGCGAATTTAGTTCGATACCTGTCTCCGTTTTTGTCTCGAATTTGGTCGTATATCGTAATCTCATCTATTTGTCAAAATGATCTATTTTAGGTAAATGGACAGATTGCGTAAGTCACAACTTTGGGACTCCCCTAATCCCCAGTGAAGTGTTCCCATTACAAAATATAAATATTTTCTAAACGGTGTGCTACCATTACAAAAATAAGGATTGGATGAAATTACGGCAGAATGTGGCACCGTAATAGCATGTCTACGGTAGGTGGTATAACTAACAAAATTACGGTAGATTTACCGTAATTACGTCGTGGTTGGAGACACTGCGATAGGTACCCAGTATGCTTGGTCGAAGTCCATCACTTCGAGAAAAATCATCGTCATACTGCACGTGTTCAAGGCAATTAAGGATAACAAAAGCTAGACCGACCTCGATGCTTCAGAGCTTCAAAGTCTTTTGTTACCTGATAACATAACATAAACAATAAGGCCGCTTGTAGACGTCCGTTTTTTTCACCGGATAACGGACCGTCAATAAACGGCTATCCTTGTATACATATTTTTTTTACCGGATGGATGGACTGCCGTCTATATGCGTTAGTTTTGAACTGGTAGTCAGAGATTACACACGTGTGAAATGTCGAATAATAAGAAAAAAAAACTCGTATTGGCCTACTATTTGTACAGGAAGAAACAAAAAGAAAAACGTAAAGGTCATCGTGGGTGCATCCTATATTATTGGAAAGGGAAAAATATGGTGCATTTCAAACTCTTTTTACGCAGTTGGAAGAAGATGAAACTAAATTTTACAATTATTTTCGGATGAAGAAAGAAACCTTTCAACTATTATTAACAGCCATATATGATAAAATAAGACACGAGGATACTGACATGCGTAAATCTATTTCCCCGGCAGAGAGATTAGCCGTTACGTTAAGGTATGTTAAAGAGATGTTCAATTTCAAATTATAGAAAAGGGATTGATTACCTGTATTAATTAAAACAAAATTTAGTAGGTAGTAATTGTTTTATTATACTCAAAAAATAAATTAAGGAGTTTTAGAAAAATCGAAATCGTAATCAGGCGATGTGATTGAACTTAATTCAGTAATAATTGAAGATTGGGAATCATCTTGCTGCATGAGTTCTTGAGGCATCCTGGATGTGGATGGAATGAGTTGTGTTGGCTGATATTCATAGGGCATCCTGGATGTCGATGGAATGGGTTGTGTTGGTTGATATTCGTGTATCCTGTAGTCGGGTGTAGCCGTAGTGTAGCGTCGATTAATATTGTAATTGTAATTTTGCTGCTGCATGGACGCTTGATTTCTCCGAGTTAAATTTCTCATAACTTTAATGACTTCATATTGGAATTCAACATAATCGTCATCACTATACTTGTCTACAATCGGAGCAATACCTTTGAAAAAACACATACTCTTACTCTTGTCTTCATCTTCAACTGATTTAATTAAAGTAAGCATTTGTCGATCAACTTCGCTACAGTCTGTCTTTCTCTTCTTGCTTGTTTTTGTTAAATCGGTAGTATTGGCTGGTGCGGTAGGGTCATTATTGGTTTGTGAGTCAGTTTCTTTGTTGTGAGATTGTGTGATGTTTTTTTCTGATGTAATACTTGCTTCCGTTGTTCGGCGAGTCACAATTTTACACAAAAAGAGCATTTGATCGTAGAATTTATATTTTCGTAGACTTTTTGCACCAGAGCCGGATTTACATTCCTTAACTTTTTTGTGATATTTCATCCAGTTATCTCTTGCATTGTTCCATTTTTTTATGATATCTTTGCCTAAAAAAGAAAAAATTGTTACAGATATTTAGCTGCAGGGAACACATTTAGTGATCTACATTACAGTTTCAGAATGGGTATAAAAACTATCAGCTGTATTGTACAAGAAGTATTTGAAGCATTGTGGGAAACCCTTTCTCCAATTTATATGAAACTACCATCGGAAGACGAATGGTTAACAATAGCAAAAAATTTCGAGACGAATGCAGATTTTCCTCATTGCTTGGGAGCCATTGACGGCAAACATATTAGAATCATCAAGCCAGAAGAAAGTGGATCAATGTTTTTCAACTACAAGCACTATTTCTCAATAGTATTAATGGCTGTGGTAGACACAAACTATAATTTTGTTTTTATTGATGTTGGAGCCTACGGCAAAGAATGCGATTCAGCAGTATTTAAAGAAACAGAATTTTGGAAAAGAATAGTAGGCGATAAATTAAATATTCCTCGACCTAAGCAGTTGCCAGGTGCAGGCAGTGAGTTACCTTATGTATTTGTTGCTGATGAAGCTTTCGCTTTACATCAACACGTACTTCGTCCTTACGGTGGGCATCAACTTGACTCAAAAAAATATTTTCAATTATCGTCTCACAAGAGCGCGACGCTACGTCGAATCCGCATTTGGTATTTTATCCAATAAATGGAGGATTTTGCATAGACCATTAAATGTTTCAACAGATACTGCTGTTAACATTGTAAAACATGCTGCTTATTACAAAACATAATTCATAAAGTAGAGGGTATTGCTAATAATGCTACTGACAATGCTAGTTCACACATGGTGTCTACTCTATGCCATTTGCCTCGTTCCCATTCAACACGAGGTAATGTAACAGCAAATATGATTCGTAACAAATATGCAGAGTATTTCATGTCACCAGTAGGGCGTGTACCATGGCAAAATCAACATGCATAAAAAATAATGAAAATAAAATGTTACTTACCAAAATCATTTTTTTTCTTTCTCGGACATCGTTTCAAAACCTTCATTTAACGCAAGACAAATTTCTCTCCAAGCGGCAAAACTCGACTGTCTATTTTTATAGCACTCTTGGGTTTTGTCCCACAGTACAGGCCTATTTTCAACCAAACTTATTAACAATTCCATGTCAATATCATCCATTTTTGCAAAAAACGCAGGTAGACGGCACTCAATTAACAGAAAACAGGCAATACGTCCGGCAGCGTCAACACGCACCAATACACTGGCGTGGATGACCGCCATTTCTTACACCGGACCGGTGTCCGTCGCGCCGAGGGAAGCGGTGGTGCATCCGGCGTAAATTGTTCGCCGGACCGATGTCCGGTGCATGTACACATTCATTATAATTCATACACCACCGCGAATCCGGCAAAAAACACGGTCCGTTATCCGGTGAAAAAAACGGACGTCTACAAGCGGCCTAATACCGATAATAAATATTTACTGTCTAATTACGATTGCGACAGCCGGAGGATGCAAAAAAAATGTTTTAATTTTAAAAAAGATTTATGATAAAAGAATTACAATACAAATTATAATTAAAAGATGTGAAACAGATCAAAGTTGGATCTAGAATGCCGGGCTCGGACGGGTGGCTTCTGGTGTCGCGTCGCTGCACGTTCCCAGGCACGTTGCGCTGACGGCGCGGTCCTCGTTGCTACCGCGGAATCGAGGGCGATGCAGACGCAGCGATTACCGAGTGTTAGGCTAGCGTAACACCTCCCCCCGAAGAACAGCGAGTATGGAAGACCTTGGTCGTGAATTGAGCTGGGGGTTGATTGATGTCAACCCTTCTGGAGTTCGGGTCTTCCTCTACGTTTTCGGGCAATTTCTTTGCAGGCTTGAAATGGTACTGGCGATAGTAAAGGCAGGCGACTAGTACAGATGCACTTAATAGTAGCGTGTACATCGGTACTGTAGTGTGACAAAGGCTGTAGTCGGCGTCGTCGTTCATCCTTATCGATTCGGATTGCAGAGTAATTTTCTTGCTAATTTCGTGAAGGCTGTCTAATTTAATGGAGTTTAGTTTCATTGCGGGAACAGTCGATGGCGTAACAATTGTCTCGTTGACTATATCCATAAGCTTGAGTACATGTCCTTTGAGACGATCGTCAGTGTTGGAGATGGTGAAAAGTGTAGTCTCCAGGTAGCATGACCGGGGAATTACTGTGAGGTAGCTACCCTGTAGTGTAGTGTAGAGATCTTGACTGCATGAGAGGTGAACCTTTGTAGGGGCAGGGAAGCTGATGGTATAATGTTTCTCGTCCAATTCTTCATATGCCGGTGTTTGCAGGGAAACTTGCATTGGGTGACAGATGGTGGCGTTTCTCTTCTGTGTAATTATCAGCTGGACTATGCAATCTTCTATAGATCGGCTGTGCAGGCTCCGACTCTCTTTACAGAGATACCATTTACTGGTCTTCGGGCATTCAGCCTCTATGTACTTGATATCTTTCTCTAGGAGGGCTAGGTAGGGCAAAGGTGAAGAAAGGATTTCATGGTTATGGTTCGGGACTATAGATAACTTATACATATCATATAAAGAGGGTAAAACTATAGGAAATTTTTATACTATAATTTTCCTATTTTCTACGTAATATGATCCTATTCTAATTATGTCAAAATACTCTCTAAAGTCCAAATCTACTACTCTCTCTCTACTATATAGTGTGCTTAACTTGCTAATCATAGCTCGTATCGCAAACAAATCTAAGACCGAATGATGCACAGTGGAAGCTCTAATGAATGCTAAAACGTTCTGGAGATTAAAAAGCTCTTCAGAAATGCGAGTGGCCGACCGAGCCATGCGACACACATACGCTTCTTCAACAACACCGAGAACAACGCAATGTGCAAGAAAGAAGACGAACGCAGTCTACAACGTCGCGGAAGAGGAACGAGCCGAGCGATGTCCATGCTGTAACAAGACCCACCAACTGACCGAGTGCCCCGCTTTCAAGGCACTATCGATCGACGGCCGTTGGAACATTGTACGAGAGAACAAGCTGTGCTTCAAATGCATCAATAAACAACATCGTCGTAACTTTTGCAAGGCGAAATCATGCGGCGTGAACAAATGCAGCCGCCCGCATCACTCCACACTGCACCACGAACAAGAAGAGTCGAAGCCGCCTGCACCAAGCGCCGAGTCCGTACTGGCGGCGACAACCCCACTAGTCACCGGTCCGAGAGCGGTCCTATTAAAGATGTGCCCGGTCACCATCGTCGGTCCACGGGGGGAGGTCACCACTCACGCCCTCCTAGATGAAGGGGCCACCGTAAAACTCATCGATGAAGACTTAGCGCGCTCTATCGGCGCTAGGGGGCCCACTATGCCGCTTCACATGCAGGGAGTCAACAACACAACACGAGAATAAGAGCGAGCTCGTCACAGTGCATCTGAAGACGACTGAAAACGCGCTTCATCGCCTGAGAGCCAGGACGATACGAGATATGAAGCTGCGCCGACAGTCAGTCCCGACTACGCTACTAGAACAATCGCATCTGCACGATCTGCCCCGAGATGAAATGTGCTACGAGTCTACAAGGCCCAAGTTATTGATCGGAACGGATCACTGGGAGTACATCGTGTCACAAGAACTACGGGTGGGCGAGCGAAACCAACCGGCGGCATCGAGAACGCAGCTAGGATGGGTGCTGCACGGCACGTTACCACAGAACCTATTGAAAAAAGAAGATAGCGTGTTCCACATCTTCACGCGCGAGAACGAGTCAAGAGACGTCGAACTCCACAGTTTAGTTGAACGACATTTTCAACTAGAGGCTCTGGGCATCGCTGACAAACCTCACGTTAGCGACGCAGACCGCAGAGCGATCGAGATAGTGGAGCGAACCATTTCTAAAACCGAACGAGGCTACGAGATCGGCCTGCCTTGGAAGAGCGACAAAATCAAGATGCCGAGTAGTTATACACCGCGCTGCGCCGTCTACACCATATCGAAAAGAAAAAGGACGCCGACCCAGCTTTCGCGACAGAGTGAGTACACCAACCAGATCGAAAACCTGTTGAAAAAACAATACGCCGAGAAATGCGACGGGCCAGAAAGAGACAGCGATATCTGTTGGTTCCTTCCTCACTTCGCCGTGCAAAACCCGAACAAGCCGGGGAAACAGCGACTAGTGTTCGACGCAGCCGCGAAGAGCCACGGCATGAGCCTCAACGACCAACTACTCGAGGTGCCCGACTTATTGAGGTCGCTACCTGGTATCATAACAAATGTGTTCCACAACAGCTCGAAGTGTGTTGAAACAGTATTTACCCGACAAACCCCATAAATGGGGTTTTAAACTTTTTGTTATCTGTGGCGTATCTGGATACGGGTATAAATTTGAAGTTTACAGTGGACAGGAAAACAAATGCTCATCTGGCGAGCCAGCTAGGAGCATCATCAAATGTGGTGGTTCGTCTTGCCCGCGATGTGCCTACTAATCAGAACTACCGACTATTCTTCGATAATTATTACACATCGATCCCGCTTATCGAATATTTGTCCAGTCGTGGCATTTTAGCTTTAGGAACCATAAGAAAAAATAGGATTCCTAATGGCAAGTTGCCAGATGAAAAAGTCTTTAAAAGGGCACCACGCGGTACATCTATAGAACAGGTTGCTAATTGCAATGGCGTTGATGTGGCTGTAGTAGCTTGGAGAGATAACAAAATTGTCACTCTAGCATCTAATTTTGCAGGAAAAAACCCGACGTCTATGGTAAGAAGGTGGGATAATTCAGGAAAACAATACATTTCTGTTGAACGTCCATTTGTCGAAGCAGAATATAATCGACACATGGGTGGTGTCGATCTATTGGACAGCGTAATGGGCCACTACAAGATAAAACTCCGTAGTAAACGGTGGTATCTACGAATTTTTTATCATTTCTTAGACATGACTATGTCCAATTCATGGCTTTTATACCGAAAAATACATGCTGCCAAGGGTGGCACCAGTAAAACTCTCAACTCAGCTGAATTCAGAGCAGATATATAGCAGAGACGTTGTGCAGATATAAAACAAATATCCGCATAAAGCGCAAAAGTGATACTGAATGTCTTCTTCAAGATAAAAAGAAGAAAGGTCCAGCTCAGCATATCCCACCAAAAGATGTGCGGTTAGACCAATACGGGCACTGGCCTGTGTGGTTGGACAAAATAATGAGGTGCAAATTTCCAGGCTGCACAGGCTATACGCAAACACTTTGCGAAAAATGTGGCATTGGCTTATGCTACAACAAACAAAACAACTGTTTTAAAAGTTTTCATACGTCATCATATTTCCTTTTTTTTTTAGATCTATGAACCAATGTTGCCAAGAGGGCGTTTGATGGGTGATAATAGCGTTAAAATCCTTTTTTGTTATTGTTAATTGCCTTAGCCATGTATGTTAGTGCCATTATTCTTAGATAATACGCTGCAGTAACTTTTGTACTCGGATACTAAAAGCACAATAAGAAATCTGTATTATGACTCTTAACGGACTGATCATTTTTCGACGTTATAAAAGTGGTCGTTAAATAGAGAGCAACAAAAGGTATAATTTTACTATTCGTATACATATAATATGTATCTCTTCAAGCAACTTCGATATTAATAACGTGTGGTAACTTCACAAAATGTAATTACCGAGATTAATATGTTCCTCATACAAATCAAGAATATGTGTCAAATAGAACAATGTTTTTAATAAATCAATTTGTAAGATGTAATTGTATAAGATATCTGAATAAAGGCTATTATTATTATAACGCACACAATTATTATTACCACGAACACTATAGTCAAACGGCGAACCATAAACACTTATTGTATAGTTTAGTTAATAAACTAACCATGAACAAATATTTTTCCTAAACACGTAACACAGACGCTAACAATATTTTTTTTTTTTTTTTTTTTAATAAGGAGTGACGAGACGATCAGGACATGTGCCTGATGGTAAGCAACATGCCTGACACATAACAGCACAGTGACACGCAGCTATTGGAACACGAAGAGTCCAAATCATTACCTAGCACTGCACTGCGCTCGTCACCCAGAGATCTAAGATCTTATATCTCTAAGCCCTGTAATTTCTCTGGAAACATTGCCCTTCAAACCGGAACACAGTAATGTTTGCACATTACTGCTTGGCGGTAGAATAACTGGCAAAGGTGTGGTACTTCCCCAGGCGGACTCTGGCAAGAGTCCTAGTAATATAGTACATATGTAACATTTTACTACATATCGACATTTTAATGCATGGCGGCGGTGTTGTGAGATTCATCCCAGGTCAAACCTTATCAGATGCGCCATTTTCGACTCATAGGTTGACGTTAATATCAAAGTAAATGTCTATATTAAATGCTGAGAATTCACAAACTAGGGCTCCGGTAATAAAAGGTTTTTAAGCACGTTTGTAATAAGCACTTTTGCTTTTAGTAAGTATACAAATATATAATACAACAAACGATTTGTTTAAATTACCGAAGCCTGTGAAATTACCTGTGAATTCTCAGACCTATACGAAAGTAATAAGCGAATACTTTAAAATTATTATTAGAACTCACAAAAAAATTGATGGAAGATAGGTACACAATTTTACAAAAAAAAAAACTACTTACCTCAGAAACTGACATGATGAACAGGATCAAATCGAAAGTGCAAGCAGAGGTCAACAGGGTGAGCAAAAATCAGGAAACAAAAACAAGCCGGGTCGGTAAAACAGTATCAATAGAACAAAAGAAAACACGAAACACTAGTACAGCGGGCGCCTTCCACAAAGGTTTGCAGAAGACTAAAGGTTTGCGCTGACTCGACTATACGACTCTTCTCCCACCCGACAAAATACACTCAAATATGGACTTTATGTAATGCATGTAAGATACAGAATACATTGGCAACACGAATTAGCAGACCTTAATCTATACCTTAACTGGCATGACACAAAGCCCATTTTTGAGTGTATTAAGTTTGTCGGGTGGGAGAAGAGTCATGTAAATGAGCGCAGACCTTATGGCTCATAACGGCCGCGCTGAATCAACTAGTTCATTCGAATACTTTTTTTGGCAACACCGGCGGAATCGTGAATGAATGAACAACAATATTATCCTGAGGCTAATACTTTTCATTTTTATAGATTTAAGGTATTTACAGTTTTATGGATTTAAGCTTATTTTAGGGCAATTCTGTGTTTTTTAAGATCTATATACAATTAAATTGGATATACATAAAATAGGCACATAATTGAAATGTCGTCTGTATGTAAAATCAAATTAACAGCTTTTCACTGAGTACAAGTGAAATATTTATAAACATTTTGTTGTTTATTTGTTCCGGCTAATATTCGAAACGGTTGGATTGATTATGACGTAATTCACAACATGTTTTTAACTCAGCAGCAGCTTAGCGCTCGCCGATCACTTCTGGGTACGGGAGTACCTACCGACCCTGACCCCGAGAGGAGAGCCCTCCGGGAACAAGAGACCACTACGAGAGGGCGACGTCGTGATCGTCGTGGACCACGCACTCCCTAGAAATGTGTGGCCTATCGGCGTCGACCTCCTTGTTCCCTGAGAGATACAATCTAGAACTTTTCAAGGTTAGAGTGAATAGGTACCTTCTAGGTCAACGTGCGTCATCTTCGACCACACCGTCGCTTACCATCAGGCGAGTTGGTGGTCAAACGCGGACCTATACGCGATAAAAAAAAATATCACGTAAAATTAGTATTACGCATCCATCTCTTGTAAAGATAAAGATAATTTATTTGTTCAAAACATGTATGTAAAATATGAATAATTTTGACTATACACGCTGCTGTATATTCAGATGTATCATACTACTATACAACGTGTGGCGGAAAGGTCCAACAATATTTGAATAGGTCATTCCAACAATGATGTGGACTTCGTCTCCGAAGGTCTCTTTCCCCTTAGCACTTTAGATCGCGAGATAATACGAGTCAAAGTTTGATTAAAAATTGACCAGCTTCAACCCTAATGTGCGGTGGCGTGGCGTGCGACGACGGAGCGGCGCGCGGCGGCCGGCGGTCAGTGACCGCGCCGCGCCGCCGGTGATTAGGGTTGTCAAATAAAATAATAAACAACGAATTTTTTACTTCGTATGGAAAATAATTGTTGTGCTTTCGTGTCTACTCTTCACATATGTGATTCGATATCTAGTATAGATGAACTACAATAAATATTGTTGGACCTTTCCGCCACACGTTGTATATTATATAGATTATGGTCTGGAAGAACACACAGGTTACTTTTTATCCTGGAAAAAATAACCGGAACAACGCGGGTAACATCGCGGGGCGCTGCTAGTGTTAAATATACTAATATTGTAATTAGAATAAGAAATGATTGTTATGTAAGAAAAAAGAATAAATAATTTGTAATCATATATAATACTTTCTTTTATTTAAAAAAAAAAATGACTAAAATCGGTGTTTATCCCATCACCCACCCCTGTATTCCTTATCCACTTTCAAGCCATCTAAAACACTATTTAGATTAAAAAATTGAACTTTATATTTTTAGTTGTCACAATACATTAAAATTTTCCTTACTTTCAGTTATTGTCACTAAGGTTACGACCAAAAACGTTACAATTTTTGTTATATGGCAACTCTGATAACACAATGAATGAATGAATGAATAGGTAACAAAAAATAACGTAGGTAGGTAGGTGAGATTGGGTAACAGTGAACCATTTTTTTTTTAAAGAAGTGTTGTTCGGAAGTTTATGGCAAAATTATACATCTATGAAATTATATGGTTATATGAATGTCTAATCTATAAAGTAAAAGCCATTTCATGGCGTGTGTTATACAAATTTACACGTTATAGGCACTTTTAAAAAAAATGTGAAATGATCCACTGTAACCCGGGAACGGGTCACTTTGGATCACTGCACGGGTGACAGTGAAACGACTGGGGCACACAGAATCAATCTCACAAAAATATAAAAAAAACATCAATTTTCATATGACAATTTTGTATTTGTACTACTAGACAATCTTTTATGTCAAAATAATCTTATGAAAATTAGCAATCACTTTTTAATGAACACAAAAATGGCGTATCTTAAACCTTCAATTAACATAATATAAAAAATTCGTTCTTTAATAGTAATTAGTGATTAAACTTGAAAAGAAACATAAACTTAACATAAATTTAGACATTACAATAATAAGTGCAAAGCAAACATACGAGTCCTTTTTTCGTTTTGTACTACTAGAGAGTCTTTCATGTCAAAATAGGCCTATAAAAAATATTAACCACATTTTGGATGAACATTAAAATAGCCTTCTAGATGCTAACAATTAACAAACATAAAATTGTTTTTTCAACTGTAATAACTCGTGAATACATATACAATTAACGTAAATCAATTTTAGATAAATCTAAGTCAAAGTTATACATACACTGCTTTCGCTTTGTGTTACCAGCACATTTCATTTTTAATAAAATCAGCTTAATGTCATGTAAGGCAACCGTGGCAATATCTGGCACGATTGGCACGCTAAAATTATTTGGTATTTTGTCTGATCTTCTAAAAAAAGTCACTTCAGTCTCATTTTCCCGTTTTCCAAAACTTTGGCTACTCATATAATAAATTCCTTTCCCTTAAACTTGGAATTCAACAAAAATAAAATCACCTTCTTTAGGCAAACTTTGTAGTGCAGGAAATCAGTCAGAATCCACCACTGCATCATCTTCATCAGCATCATAATCATCTTCTTCATCTTAACATATAATAAACACTTATGCCATCTTCATTTTCACTGGAACGGTTTTATAAAAAAAAAAAAACTATGTTTTTGCAATTGTCTTTCTCTGTTTTCGTTTCTTTTCTTCTCTCATTTGTATTTCATTTTTATTTGGAGCGTCAGTTGCAATCATTGATTAGTTTCATGCTTTAGCTTAGTTTCATTTCATTTATCTGGTACCTTTATGTCATTCAACATAGCTACTTCGTAAATTAGTCCTCGAACGTCTATTATGGTAAGTCCATAGAACATTTGACTACATTTAACAACGTAATCGACCATATTACTTTCTTGTTCATCAGTAAATACTTTATTTACTGCGTAGTTAGGTGTAAGCTTATTGGTTTTTCAGGGTCAGGATTATTTTTAAATTTCATATGATACCTATATAACGTTGTACATCTGAAATAAGTTTTAGAGCGTTACTCATCTATTCTTCAGAATGAAGTCCGATACTAGTCTTTCTTACTCGATTGCGAGGCATTTTTACCTAAAACATAAGTACAAATAAATCTCAGCTTGATGGGTTACAATGGATCAACAGTTCACTGTGACCCAATACAAAACGATTCACTGTGACCCATTGACCGTTATAGAAAAATGATATAAACAAAAAAAATACTATCTGTCTTGAGGACAAATCAATATGTATTACAACGGATATGACAAGTGTACGACAAAGCAAAAACAGCTACATTTCTTATTCAATTAGAAATCACACAAATTTAAAAATCTCGTAATGAAATAGCTTAGGTAATTACGTAGGGTCCGAAGTGGAGCAGCACGTGTTTCCGCTTGTATACCGCGCCTGCAACTAGTGTGACGCAAACAGGTGTAGACGAGCGGCAAATACAGGTTTGTTTGTGTACGTGAGTGCAACACATAATATGTTATTGTACATTATCCACTGTGACCCGCGATTCACTGTTACCTAATCTCCCCTACTACTTATTTGTGCAGTGTATATCTCTACTTAGTCTGTGATTTGTGCCTATTGTGTCGAGAAATTTAAACATGTTGCGACATGTCGAATTTCTTTTTGTTCAGACAACGGAACGTAAGCGTTTGACGTTTGACGCATTACAAGATGTCGATAACTACATAATCACTACCGATTGTTTTCATAATTTTAAAAACCTACGTTCCCAGCCCCAATACAAAAATAAACAAGAACAAAATTAAAAATTTTGATTAACCCCCGACTACCTCGGATCTCGGATTATCTGTATTACGTTCTACTAGTCAAGCCCTTTCATTTGATACCCATATTAAGATGTGAAAAAATAAATGTATTTCGCCATTTTGTGGTAGCGGCCATTTTGGATTTAAATTTGTCATAGTGCAAAGTACTCTACTAGTCAAGTCCTTTCATTTGATACCCATATTGAGGTAGGTTGTGAAGAAATATTTTGTCCGCCTTTTTGTGGCGGCGGCCATCTTGAATCGATATTAACCAAACATAGCTAAGAACATCCGCACGGATATTAACTATGAAATAAAAAAATACGCATCGAAATCGTCCCATCCATTTGAGCTCTACGGTGCCACAGACGGACACACACACAGACAGACATCGACGTCAAACTTATAACACCCCTTTTTTGATCGGGGGTTAAAAATGACACCAAAAGGATGATTGTAACTAAAATAGATCGTCATAGTGTATATGTCACCGTTTCAAATATTACGATCTCTCTAACGATATTATAATCCCATCAAAAACATAAATCTGAAATGAGAGCAAAGTTCAATACTATGCTATATGGCTTGATTGTTGACTTCAACAACAAAAGAAGTGAGATGTAAATGGGTGCCAAGTTCAATGATCGGTCCTGCAATTGATTAAAATTTGTAAAAATTGGGAGTGGCCTTTTTAGTCACCTTCTTGGTATTGAGATTCATCTCTAATTTTGGAAAATAAAATACATTCTTGAAAGGCGTCGATACTTTTTTGAATGGGGTCGGGATGTTTTCATTAACAATTTGGGTAACAATTTGGCTTGTGCTAGGTGTCACTAAAGCTTCTCGAGGAAGATCTATTTTTTTATAAGATTTGTCTTTCACGGGGTCTTGTTGCATTTTCATTGGGTTTAGACGTAAGGAAGGGAGCGGATGACTTCATCGTCCACATTTTCTAGAGGAGGACTAGAACACTTGTTAGAATCAGGGGTCGATGAGCGTATTAGTCGGGGTGCTTTTGGTTGTGGCTTCTGTGGGGGCGTAACTTCTAGTACAAGCCTCGGATCAATCACTTCTATGGTAGGTGAATCGACCAGAGGTGTCCTTAGAAGAGAATTTGCTTTTGATATGTTGTTGTTTTCTTCAAATGTGATGATAGCGCCATTTCCGCAAGTTGTTAAAGGCAGGGATATATGTTAAGTATGGCCGTCTAAATATAAAACAACGGGCAGTGTTATTTCTTGCTCTAGGAGCCATAGGTAAAATACATTCGCAATATATTCAAAGAATGACTCCATGTTCATCCAGCCCGATTCAGTGTTACCAAGGCCCCACCACGAAGGAACTGTTGACTTGATGTTGTTGTGTAGTCTCTTGTGAGGGGAAAACCACCATGGGAGGAGCTACGTTACCATCTGCTGACACATTGACTAATACGGTCAAGCACTCTTTTTCATCATTCGCAACGCGATTGTATACTCGTTTGCTGCCTCTTTTCACTAGAACTTGCTTTTCTTTTGGGCAAAGAAAAAGTCCAGTTTCATCGCAGTTAAATATGCGTTTTGGATCATCTAAACTTTGTAGCTAGTCGTTTTCTTCAAAATATTTGCGTACTCGATCAAACCACGCTCGCAGTGCTTCTTCCGTGACTTGATTCCTACTTGTTAGGAGATTTTGTGCCACACGTTTGGAAACTGATGGATGTCGTTTCATGAAACCTAAAAACCATTTTTTTTCCAGGAACTCCATCTTTAAATGTATGGTCGCGATTTAGGTTATCAACTAACTTAGAAACAGTGTGTAGCAACTGTTCTCTAGAGACTGGAAACCCACACCTACCAAGATGATGTATCCAATCAACGATTTGTTTCTCCTCGTTTTTGTTGAGTACTTACTGGCTGTCTACCACACTTAATTTTCATAAAGCCCATCGCGTTTGCTCCGTAACGTAGTCTCTGGCACATTATATTGTTTTGAAGCTTGGTAAATGCTCATGCCTTCTCGAATTGATGAAAGTGCTTCAGCCACCTGAACATCAGTATAACAGTTGCGTTTCTTTTGGTCCATATTGTCTGCAAAAACAGAAATAAAAACTAAAACTTTTGATTAAATCAAGAAGGGCAAGGAATTCCAAAGTGGATCCATATCCAAATAAATTACTAAACGGACAAGTGCGAGTCTCACGGGACTCACGCACTAAGGGTTCCAAACTACCATCCATATCATCATCATCCTACCCATAACCCATTCAGGTGGGGTCGGTACAGTATGTATACCTTTTCCATTTATGTCTATCGCTCGTCATCTCTGAATTTACTCCCTTCTTATTCATTTCCCCTTTCACGAAGTCCATCCATACTAGGGTTTCGTGTTTTCCGGCCTTTTTTATTTCCCGAGACCCGGGAATAAATACAGAAAGTAAAAGGGGATACAAAAAGTAAGGACGGACGGACGGACGGACGGACCATTAGGCTATTATTAAAACATATTTTTGATGGAAGAAAAGACAAAATATCTTGACCAACATTTGGGAAGATCGTTGCAGTGGGCGATTTGTCTGCTGCATGCTGATGAATTTAATACACCTTTTAAAGACACTAGAAAGGTCAGCATTTGGCTCACGTGAATACTTCGGATCGATAGGAAAAAACGTATCTATCTCAATGTGAAAAGCAGCCTGTGATGACTTATTCACTAGTGTTTGGAAATCTGAAACCCTTTGAGTACGGAACAGAAATTTCAATAAGAAATCTGTGAAGCAGTGCCATCAGGTATTTGCACATCAAAGATATCCAATCGACAACCCGCAAAACTAGCACATTACCGATGGATTATTCAGAACATCTTAAAAGTGTAATAGGTAGAGTACATTATGAAATTGTAGGTAGGCCAACCACCGGGGCTTTTATTTGCAACGTACGGGACCTGGTATTTTTTCTTTGGAATTATTCATTCCCTTAAATGTAAAATCCAAGTTGGAGCGGCGGGAAGGGGGTCGCTTCAGCCGCCTTCTTGGGAAACACGTTTTATTGAATATCTCGCGAACCGCGCATCGTACGATAAAAATAATTGTAGAGATCATTATTCTAGATAATAATATTTGTCACCGGTTTAATAATATTAGTAAGGTTTATTGCCTTGTATTAATGACACAGAGTTCATAGTTGGTAATCTATGTTGGTTAATATATCACCACATACTATTCATACAAGAAACGCACTTACATGCAGTGATACATAAAAACCTCTTACTTTCTGTATCAATATTACTTAATTTACTATAATAGTGTATCTAAAATATAAGATATAAAAATAATGTAAATTATTAAGCATATTATACCGTATACCACACACAACAGAGTACGACAGAACATCATGCTTCGCCATCGTATGCTCAAGAAAATGGATTTCTTTCCCAAAAGCTAAAATACTTGAAGCATAATATTAATATGTAACATCAGAGCACACAATGTTATGTTAGTTATATGTTATGAGTAGGTTACAAATATTAAATTTTATACATGTTTACATTCTTTTACACACATTGACATTGTTTTATTTTATACAAATTGAATTATTATTATTATTATTTTTGATTATTATTTTTTGATTTTTCTGTACATAATGACATTCTTTAAAATTGCTCACACGGCTAAACTGCAAGAGCTACTACTGCAAGACCTTGGATTCTACATGAAACCACACACTTGTCAAAGTCCATAACATCATCCTGCTGAAGCACAAGACGTTGGTGTAATTGTACTCATCAAACATATCACACTAACATAACACACCGGGATAGAAGCCAGAAATTAATACATGATGAATCAGATGACATATATGATACAACCGATTAAAAGTTAAAAATGAAAAAAGAAGAAGGAGACTTTATCAGCTGACTATTATTATCATTGTATAAATTCAGACCAATGGAAACTGCGTTGCCAGACATATTGCATGCCTCTAGAAGAAGAGGCCAGTTTGTATGGGTCAATTATTTAAATGTTTTGTATCATCTTATCTTACCTGCAAACAGCAATAAAGATTTTTGTATTTGTATTTGTATTTATTTGTTATATTTACAACTTATCTCTAAAACAGTCGATTAATATGACGCCACTTTGAGCATCACAGCGTTAACATACGAGTACAAATGTAAGAGGATTACTATTATCCATATTATGTGTAAGGCTATCTGGATGAAAGTGTTCATGACATTTTTGACATTTGTTTACTATTTCAAAATAATAAAGGGTTTCGAAATAACTATTCTGTCATAATGACCTGGAAACTCATGTAGTCTACGTGTTATAAGGGACTGCAACAAGTGTTTGCGCATTTTGTGACTATGAAAATGTACACTACTGGAGTTTTCCCCATGCAAAATAGTTTAACAAAAGCTATGGCAAATAGACCGGAATCGTGTAAATTGGTTGGGTAAACATAGCAAATTTGGACAAAGGAAAGTGAACATAGTTAGAACATAGGAGGTGAGCCTGTAGACAAAATTAGGTTTTGTAAGCTACCTACTCATATTGGTATGTTCACGTTTTAACAAGGTTGAAGCTGTGTTAATAATATCATCATTTAAGCATTCGTTACCTTTTAAAATGTCCAAATTACTTTGACTTAGAATGACATTTTCATCTGTTGTCAAAACTGATGCAGGGTTCCACTGATCAGTATCAGTCATATCAATGTAACGGGAATTCTTAGGTAATACAGGGAAGTAATCCGTTATAAGATATTAACGTTTTCTACGAAGTAAAGGTTTTGGTGCGCGGCGCTCTTGACCAAATAACAGTAAGTTTATGGCGACCAGGACCTTTGCTTTTTATGGGAAGTTCTAGATGGAGAAGTGTTTGGAATCTATTTGACCTGTAACTTTCGTTGTCAGTGTGTTTGTCTGTCTGAATTTAAATTACACGTTTGGTTCAAATTTCGAAAATCAGGATCGCTAAAATGTGGCACGGGTGAATCTGGGCTAACTACATGCCCAATCTCATGTCACCAGTCGATTCCTGTGCCAAATTTTCAAGGATATTTAGCCTACTGCTATATGTCGTTGTGCCAGATGTTTTCAATGTTTCTAATAAAGTATTACATACTTGTTTGCACTCAAGAAATCGTTTAGTTTTCTAGTTGCACTTTAACGGTGGGGATTTTATTTTTTTTATTTTATTTATTTTTCGCCAAAATCTTTACTGTATAGCAGCCAAAATCTGATCGACTCCCAATTTCATTAGCACCCGCATGAACCAAGACTTTCTGAAATTCGACTAATTATCTGTTTCAAAGCAAAATATATTGTTGTTTCTGACACATGATCAATTACGTCTGATGGTATATCAGTAAAGGGAGTGTTACGGTGAGTTAAATCTTTAAAAGCAGCAACGTGCAATTTTTCTATCATGTCCTGGAAATATAATTTTAAGTGTTTGTAAAATTCGTCAAGAGCCGCGTATTTCTTAATGAACTGTTTTAATTTTTGATTTAATGAATCATCGGTCATTTGTCGTATTCCCTAAATTGTATGTAGACATACGATGAAACATTGCCCATGAATCTCTACAATTGTGCCATCTTGTCACAAATTTGTCGACAATATCGTAGACACCAAAATCTTCTCTAAAACGTTGAAATACTTCATCATATGCCTCCTCACATTTGAAAAATGCCATCCTCTCAAGCAAAGTCTTACTGTCGCGATTTAAGATTTAGGAATATTGGACGAATGAACCAATTCTTTGAAACTTCTTATGTCATGAAATAAGCACAACTCATGCTTTGCTTCTGGTATGAACTTTTTGAGAGCAGATATTTCAATCAAGTCTTTATCAGTCATGTATGATTTTATTTTTGCACATGATGGATTGTTTCGTAAAAAAAATTACAAATGCCTCAACTATATATAGGTTTGGTTTCCTGTGCCAGAAGACCGAAAGCAACTGGAACAGAATGATTGTTACCATCTATTGCTAAAATAATATTTCACGGTATTCTGCAATTATTAACGCAATATGTGCCTTCTATTTGAATATGATCAGGATACTGTGCAAAATATGAAACCATCCATGAGAACTGAAAATAAATTAATTGTATTTTGTCGTTAATATCCATCGTCTCTACAATTATACCCTAGTCTGCCTTAGCATCATTATAAAGTGATTCTAAAAACCTATTCGGATCAGTCAAATTTTTAATGCCAGACTGAACGTTCAGTTTTTGTTTAATGTTCTGAATCGTTTTTGTACTGACTTCAATGCCATGCTCATTTCTTAAAAAGTCTTTGGTTTTGCCGACATTGTCAGTATATTAAAAAAAAAAAATATTTTCTTTTCTTGGTTGAGCAGAATCTTTGACCTTATTAATTTGTACTATACCATTAGAATAAACATGAATACGAGGCACAAGAAAATCTACGCTTCGTATTCTTCGGTTTATGGAATAATTGCGGAAAGTATGTTAATTGACAGGGTGTGACCACAATGTCTGTCAGTAAATGTTCTGACAACCAAAGCAGCTACTTTCGAAGAGTATGCAATTTCTAATTGAGCTGGGCAACATATTTTTTCACTCCTCTGAAGAGGACGTGATCCTGTAGATTTACTATCTCTAAAACCGTTATGGACACAAACAAATCGAACTGACTGATAACCTAATTCAAGCGGCAATTTACATTTATTACTTTTACTGTGAGCGGCTACCATTGCCTAGGCTAGTGACGAACATAGGGATATGATTTAATTGCATGTATTGCTCAAAACAGTCCGCGAATTTTTGGTAGGTTTAAAATCGTGAAAAGCTTAGGAACGTCCAAAGTGAGGCGCTAAAAGTGGACGAGGTGAAATTTTTCGATTACTTTAGGATGAGTATAGCAAGTTTTGAAGAGCTTCTAAGTTTGATAAAGCCTCATTGATGCTGGGATTAACTTTAAGGTAAGAAAAACATAAACTATTTTTACTATAATCACACTGTTTAATCATTTTCATAATTTAGTTTTATTCAAAACTCGTATTCCGATTGTGTGTCATTCGTCAAATTTGTTAGTTCCTCATCGAAATGAATTTGTTCTGGCTCATTTACATCATCATTCCGTGGCGTTAGTGGAGACGATTGCATAGGTGCCGGTGATGTTTCGCATCCGCTTTGGAAGGCACTGCGTTGAATGGATGTTTGGTAGCCACTCTGCATAGGCATTGGAGCTGTTAGAAAGCCAGTATGAACAGTTGTTTGAGATGTTTGATAGTTTTCTTGTACGGATGTTTGTGAAGTTTGATAGTGGCTGGGATAGTATGATGGTTGGTGTAAATCACTTAATATCTGTAGGACACGACTTTGGAAAATTATTGTTTGATTATCATTCAATTTTTCCAATGATGGCAAAATTCCTTTAAAAAAAAGATAAATGTCTACTTTCAGGTGTTTTTAAAGCAGCTATAATATTCTTCTCAAATTCGTCTTCGTCAATTTTTCTTTTACGCGATGCAGGCTGGTAACGTGGCATGACAGGTTGCCGGCTTTGTTGGGTTGAGGTGCTTGGTCTTATTTCTTCATCGTCAAAACTTGATGTTGTTTTATTTTGAGAATTCTTTTTCAGGAATAGAAGCTGGTCGTACAGATCATATTGTTTAATTTTTTTGGCCCCAGCTCCGGATTTACATTGCTCGTTTAATTTTTTTTCGTATTTTGTAAAATTATCCTTGATTCCTCTCTATTTCTTTATGACATCGTTACCTAAAAAAAATGTAGTAGATGATATGAAGATGTTTTGTAGCTGATATTTTGTGCGACTGGATGGCGAATTACGCGAGTATCCGCGGTTTCCGGTTTATAAAACGTAGCCAAATAGCTTACCAGATCTTGCGGTGATAGATTCGAGTTTGTAGCTGCTGCCTTAACCTACGGGTCCTTAATCCTCGCAGCACAATATCAGTAATCAAGTCATCACTAAGACCTTTAACGATACGCAGACGAAGTAGAGATCTACGCGCATATTCAGCGTAGGTGCGAAACCCGTTTGAGTCAGTGGACATTACGTCATACAAAATTTTTGCTCGGTCTACCTTCCTAGCACATAGGCATTTAAAATCTTTTTTAAAATTGGATCATGAGCGGTTACTGGTGACCCACTCAGCCAACCATGATCTAGCATCACCTTTCAAACATTTACCTACGCGAGCTAGGCACTCGCGTTCATCCCCTGTTTGTAAGCTTGGCCCTGTCGACTTCATCAAACCATGTGTCGGCGTCGTGTATATTAGGGTCGAAATTAGATACATAATAACATTGTGTGCTTACCGATTTCAATGACTGGATAGCTTCGACGATCTGTACTCTAACATTCGCATTGAAGGGGCCAGCAGAGTTCGAATTACTACTTGTATCGGTGTGTAGTTGGATATCCTAGGTAGGCAGGTATCCTATGTGCTATTTCCCAGGCTATTATAATCTATCTTTGTGCCAAATAAAAACTCTCCACAATCGTAGCTAGGTCTAGGTTAGGACTAGGTCGTTATGTGTTGGAGAAGCTGTAGGTAGTTCACACAGACAAGGACAACGAAATCTTAAACCCATGGAAAAGAATCGAATTTATTATTAAAATATCGACCAAGCCGAGAACTGAACTCACGATTTCCCGTGCTCAGCCGTAAGTATGTTTTCTTTGTCAAGATAAAACAAAACATAAAAAAAATTGACGGAACCCCCAACTTTTAAAAATCAATTTTTGACGATTTCTAGCGAGCGAGCTTCAGTTCTGCTATTGGTCGGCGCTGCTGCGGCGATGCGCGGCGTCAATACGTTTGACAAAGCCGACACTCCATCGGGGAATTTCACAACTTCGCAAAGAATAAGACTACGATAAGAAGTGAAAATTAGTAAGGAATTTTATGAAAAGCGTTAAAATACGGATAGTTGACTTCTTACATTTTGTTGAATTTAACCCTACTATCACAATCAATTAAAAAAAACATTACCAAAGGTATTTTATTAACCCCCGACCAAAAAAGGGTATAAGTGTGTGGCGAACTACATTTATTTTTTTACTACTCCCTCAGTATGGGTACCAAAGGAAAGGGCGTGACTAGTAGAAAGTTGTACAATTTACAAATCCGATGTAGATAAGGTATACTTAGGTAGTCGAGCTTGCATGGAACTTCTAATTAAGCGTTTGTTTCATTATTCGTAAAGCTGATTTTTTTTTTTCGTATGAACTAGGTATCATAGTTGTAGACCGCCCGAATAGACTCCAACCGTCAAACAGTTCTAGCCATTACCTATTGTATGATTGGATTAAATTCACAGTTAATCATTTAACCCAGTTATGTTTATTCCATTCACAGCTTCGAAGTAGGCAAAAAACTTGAGCGATTTTTAAGCAATTTCTGAAGTTCTTCATCAGAGTCCTGGAATCGAGCGAGAGCTTGATAATCGATACAGGTTTTTATTTCTTCTACACGAATGAATCTAATATCTGTCGTAAACTGGGAGATGAAATCAAGCTGGCGACAATGTCGAGGAGAGCATTGCTCTTTGCAACGCAAGAAAGCGAAGGTCAGAGGCTTGTCGTCGGTAAATATAGCGAAAGTTCTGGCTTCTACCATGTGTCTGAAGTATTTGATGGACTCCTACACGTCGAGTAGTTCTTTGTCGTATGGACTGTACTTGGCCTGTGTGCTGGAGATCTTATGCGAATAAAAGGCTAGTGGTTGCTAGTCCGCACCTATTCGTTGTTGCAGCACAGCACCTATAGAAGTGTCAGATGCATCCGTGACAATTGCGAGTTCAGCCGAGGCATCCGGATGAGCTAACAGAGTTGCCTGGTAAAGAGAATTCTTGCAATCTTGAAATGCGCGCATCAGTTGTTAGAGTCATGTCCACAGGGTAAGTACGAGTACCTTTAACCTTCGGGCCGGATAAGACAGCGTTCATTGGCTGTTGTAGTTTAGCAGCATTGGGGATGAAACGACGATAAAAGTTAATCATCCCAAAAAAGCGACGAAGTTCTTTGACGGTCTTCGGAACAGCGTAGTTCTGGATCGCTTGAACTTTGGTGTCCAATGGTCGTGTACCAGCAGCAGAGACGTGAAATCCTAAGAAGTCTACTTCAGACTTCCCTAGAAAACACTTGGAAGTGTTAATCACTACACCATACTGCTTGAGGCGATCGAAGAGCTGACGAAGATGTCTCTTATGATCTTCTATTGAGGAAGAGAAGCAGAGAATGCCATCTATGAACCCATAGCAGAAGTCGAGGCCTAGAAGAACTTCATCGATGAACCTTTGGAAGGTTTGAGCAGCGTTTCTAAGTCCAAAAGTCATGTATTCGAATACGAACAATCCAAAAGGAGTTGTCAAAACAGTCTTGGCACATCTGGATTTACGCGCAATTGGTTGTAGGCCTTAACGAGATCAATCGTAGAGAAGATGGAGCAGCCTGAGAGCTGGTGGGAGAAGTCTTGAATATGGCGAACTGGATACCGATCAGGTATAGTGCGTGCATTGAGTGCACGGTAGTCACCGCAAGGTCTCCATCCGTCGTCTTTCTTCTTTACCAGGCGCAAAGCAGAAACCCACGGGCTTTTAGAGCGTCGAGCTACACTACGTGACATCATGTCCTCAAACTCATTTTTTGCAGCTTTAAGTCGAGATGGATCCAAACGACGAGGTTTGCAAGAAACGGGAGGACCAGGAGTAGTTTCGATATAGTGTAGCGTATTATGCTTGGGAGAAGAAGGTACGCCTGCAGGTCTAATAATGTCTGGAAACTCTGTTAGTAGAGAGTGAAATTCCGATTCACCTGTTACAGCCTTGATCGAAGCTGAGCCATCAGATAATCCGGAGCAGATTAGAGCGATTAGACATAGAGCGTTGATTGAGAGCAAAGTGACGGTATCAACAAGGCGTTGATTTCTACAGTCTACAAGAAGACCATAAAAGCTGAGGAAATCTATTCCAATAATAGGCCTAGAAACATCCGCGATGGTGAAACTCCAGGTAGAAGCACGTCGAAGTCCTAAGTTTAGATGCAGCTGTGTATTTCCGTAAGTGTGTATGGCCGTGTTGTTGGCAGCTGTCAAGGTGTACTTCGACTGGGAACAGGGCGTCTCTACTGCTGACCGTGGGAAGACACACAAGTCTGAACCAGTGTCCACGAGGAACTGCATCTTGCTATCACGATCAAAGACAAATAAACAGCCTGTTTGAGTAGTGAGGCAGTCGTTGGCCGCTATTTGCGACTGCTTTGAGCGTTTCCCGACGTCTTAAAGTTGCAAGATTTGTTACATTTCTTCGCTTGCACTCCGTAGTTGAAGTGATAAATGCAGTATGGATGGTCTGGAGGAGGATGACGCAAGCGTGAGCATGATTGTGAGCGTGATGGGTTGACTCGTCTCTTCTTGTTCTGCGAGCGTGTATGTCCACTGCTGTGCATCTCCCGGGTTAGCATGGCCACTAGTTTAGTAAGTTCCGATACTTGTCTAGCTAATTCATCGTCATCGGGCTGGGCATTGTGAAATTCGCTCTTGGAAGTCATTTTTTTCAGCGTAAAATAAAAAACAAATTCAAATCGCTCACCGCTCAAATCTTGGACCACACGTCAATTTTTTCGGACCTTCAAGTTGATGGTCTGCACTTGAATACTTTTGTCCAAAATACGGGGTCACCAATGTGGTGGCTAGTATGGGAGTCGCGTATGTAGCTAGTCGGCCTGGACTCCCGACTACTAGTCACCGATTTCGAAGGTTGCGAAGTGCAGTGGATGCTCAAATTAAATTCGTGGCTTGATCCAGTAATATAATGTAACGTAAAATAATAGTACAACAATGTGACGAAGAAATATAAAATAAAATAATAATTCGGAAAAATTTGTAGACGGCGTGAAGTTAAGACGTCCGAGTGACAGCGACTGTCGCGAGCTCCTCGCATGCGCGATCTGTATGTCGCCCTGCGAACCCAACGGAGTATAGAGGTTGCTACTCGCTATAAACCAAAGAGAATGTAATATAACCGGTAGCGGTTAAAACCGCTACCGGTCAACAACTTATTGTTGCTTATTAAATAAGCAATAATAAGTTGTTATTTATAATTTGGATTCGCAGAGGCGACATACCAGCATGTACACCACATAGTTATTATTTTTGAATTAGGATTTTTTAGAATAGACCATTACTCGGTAAAAAAACAATATTTAGGAAATCGTAAAGTGTATTTATTCTCCATAAACTAATCAAAAATATCAATGAATAAAAGTAAGCAGAAAAGTCTTCTCCGACGCTAATAATTATCTTAATAGGTACACAATCACAGCAGACTCAAGTTGAGTAGGTAACTAAAAAAAATTACTTAAACTTTTAATCAGCCTTTAAACTTATGTAACTATTTAATTGCTTCTTAATCTAAACGTAGCTTTTGCTTGCAGCATTCAGCTAAAGTTATATCAAACACACATATATATAAATTGAGAAGAATAAGATTGACAAGGAGGCACAATATTAGTCGTTATTGAATCTGAATCGACAAGCGACTGACATGCGTCTTTAAATTGACTATCAGAGCTAGAGCCCATATCAGGTTGGTTTTGGTTTTGCCTTATTTGAGCAGATGCAGTGACCTCCACACTATGCTGGGACTTTCGTCATCTTACTTGTCTTAACGTTTGAACAATTGTTTTGGAACCTGAAGATTCATCTGCATGTGGTACTTTCGAAACAGTTCATGGAACTTGTTCTATTTGTTCAGTGTCGCTACGTCTAGTTACCACCAAATCAAACTGAATATTAGATGAATCTTGGTTGTAAATTACGTTGGAAGTGCGATTCACCGTAGCAATTCACATACCGTGTGTACAACGAGCTCGTTTTGAATTTCCATGGGATTGACCCATTGTTGAAGGTTAACACCAGAAGTTTGTGGTGTTGCATTTCTTTGAGTGCCTGACGTCAAAGATAAAGGGTCGGCATCTGTGTTTTTGTTGTCATTAAGAGGGTCATCATTCTCTGCTAGTGTTATAAACTCATAGTCCTGAAAAATTTCTTTATTCAGTGGCCAAATGCCACTTTTCTGAAATCCATTTGAGATCTGAAATGCTGTGACGCATCACCCAGGATTACAGCGAAGCCATTTTTCGGTCTCATCTATGAAACAGCAGCTCAAAGGTCTAAAAAATGAGGTATCAAGTGGCTGAAGTTTATTCGAAGTATGAGCGGGAAGTAACAACAACACAACGTTGTGGTTTTTTCCTAATTATAATATTAGCGTCAAAATTTTTCGTATGGCTAGTGTGTCCATCTACTATTCAGAGAACCTTCTTTTCGGGTGTTGGTTTTACGCTTTCCACAAAATGCTGCATCCACACGAGGAATATTTCTTTGTTTATATAGCCACTACCGGGATTGAACGCAAAAATTGTGCCAGGTGGCGCACATTCTCTAAGTTCATCTTTGGCTCGTTTACGTTAAAAAATTATAAGTGGTGGGATGAAATATCCTGCTGCGCTTGCACAACAAACAGCTGTGGTAGTGGTACCACGTTCGCCGCTAGTTATGGCTCCTACTTGATGCTTGCCTTTGTGGGCCAGGATTTTTTTTGGTTTTCTTTGTACAGTTGTTTTTAATTTTGAAAAAATTAATTTTGGAAGTTGCTATGATTGGGCCAGTCTAATCAAAGAACTTCACACCGGTCCATTGATGGCAATTCACTGATCAAGCACATACATGATAATTGATCAAAAACTGTTAAGTATTCAGGTAAATATTAATAAAATCTAGTAGGACAAATGAATAAGATGTGCAATTATTAATAACCCATATTCAAACCCTCATATGGTACAGTATGTCGCGAGATTTTAACATCGAGAGCGCGCGAAATACTGCGCAGCGCGTCCTTACCAAACGAAGCCAGTGGTCGGTACTCCTCTGCAATCAAGCTCAGCGCAAACATCGGATCGGTTGTTGAATAGCCAAGGACAAAGCCATAGTGATTTTTAGATAAAGAGCTCTCTGATCTTAGGCGATTGTCAATTAGTCTTTCGTAGAGTTCCACGGTATGACTTAAAAGATTTGATACCTAGTAGTTAGTATCTGGCAGTTGTTACATTCGTATTTACTGCCTTTCCATTTATAAATTGGTACTATGGTGCTCAGTATCCATGCCTCTGGCATTTTACAGGAAATCATCACACAGTTAAAAAGATTGGTGAGTAACACAATTCCACGATCACGTAACACTTTCCATGCTTCTACAGGGATACCATCGGGCCCAACGGCTTTCTTATTAGCAATCTTCTGAATTGCTTATTTAATCTCCGCTGGATGTATAGGTGGTATGACTTCCATGTTTTCTACTTCTGGCATCTCTGTGCTGACTAGCTTTGAATTCAGTAATTTCTCATAGTATTGATGCCAAACTGTTATAACATCTTTGTCTTTGTACATTAGACCACCGTTTGGGGCTTCGATGGTTATATATGGGTCTTTTGAGCCCCGATTACGCTGTTTCGCAAGTTTGTAGATATATTTTGACCTCCTTTACTATCAAGAGTTTTCTATAGATCTTTTGGGCGTTAGATTGTGATATATAGCTATTACTTTCTTTGTGTGCTTTTTTACTCCATTATATATTTGTCATCAACTTGTCTATCTGTCACGTATGGGTGGATTGCCAATTGCTTAAATGCATGTTTTTTATTTTGAATAGCATTTTGTACTTCTGTTGTCCACCACCAAGTTTCTCTATTCGTTTTTATCCCTCCTTTTGTGCGACCCAGAGTCTTGTTTGCTGCAGTTGTTATGGATTTGCGTAAATTTTCCCAGATTGTGTTAACGTCTGATTCGACATCAATTTCCAAGTCAGACAGATGTTCGTTAAACTCTAAAATTTTGTCACCTTTCAGATTCCACCATTTAGTGATTTCTGGGGGGCTGTGTTTGTTTTTTTTGAGCTGTATCTTTAAATGTCATATCCATCACAACAGTGCGGTGTTGGGGTGCAACGCGTTCTCCCAGAATAACCTTGCAATTTAAATTTAAATGTGATTTCGGTTTACCAAAGTATAGCATATTTGTGATGATGCTGTGCCGTTCTTATACGTGATTTTGTGCTCTGATTTTTAGCAAAGAAGGGATTGGCTATAGCCAGATCAAAGGCAGCTGCGGTGGATAATATGACTCTGTCAGCGTTGTTTAAGGTGCCATACGCGGGACCTCCGTGCACTCTTTTGAAGGCAACACTTTTTTCCCCGATGTGGCAATTCAAATTTACCATTAGCAACTAATTAAACATAAAATAAAATAGAGTTATATATAGTTTATACACTTATTATTATTTATTTATTTGACTGGTCTCGTGGCTTAGTCAGTAGTAGCTGAGGGTTATGGGTTTGATTCCCGTCCAGTGCAAATATTTTTATATGTATATGTCATGAATACAAGTATCTTTTCCATGTTTAATAATAAAGGGCCGCATAACTTGAGCTATTTTTGATACATTTTCATTAAAAAATCTAGAAACATGGTACAATTATTGCAAATTCATCACTTAGTTCTGAAAATTTACTATCTAATCTTATTTTCTTCAATATCATTCACATGTGTGGATCAGAAATTCCAGTATTTTTATGCATAATCTTAATAAAAAAAAATAGCAAACCTTAGGTACACCAATGTAAAAATGTGGTCGATTTTAAATTTTGTGTATATAAATGTGGGATAGTTGCCGCACTTTTTGAAATAGGCAAATAAATGATAGAATATGAGTTTTCATAAAAATTAAATCATTGTGATGTGTTGTGTATTTATTAATGAAATAAACAATTAAAGTAATTTAACATTAGTAGTTGTATTTTTTTGGTACAAAAGAAATAAAAAAATATTATAATCGAGGATAGATGCCTAAAGTGTGGGTTAGATGCCATAATGATGATTTGGCTTGTGGGATAGATGCCCTATGCATATAATTAGAGGTTATCTTAGATTTATTTATTTTTAATCAACAACTGTTACATTTTCATTTATAAGCATAATCATCTTTGGTTTAATATTGAAACTGAGATCAATTTTAGTATCTAATAATACAATATTAGTATAAACATTAAAAATGGCAACTTCTGATACGTTTTAGACGATTGATTTAAATTTTAATTATTTAAAATTTTTCATGGCGCAATTTTAATCGTTTGCAAGGATTACAGTAATCACCGTACATGGTACAAGTTTCATGCAGCCATTTTTACACATGACGCACTGGATCCAGTCTGCGGTTGATTTTGTTTCCTCATAATTTTCAAAACATTCCAGACATTCACTTGACAAATTTTCATGAGAGTCCGATTCAGAAGAAGGGATTGCCTTTCGTTCACTGGCGTCTTTGGTTATTCGTTGCTTTTTCTCAACAGCACGAATGGGACGTTGAATCACATTAACACTTGAAGTTTCATTTATTTTTAATTTCTTAGCTCTCTTTACATTTTTCTGTTTTACATCAACATGAGATTCATTTTCTTTGAAAGATTCATCAGAATCGTTTGTAGCAGATGAATCTGTCTCTTCTGAAGCTACTCTTGGCCTTTTTTTTGTCTTCTTCCTTGGTACTTTTACTTTACTTCTTTTGCATGGTATGTTAGGAGTAGCTTTACCTTTGATTTTCTTATTAGCAATGTTTTCTTTGGAATTTAATACTGCAGCTGATTGTTTTCCTCTTTTGTATAAAGGTATCGGAATTTTCGGTATAGGGGAACATTCTTGCAAAAACTTGCTAGGTGTCTCCTTTGTGCCTTCTTCATTCTCATGTGTTTGATCAAAATTTGTTAGTGTAGATGTTTCAGTTTCAGCCAAAGCTGAAACCTCGTTACAGTTTGATTCTGGCAACAACTGTTTGCTACACGAGGACCAGGTAATTGTGACGTATTTTCAGGTGAGATATCTTGTGGCTCATCACAGAGTTGATTGCTTGATGACAAATCGGAGATTGCAAAGAAACTTTCTGGAATAGCAGCCGGATTATAAGGGTAAATGCCGCAAGCTCTAAAGCCCGAAATAGCATTAGAAGGCGTAGTCGCTCGAATCCATGCATTACCAATAAGTTTGCCAGCTATTAAACGGTTGATTTTTTTTTCTTTGTTTGTAAACATCCAGTTTTTCGTCTCAGCTGCAAAAAAAGTCTTAAATGGCTTGAAAAAGCTACGGTCTAAGGGTTGTAAAGCTTGCGTGCTGTGGCTTAGCAGACAAAAAGTATTATACCATTTTCTTCGGCAGTCTCCAACATTTCGACAGAGTTCGTATGAGAAGAATGCCCATCTAGAAGCAAAATAACTTTACCTTGAGGCTTTCGTGGTATGAAATGCTGTACTAGCCACTTCTGAAATAACTCCGCATTAACATAGGCTGATTTTTTGTTCATGTAAACATGTGAACCATGAGGAAGACCATCTAGAAATTCTGGCTTTTTATTTACTCCTTTAATAATAACAACAGGGCTGAGAAAATTTCCAGCGGCATTGCAGCAAGCTATTATTGACATAGTCTCTCCCTTTTCTCCAGATGTTATTGAATGAACTGATTTCGTCCCTTTCGTCACGATAACTTTTCCAGGAGTATTGTTCAATTGAACCCCAGTTTCATCTATATTAAATATACGGTCTGGTTTGTCCAGTAAGTCATTCTCTGTCAATACTTGAAGATAAAGCTTAAACATTTTGTCGACTTCCTCACGATTAAGTCCTTGCGCTCGAGCAAGGGACAGACCTTCAGCTTGCCGAACGCTAAGCGTAGGTTGGCGTTCTAAAAGGACTTAAGCCAGTGAGGTCCAGCTTTACCTGTCTCCTTATTAAATTTATGTCGGATCCCAAGTTTTCAGCGAATTGAAACGCTAAACTTCGTACCGTATCTCGTGACACAGGAAACCCAGCTGCTTCTAGTTTCTGGATGTGTGCGACGAGCCGTTTTCGTTTTCGAAGTCTAGAGCGGGGTGTTTCCTAGAAATAATGATAAAATCTATTAAACATTAATTTTTTTGTAGTTTCATTAAAAATAATTAATTGACAAAGTACCTAAAGTAAGTTTCTTAGTATCTTGTTTCACGAAACGTCTTTTCAGGGTCCTGGCAGAAATTCCATAACGACGAGATATTTCATTCAAGCCGTGCTTATCCTGCCTCATTTCTTCAAAAGCTTTTCTTAGGGCATCTTCCGTCCATTCGCCCCGAGAGGGCTTGCCCTACTTTGCGCACGTACTTGCGAGGCATATCTAAAATATAAAAATCGATTAAAGTTTAATAGGGGATAGATGCCTCTAAGGGCATCTATACTCAAAAAATTAGGCATCTATCCTTTTCGAGGGGATAGACGCCGCTCAAAATGTTGAAGTAAATATGATAAAACATACGTAAATAATAAACAAAATCTTTTATTTAATACATCTACACTTAAATAAAACAAAAATATAGACACTTACCTCATAAAATGAAAAGTTCCGAGCGCATCAAAATTTCAGACGAACCAAATTCACGAATTGATTGCCGCAAACAATGTTCGTTGTCTCACAACTCGCGACACGTCCGTTCCAGCTAAGTGCGTGGCACTGACTGAAGGATGGGCGGGGCTAGGGTTACGTTTAAACAAAACATAACGGGTCCAATGTTTATACATGTCGCAACGTGTTTACTGAGGCAACTATCCCACTGAGGCGTCTATCCCACATTTACCCTAGTTGATTTTAACGTTGTTTCAACATATCTTCTTTTTTTTAATAGAGGTTCACTAAAACTACTGGTATCAGATGTAGATTTTGACAGAACTACAGATGGAGAGCGAATATGAGTGATGCCTGAGTGGGTTTTCCCGGTAGTTATAATCTTGGTGTCTTCCAATCGAGAGTGAATCGGTTTCTTCTAGGTAAACACGCTCCATCGCAGACCGCATCGTCGCTTAACATCAGGCGAGATGGCGGTCAAGTATAAACCTATAAAAGTTAAAAAAAATATGGAATGTACAAAGATATAAATCAGTATCTGATTTATAATCTAGTCTGCGTATTACATCAAGGTCAACTGGCTGTTGTTTGTACGGCTGTAACTCAGTAACTGTAAAGGAGAAGTAGATGTACACACACTAAGGACTCTCATTGGTGAAGTCGCTTTTGTTTGTGAATTTATTACTGTCTGGGTTTGCTTGCTTCTATATTTGGTTGTAATAATAACTTGTACTGCTTTGTTAAGTTGTGTTGTTTGTTGGTTGGTTATCATGAAGTGGTGGAGCTAAAAAAAAATAATGTTTAGCGGTACATATTAATAATTATTTAAGTAATAGGTATTTAGTATTAATAACATACTTTATAATCATGTCAGATACAGGTTGATGCGTTACCATTGCCACAAGAAATAGATAATTTATTTAAATTATCACTACAATCTAGATGTTAAATATTATATGGTATACCGGTCCTAAAGAAGTTTTGTTTAACTAGGTAGGTACAAAGAGAATATAAAATCAAAAATATTTGGTAAATACCTGAGCTTGTGGTTGGGAAATTACTTAGTTTAAGCAAATTAAAAATTAAAAAAATACCCAAGTGCTAAATTCATCATCATCATTCGCCTACCCTTATCCCACTTTAGGTGGGGTCGGTACAACACGTACTGGCGAAGAAAATTAATTAATTTTTAAAATAATTCTCGTCACCAGCGGTGCGCTGGTACTCCTGGATATCTATGAGATTTCGTGGCGGCGGAGCGGGTGGATTTAAATTAAACAATAGGACGAAGAAAAAACAATAAGAGGGTGGAAGATCCTGGGGTTTGGCCCTTTCCCCCCGAAACACACTAGAAAAGGCCTACCTTAGGAATCCAGCGTCCTCCGGGCGATGGAGCGTCAATTCTACTCTTTTCACTTGTGGTCTCTCTTTGGCAGCTGCCTTTGACTGGTGCGTTTGCGAAACAATCTTGATGCGGTGCGTTGCAGTGCTAATTAGTAAATTTTACTGGTGCGAAGCGAAGCTATTTAAGAACAGCTGTCTATCAAATTGACGTAATGAAAGTGCGAATGTTCGAATGCGAAATGTAAGAGAGAAAATGACCGTACCCTCGGCGCGGCGGCGGTTTTATTTTTTTCCGCGGGGAGTCGGGGGGAGTCACCCGAGAGTGGCGTGGATTCGCTGGCAAAGTACCCCTCTAAGTGCACCCCTCTAAGAACCATCCCTTCAGGAGTTGTAGGCTCCTGAACTTAAGGAAAATATGGAAACGAGACAATACGAATAAGTATTAGATGCGGGAAATATATATACATACATGTAGTGCGGATAGAAAATAGGTTAAGCGGGTAAATTATTTAATTTGCGGGTTGGATAAATGGTGCGGTTAAATGATTGAATTTGCGGGTTGAATAAATGGTGCGGGTAAAAATCAATTTGCGGGTTAAATAAATGGTGCGAGTAAAATGCATCCAGTGACTAATCACGGATGTCTGAAAATATAATAAATGTTAAATACGCGAATGTGAAACAGAATAACAAAATAAACATGAATGAGATTAACCCAGTTATTACAGATATAACTTTTTTTCGGAGATTCGTTCTGTTTTTTTATATTCGGTCTAATTATAGGTTTACTATAAGAGGAAAAAAAAAAAAGTGGTACGGAAAATCTGGAAAATGGTGTTTGATATACGGAACGCTAGTGATATGTACTGCTATGAAGTAGATGTACTGTAAATATTTATTTAAATATATTTTAGCAGTGTAGGTGGGTAATAAAATACAAATTACTAAATAAAAAGACTTTTTTTCACCATAGACCTTGATAGCACCAGGTTGTTTGATTTGGATGTATCTCACCACACTATTGTCATTCCATTTACACACAAGAATGTTTACTTTTCTCGTAGATTTATATTTGTATGCACTTTGTTCAGATTTCTGGAGTTCTGGAGTAGTTCTTCTTTTTTGGAATGGACGCTACGAAAGCCGATTTCTCGGATGGTGCCTGTAGCCTTTAAATCTCTTTTGCGGAGCTCATCAATCAGAGGTATAAAAGTAAATACATTTTCGAAAAACAATTGAATAGGTGCCTGGCTGTCCATTTTGCAAAGAACATCAGAGTATTGCAGAACTACACTTGCACCCAATCAAAGCTTCTTGTAGTCACTGAAATCAACTCCTTTGTGATGGCAGAAACCAAATGACATATCCATGACGAGTTGCTCCCACACGAAATTTATAACCCCATTTTATGGGGTTGCCTTGAATATACCTACTGTTTACTAGAAATGGGTTATTATGTAAGCGGATTTGTCTCTAGATAGCGAATTGAAAATTATCAATCAGAGACAATTATTAATTGATAATTGTCTCTGATTGCGGTATGCCAACCGCAATCAGAGACATTTTCCCAATACATGTATCTTCACGGGACCACAACATATCCACTGTACAGAACTGAAGTATATCAAAGAAACAAAATGTCCTAAGTGTCACATTTGCGTCTTTGTTTTCTGGGTAAAACAAAGATTTGTTTGGTCAACCATAATTTTTATTATTTCGTCATCTATTGAGGGAATTCTCTGCTTCGTTATCATCATGTGATGATTCATAACCGCCTATT
>CM029773.1:4355564-4702883 GCA_017562165.1 Ectropis grisescens
TTTGTCTACTTGCTTCTGTATCTCTTGATTTACTACTGGGGGGTGTCTATAAGGCCGGATATAAATCGGGTCTTCGTTTATAGTACGGATGTTGTGTTTAACCTGGTTAGTAAATGACAGGGGTAGTTTTTCGCAGTAAAATATGTCGCGGTACTCGTAACAGAGTTTTGAAATACTCTCGCGTTCCTCATTGCTAGCGTGGCCTAATCGTAATTTTTGTAAATTTTCTTTCAGTAAGTCGTCGATTGTGTTTTTGTCATTTATCGAATTTATTTCAAGCTCTTCGACTTGAAATTTGGATACTGAGAGGGGTCTATTGAGCTTAATAATAGCCTTTTCATCAGACGCATTTTGGATAACTGTAAATGCGAAATAGTTGTCACACTTGACAAGGGCTGTGGGCATTCGGACGCCGTGTTTGAATTGGACAAAATCTAAAATTGCGTCACCATTTTGTAGGTTAGTCGGAACTCTAACTCTTCTTTCAGATCGGGCCGGTATCTCAACTTCGAACGGGGGGTCGTACAAAATAGGTATGCAAGTATTATGTGTCTGTAATACTTTCCTGCGCATATCTATGTTTGCACCTAACTTTGACAGGAGGTCAGATCCAATAAGACCGTCATAACGTCCGTCTACGTCGTAGACGTAGAATTTCTGATGTAATCTGCTCTTGAATGACTTTAGTAGTGGTATAATTATGACTTCGTCGTGCGTACTCTGCGCATGAGTGCTAATGACTTTAAACGGTTCGTAAAATTTGAAATTACCAAAGAACTCATCAACTTTTGCTGGGCTAATAAAGGAGCGACTGCTTCCTGTATCTATGAGGAATTTAGCGTTAATTTCAGGGATGATTACATGGGGTAGTCTTAATATGCTGTCACAGTAGTTAAGGTTAATTATTTCACTATGTTCGCTGAGGCAGGTTCCTGAAAATTTTCAGGTTGCTCAGGGTCGTTAGGGTACATTTTCTACCTGAGTCTGCTCTGAGTAATTTTCGTCGAGGAAGTATTCATCATCATTGCAGTTGTAGTTAAAGTCGGGGTTATAGTCCTGAGGCAGGGCGTCGTAGTCATAAAACGGTTCATTTATCATCATGTTATGCCTGATAGGGCAGCAGTGCGCATAGTGACGTCATCGTTATGTGTTTTAATTACGTGGTTGTTGCTGGTTGTGTGTGTGCTGTGTTGGTATGCCAAATCTATGTTGCTGGGGAATGCCAAATTTAAAACCGCCATGTTGGAATGGAGCGCGTTGTGTGGGCATGTGTGCTTGCCCAAAGTTTCGTTAAGGGTGCGTTTTGGGGTATCCGAAACGGTACCCTTATGTGGGTGGTTGGCTTAGGTTAGGCCTAAAGCTTGAGTTTTGCGGTATGCCAAATTTGAAATTTGTTTGAGGGGTAAATCTAAAATTACTATTGGCAACAGGGTTAATTGTTGGTTTGAATCCTTGAGGTTGCATTAGTGGCTTCGGTGGTACCTGTAAAGACTGAAGGCCTGTCGTTTGGGGTTGTGTGCTTTTATTAATTTTTATTTTTGCGTCATATTGAAATTTGAAGTTGACTTCTTCAGTCACTATGCTAAGCGCGTTTTCTAGTGTAGAGCAGCCCTTTAACCGTACTATTCTGATCATGTCTTCAGGTAAGTTATATAAGAAGACATTTAATGCAGTGTTGTTATAGACGATCATTTTAGCTGCCTTTATGCCTTCGTCGCTTAACCGGATTACTTTAGCAAAAGTGAGCTCCTGATATTTTGGATCCGATGGCAAAACTGAATGTATGTTTCACTGTTTTTGATTTTAAAGGGATTCTAATTCGATGGCAATGCATTCCTCTGAACGAGGGTCTCCAAAATGTTGAGTAAGTATTTCTTTTAACTCTTCATAAGAGCAGACATTAGGGTGGTCGCTAAGTAGGATGGCCGCTTTACCACAAAGTCTACTGGAGATAGTGTGGAAGAGGTACAAATTTTGAGCGTGGCTGCCTGCAATTCGGCTACAATTTATAACATACTCGCATTTATTCAAAAAATAGATTTAGGAGGTTTTCATCTCCGTCGTATCTGGGGATGATATCGACAAACTCCTTAGGGATGGTTTAATTTCCATATTGAACTATATTACTACTTCTGACACTATTTCACACAAGTTAAGTCTAAGTAATTTAACTATAGGATACTAAAGTATATGGTGCCAATTTCTGTGCACTATATTAAGATTTAAAGTCGCCGATTGCTGTGCGACTGTTTATTCTAAAAATTGCCAATTTGTGTGCAATTGTTTATTGTAAAAATCACCGATTTAAATGTGATTGTGTAACCTAGAAATCACCGATTTAAGTGTGATTGTTTAACCTAAAAATCACCGATTTATGTGTGATTGTTTAAATCTAGGAATTGCCGATATGTGTGCAATTGTTTAACCTATCCAGACAATTACACCTATCCTATTTGCCTATTTTCGTGCAAATCAGAATCAGATAAGCGTAATATTTAAATCTGGTTAAAAGGTGGAAAAGACACGGGAAATGAAAGCAGGAAGTGAAAGGTTTACTCACAGTATGCCCGCTCCCATGTCCTCCTGATGATTCAGCGCCAAGGTCCTCGGTGTGCGCGCCTCCGCCGGCAGTCTTATTTATAAGGTTCGGGTTTCCACCGCCGCGTATAGTCGGGTTTAGCGCGAGCGCCTCGACCGCGATGTCGAAGTTTGGAAATCACGGAAGAAAACTCGCGAAAAACTTGGTGAAAATCCGGCACGGCTGCGCCAGACATGAACGGGGCCACGCGAAGGTCTTTTAAAAGCAATTTTAAAGAATATATAATGAATTTATTTGCTCCAGACCTTAACTCTAGGACGATTTAACACTGAATGACTTAAACCCAAAGCTTATTCTAAAAGGAAGGCTGGGAGCCAGACGCTAATTCAGCAGTCTACGCTGCGTCCGGCCGCTATGGTGGCCGTCTTCGTTGAATTCTCAGCTTTGTGCTGACGGCACAATCATGGTGTTCCCAGAGCGGTAGGGCTGTGCTCCCAACATAACTATATACTAAATAGTATAACACTTATGTAAACAAACATAACAGCTGGTAATACTCGTTTATTACTTACCTTTAAAATTTTCTGCACGACAACAAAACAAAACACGCCTGCCACGTGAAGCATTCGCACAACTGACTCGATGGTGTGGGTGCGATAGTTAGTAGACCGAATGAAACAGAAGATGGTCGAGTGTTGTGTTTCATACTTATAGTTTTAGAGAAATGAAGGAATTCCATATTAGGATACTATTCCATATTTGGTGACTTTCCTCTACTATTTCCATCCTATTAAGTTAAGAATTTTTATTTTGCATTAGGGTGGAACACGTTTGTATGAAAAACTTTTTTCCGAATTTTGATTTGGAATACCAGACAAAAATTGCTTTATATTATTGTAAATATTACCTCTCCTAATTTGAAAGTTCTGGCTCGTTAGCTTGAGCTTCCGCCAGAGGGTTGAAATATCATTTTTAAGTTTATTATCTATCTATATATATAAAAGCGAAAGGTCACTCATCAAGGAATCTCAGAAACTACAAATGTTAGGAATCTGAAATTTTGCATGGAGGTCCCTTTTAGCACGTAGGCACTCGCTAAGACGGGTTTTAGAAATTCATCCCTAAGGGGGTGAAACAGGGGAACGGTTGTATGAAAATTGGTCCTATTTAAAGCATGAAATTTTGTTTTCTCGTTTTTAGTTAATGAGAAATAAAATTGTGTATCATGATATTTGGAAATCCACCTTCCATGAGGGTAAAATAAGGGTTGAAGTTTTATGTGTAAGTCCGTCCGTCTGTTCGTAGAAGCTTGAAAAGTTCAATTCATGATCTTAGTCAACAGATAAAAAATATCATGGTTTTCTGTTCAAGTTGTTCAAGTGAGGAGCACCTACGTCTCCGAAATGGCTGAGCTATAAATAATAAAATAATAAATAAATAATATAAGAAGAAAATATAATATGATGTAAACGTAAAAAATAATATTAAACTATGTTTTATTTTACAGAATCATTTATGTCAGAAGTAAACACAGGTTCAGAAAGTTGTGATAATATGAAAAACATCATCATCAAAACAAATCCTTTTTCGTCTCAAATTTAGGCATAATCTTTCGAGATGCTAATTTGGATTTTATGAATCCTTCTTCTATTCTTGTTGCACTCACTTAGAGCTGCTTCTGTCACAACCTTTACCGATCTTTCCACTGCCTGAGTGTGGCAAGGCAGTCTCAAAAACTCGAACGCCGCATCTCCTCCATTTTCGACTAGATTTTTTAAATGATCGTCGGCAATATTCATCAGTATCGGAGGTTCGTATATGTTTTGTTGCCAGTCAATCAAGTCTATGTAAGAACTTGCATTTAAATTCACATTCGCACGACAGAATCTTTATTAACTTGAGTTAATAAAGATTCTGTCGTGCGAATGTTTATTAACTTGAGTTAATAAAGATTCTGTCGTGCGAATGTGAATTTAAATGCAAGTTCTTAGAAGCGAAGAGCCTTTAGAATACGTCTTGCGGCGAGTTCTCTAATGTGCTTCTGTGAATCTGTTATCATACTCAACAACAAGTTTTCTGGATGAGCAAAGTAACTGTTTCTAATCAAAACAAGGTTTACTATCGCCATCAACTCGTTGTATAAATATCTCGTGCTGTTAATGAGCTTCCATAAATGTTTTGAACCATCTTTGCAAGATGAATGCGTTTAAATGGCAAACCAGACAGGAGCGTATGATTTTACGACAAACGTAGCTAAAGTCACAAGATTTTCTTAGGGGTTTCGGTGAAATATATAAACGCAGTATGCGATTAGCTCTTGTCAACCAGCGAGCGGATGATAGCTTGCCTGGGCTTCTGTGTAATAAATCGGGAGGGCAGGGTCCACTTATGACAGCGCTAGTAATTTCCTGTAAATACTTCTGGTCTGTATTGAGATCTGTTGATGTTTGTAGAGGTAGCTCACTTTCTATCTTCTTATAGTAGGCCAACGGCAGCGTCTCGCAAGTTTCTAGTGCTTTACCTATTTGACCTGCAAATGATTTAGGTCCTGCAGTAGGGCCATCCAAATAGGTAGCCTCAATGGCAACTCATTGCGTTTAAGAGGCAAATTATCCATTGCAATGGTCGAGAAAGTCTATTTTCCAACAGACCAATCACGCCTCCTACTTTCCCTGTATTTGTGTTTGTTCCATCACAACCAATAGCCATCATGTTATGGTAAATGCAAAATGCAAAATTATAAAATTATTTGTGTGAGGTGAAAAGTATGGAGGTGTGTTGCATTTGCATGATGTGTTGTGTTGGTGAAATATTACTGTTGATGTCTATTGTTGTGTTCGAGCGAGGCAAGTCCTACTCGTATGCTCCAGGGACATGGACAAATGGACTGTTTAGAAGTGACCTTCTGATTAGTATGTAAGTCAGATTTCAATGACATTGTTCTCACCCATCAACTAGCAAGGATCTAACTTTGGATCATTGCATCTATCATAATACTCTTAGGGAATATTTGCTACTGTCGCTTTCATTTATTTATTATTTCTATTACAAATTAAAAGAAAACTTTGACACAGCCCTTTTACAGCTGAATTTATTAATTATGTTATTGTTGTTATTTTAAATTATTACTACAAATTTGTACCTACTTGACGAGTCTGCTGAGAAATACTCAGGATGTTTAGTTATAAATATTTTGTGAGTGTAACTAGCATTGATAATAAATTTATTCTATTCTATTCTATTCTATTAATAATGGTACAAGTAGTAATAATACAAGCATTTTATAGCTCCCATGTGCAAACGTTGCTGTTTCGAGAAACGTTGTAACTGGCACTCAGCTCATCAACCGCATCAACGCCAGCTTTGGTCGATTTATAAAATGTTATAATTTCCGGAGTTTGTTTTCTCCTGTAGATTCTCATCCATTGAATGCATATATGCATATGCATAATGGTGCATAGTGGACATAACAGTAACTACCTTGTTCTTCTTTAGCGCATAGGAAACAAGTGTAATATCTTTTTGAAACCCAAAGACTGAACTCTTAGGTTGTCTGTCAGTTCTAATTAAACATTCGGGAATCTGTCTCTTGTTCTTTCGGACAGTTCCAACCGACGTGAGTCGATATTCATTTAGTAGATGCAGCAGTAACTCGTACCCGCTGAACACATTATCAATTGTCACGTTGCGGTGTGATCGTGCAACTGGTTGAATGAGTCTCTCCACTACTTCAAAGGGTTTATTACTGACTGCATATGGTCCCAACGGACCATAACCAATGACTTTTTAGCATACATTGTGTCCAAATGGCTAGTACATGATCTGAAAAAATATGTTACCAATTCTATGATTTCAAATGGACTCGGCTTACAGCGGGCATTTTGGAAAAATTCTGTCCAATCTATTGGAAGTTCTGCTCTTGTCTTGGATTTACTCGCACAACTCGGGTGTCTTCACTCCGACTTGGGCAGCCTTCGAGATTTAGTGCACAAATCTCGGTCTACCGTGCCACATGAGCAGCGACTCGTCAATGGCTATCTCTTGCGAAGGCATGTATACACCGAAAATCTTGTCGTTTTTTAACGATTGTTTTTACTTAGATTAAAATTATAGGCTACTGTCGATTTCAGCACAATTTTGGACAATAAATTTTGCGTGCTCCATAGATATAGGCTTCCTTTTGAGTATTGCAGGAATGCTTGGTTTTCCTATCCTTCTTGTATGGACAATCCTGGCATCAGACGTATCGTTCAGGGACATTCACATGTCTAGGTGATAGCTCACCTAGCTGATTCTCGATTCGCTGACGGAAGTAGGTGGGATTGTTTTTTTATTATTTCTTGAATGCAGATGTTCGTAAATCATGGATAAGCCCAAATTACGAATGAATTCTGTTGTCTTGATTGTAACGATTTTATTGTCTCGATAAATTAATACAAGCATTTATAGCTGCCTTGTTCAAGACACCTTAGAATAATGTCATAGGCCATCGTTTGCTGTTTCGAGAAACGTTGTAACTGGCACTCAGCTCATCAACCACATCAACGCCAGCTTTGGTCGATTTGTAAAATGTTATAATTTCGGTGTTTGTTTCGCTCCTTAAGATTCTCATCTATAGAATTATCATGGTGCATAGTGGACATAACAGTAACTACCTTGTTCTTCTTTAGCGCATAGGAAACAAGTGTAATATCTTTTTGAAACCCAAAGACTGAACTCTTAGGTTGTCTGTCTGTTCTAATTAAAGATTCGGGAATCTGTCTCTTGTTCTTTCGGACAGTTCCAACCGACGTGAGTCGATATTCATTTAGTAGATGCAGCAGTAACTCGTACCCGGTGAACACATTATCAAATGTCACGTTGCGTGTGATCGTGCAACTGGTTGAATGAGTCTCTCCACTACTTCAAAGGGTTTTACTGACTGCATATGGTCCCAACGGACCATAACCAATGACTTTTAGCATACATTGTGTCCAAATGGCTCGTACATGATCTGAAGAAAGATGTTACCACTTCTATGATTTCAAATGGACTCGGCTTACAGCGAGCATTTTGGAAAAATCTGTCCAATTTATTGGAAGTTCTGCTCTTGTCTTTGATTTACTCGCACAACTCGTGTGTCTTGACACATGAGCAGCGACTCGTCAATGGCTATCTCTTGTGAAGGCATGTATACACCGAAAATCTTTTCGTTTTTAACAATTGTTTTACTTAAATTCAAATTATAAGCCACTGTCGAGTTCAGCACAGTTCTGGCAAATAAATTTTGCGTGCTCCATAGATATAGGCTTCGCACGAGTATTGCAGGAATGCTTGGTTTCCTATCCTTCTTGTATGGCCAATCGTGGCATCAGACGTATCGTCCAGGGACATTCACATGTCTAGGTGATAGCTCACCTAGCTGATTGTCGATTCGCTGACGGAAGTAGGTGGGATTGTTTTTAGTTCTTGAATGCAGATGTTCGTAAATCATGGATAAGCCCAAATTACGAATGAATTCTGTTCTCTTGATTGTAACGTTTTTATTGTCTCGATAAATAATACAAGCATTTATAGCTGCCATTTATTTATTTATTTATTTATTTATTTCATATAAAAGTAACATTACAGGTTTCGCCAATGCGTTACAATTATTACTGTTATTTACATGCTCATACAGAATATACAAGATAATTTTATCATAATAATAAATAGGACGACGACACAATTATATAGTATTTTTAGGTACATAAACACTTATACGGTTAGATTGACACCTTTAAAAATATAAAAACAAAAAAAATTACAAAAACTACGTCTAATAAAATTTACAATACTTCTAGTCTGTCTAGGGTACTTCTTCACAATAGGATAGAAAGGCCCTTTCCATATCTGCCCTTTTCGCTGAAAAAATGTCTAATTCTGGGTGCGACACTCCAAGCAAGTCGTTAAGACGTGTCTGTGCTCGGAAGATTGGAGAGTGCTGCCTCGCCGCAGTGCGCGCCGGCGCCGGCGCGAACAGCGGCACACGGCCAACCCGGAACCGGGCGCGCTGCTCCGGCACGCACATCCGGCTCGCCTCGCTCAACAGCTGGGGCTGTCCAGTCTACCGCGTAGTATGTCTACAACTGTCAGCATTTGAGAACAGGTTCTACGCGTCTCTAGTGAATTCATACCCAGCATACCTAGCAAGAATTTAGTCGGGTACAGAAATGGATAGTATCAAATCTTTTTTGTACAAAAATCGTAAGAGTCGTTTTGAACTTTTCTATGAGTAAAGTGTAGGTGGATTCGTGAGGGTTCCATATGCACGAGCTGGTTTCTAATTTGGATCTAACTAAAGATGTGTAGAGTAACTTAATTACGTCCGTATTTGTAAAATCTCTACAGTTGCGTGTCACAAAGCCTAAAGTTTTAAAACTATCAGATGTAAGGAGCGCATTTGGTCATGAAATGTTAGCTTAGGGTCGAAAATAATACCCAGGTCCTTTACAGTTTGACATCGAGTGATATCTTCGCCTCTCAGCTGATATTGAAAGGTTATAGGATAACAGGAGCAGTATAACTCATCATTTGACATTTGAGATGTTAAGAGGCATGTTATTGGTATTGCACCATCTTAATACTTTATTTATTTCGTCTTGTAGGATTTCGCAGTCCTCAACTGTTTTAACCTCTATGTACAATTTTAAATCGTCAGCATACAGTAAACACTTAGCTTTGCTGAGATGTTCAGGTAAGTCGTTAATCATAATCGAGAACATAAAAGGACCCATAGACGAGCCTTGACTTACTCCTGAGCGGGTTTCATAAGGAGTAGAGTCGTAGCAACCCACGCGTACAAACTGTGAGCGGTTGCGAAGGTAATCAGCAAGAAGTCGTAATAACTTAGGTACACACCCAATGGCGTCGAGTTTTCAAGGAGGATATCGTTGTCGACCTGATCAAATGCCTTTTTTTAAAATCTAGGTAAATAACATCTACTTGAGTGCCCTTATCAAGTTTTGTGATATAAAATCTACCAGGGTTAGCAGATTGGTATTTACAGAACGACTCTTCCTAAAAGCATGTTGTGCATCACATAAATATGGTTCGCTTTGTGTGTACATTCTACTGTACAAGGCTATCTCAAATACCTTGGCTAGGCTGAACAGGATAGCAATTGGTCTATAGTTTTCTACTCGTGTTTTATCTCCTGATTTTGGGATCGGTGCTACTCTTGACTTTTTTTCCATATAGTAGGGTATATACCTGTGTTAATTGACATATTGAAGATGTGAGCTAGGGGTATGGCTAATTGTGCACCAAAGTCTTTCACGATAAACGGAGGAACGTTATCTGGGCCTGATGAAGTTTTAGGTTTTAGTTTCTGTATAAAATTTTCAATTTGGTCACATGTGAAGTAAGGTATGTTAATAATTCTATGGTTACTTGTTTTTGATGTGATTTCAGCATGGTTAAGATTTGGCGCTCGTAGCAAGAATACACTACTAAAGTAGCTTGCAAACGCGGCTGCTGCAGCTTGTCCTGTATGTTCCTCTTCTTTGTATTTTATACGCGGTTCGAATCCTCCTTTCGTTTTAAAGTTCGAAATGTGACGCCAGAATGCTTGTGATTTACGCTTATCTTATCTTGTAAGCCTTTTATGTACAAATCGTGTGCTATTGAGACTTTATGTTTTATATCAGATCTTATGGATTTAAAAAATGTGTAAATATACGGGTCTTTACAAGCTTTAAAGATTTTGTGTAATAGGGCCTTTAACTTCAGATTTGATATTATTTCTATAGAAAACCAAGTAGGATATCTCCGACTAGCTCTAGAGTGTCGCACTTTTTTGAACACACATGTCAAAAGATGTATACAAGAGTTTGTACAGGATTGCGGTAGCACTATTTGGATCAGATTCTTGCATGACTTCAGTCCAATCAGTGCTTTCAATTTGTTGATACAGATATGAAAAATTTGCCTTTCCAAAGTTCCAGTCAGTGCAGGTATCAATGTTGCTGGCTTCGAGGCGGATTTCTTTCTCAGTGCGTCTAAGTTGTATTGTTACATCTTTTTTTTTTTTTTTTTTTTACCTTTATACACTTGACCGCCATCTCGCCTGATGTTAAGCGACGATGCGGTCTACGATGGAGCGTGTTTACCTAGAAGAAACCGATTCACTCTCGATTTGAAGACACAAAGATTGTAACCATCGGGAAAACCCACTCAGGCAACGTATTCCACAGCCTAGACGTTCTTATCACAAACGTAGAGTCAAATCTCTTCGTTCGTGTCTTTGGAACATCAACCATGAAACGATGTCGCTTTTTCGAGCTACGAGCATTCCGATAGAAAAAAAGGGCAAGGTGGTATTAGATCATGCAGATCAGCTGCACACTCTCCGAAGTGTATCCGATAAAAACCGATAGGCTAGCAATTTTACGGCGATGCTCAAGACTTTGAAGTCTTTTTCGCACAAGAGTATCATTGCCTATGAGCCTTTTGGCACGTCTCGATCGATTCAGGGCCTCCAGCTGATACTTGGCCGATCCATCCCAAAGATGCGAACATCTAGTGGTGGATGATAATTATCAGATTTTTCTACAAGTCCTTCGTCCGCGGCCGATACGCTCACATCATTCACACCCTCACTGACCAGTACTACGTCTAGGCGTCCCCCAAACTCGTTCAGTACGTTATTTCTATCTGTAATTTCACAGAAATTATAAAAGTAACATGTATAGTTTTGATATTTAAGTTAGAACTGTTCAAATTTAAGTCACCTAGTATAAGAATAGTTTCCTTATGTAAAATGGTAGACACATTCTCTTCTACCTTGCAGAACCATGACATATACTCTGCTTCGGTAGCCCTCGGATTAATATACACTGCACACACATAATACGTTTGTCCATAACACTTTATAGACCCCCATAAGTCTTCCCCATTTTCTGTTTCGAGATCATGTCGACGTCGTAATTCCAGACCTGGCCTTGCCGCGAGTAGGACGCCACCACCGGCCGACCCTCGGTCTCGTCGTAGTAAACTCCAACTGTGAGGCGTGACTTCTGCATCAGATATTGATGAATCCAGGTTCGACTCGGTAGCGACTATTAGATCAGCATTAGATGTTATGGTACTTTGCCGCCAGTAAACAAGTTTGGTTTTGAGACCCCTGACGTTTTGGTAGATAATATTTAAAGGAGCTTTTGGGCATTTGTTTTGTTGGTGTGAGTGTTTCGGATGAGTTGGTATCTCCCTTCTAGCTTGACTTCCGCACGAGCGCTGGAGATGGCTGGAGTGCTGCGCACCACGCCCGGCGGTTCTTCGAAACCACTCCCTTATGACAGTTCCAGCTGGCCAAGATTCAGGTCTCATGAACAGATGGAATTTGCTTTCCGGGACTGTTACTATAAAGGATGCATAGTAGTCGTGTCTCAATTTCAGTTTCAATACATCTACCACAATTCCATGGGACACTTTCTGCATGTAAGTATTGATGGCATCGGAAGATGTGTCTGGTTTTAAATAGCACGCATGGATTTTCCTAGTCCTCTCCACAGTCGATAGAATATCCTGTTGTTCACTGTTTCCTATGACTACAACATGTTGGTTGACGGAATTGGATCGGCGTTTCTGTACCAGCGTCCATGGTGTATTATTATCTTCACTACGAGTATCTATCTTAGGACTCGAATTTATAGACGGCGATGGCATAACTGTGAACTGCCTTCGTTTTGTACGCTTGTTCGTATCGCAAGGCAGCGTTCTAGTTTTCTTAGTTTTACTTTTAGGTGAGGTTGTACAAGCTTCTAAATGCGCGGAGTCTACCTCATGAACACCTTCTGGGAGCTAAAGGCATCATTGTTTGGCTTGCTGGGAGTACTTCATTAAACTGTTTGTTATTAATTTTCTCGTAGATAAGCTGTATATTTTTACTGTTGGTAGCCATGTCTAATTCTAAGCTAAGGTTAAGTGCTTTTATTTCTTTGCATTGGTTATAGTTCGTTTCAACCATCCCTTTCAGTCAAGATATTCATCGGTCAGGTTATCAGTGAGTGAGGTCAGATCTTCAAATTGTTTCTCAAAGCCGCGAAGTTATTAGTTAAGGACGTTACACTATTTTGTATTTCAGATAATAACATACAGGTGTCGCTTATTTTTGTTTCTTGCTTTTGAAACTTGTATTTCCATATACAACCGTAACGATTTTAATTCGCTCACTATGGTATTGTTTTCACTAGAACTCAACACGCCATCTGGCGGGAGGTCTTTCTTATCACTATTTTTTTTTAATCTTTGTAGTTGTAGCGCTGGTACTACTCTGGGAGGTCAATCTCGTAGTTGGCGGAGAATAGTAGGAATGACGTATTTTGGCGGGATTGTATGAGGGCTAGTTTTCGCTCGTGCCGTTTTAATTGATACTGTTTTGTTTTTAACTCTAGCCTCGATGCAGGGTACACATTCCCAGTTATTTTCTTTGTTGGTGACATCACTGCATATCTTTTGAATCCTACTTTTCCACAGTCTAAATCGTAAACATTTTTGCATGCAAAACAAGTCATAAATTGTCCGCTACTAATGCCGGTGTTACATTTTGAGCATAGCGCCATCTTGCATTAGGTATTGTAACAAATTGGTATCTATTAATTGACTGGGAGTTCTTAGGAAAAAATTTTAAGCTCTGCACTGAATCAGTTTTGGAGAAATTTTACTTGTAGATGGTAATTATATTGTCATTATTTTATTTCACACGATACGACACAGTAAAATTGTTGGTTGTTTACTAAATTAGGTGTAAGCGCTCTCTATGGAGGAGTAGCGCAACTAAATGCGAAAAAATATTGAAAGCAAATTAATGTTCTAATTTCAAATTTTTCACGCATAATACACATTGTATCAGTTTTGAAAGATTTGGTCAATGTCAGTTAGAGTAAACACAACAAGACTCACATAATTCACAAGTTACAGCAAATTTGTCATCCAGTTTACGTTAAAATCACGAAAATAAGCACCAGATTCAAACACAAGAGTCAATGTTTGGCAGGAATATTTAAAAATTGTTACCGGTTATTTTGAAAAACTGTGATATTTTACTTTATTGTTAGATATATAGTCACAGAATCACTTTTAATTTGTATTATCACTTAAACCACGTTATTAAGTTGATGACAGCCAATAGTATGGCATGAAACTATTTTTAATTAATTATTTAAACTCGAAGGCGCGGAGCTCTATGTTTACGCGGTGGCGCCACATTGTGAATCCATGTTCAAGACACCATAGAATTAAGTCATAGGCCATCGTTTGCTGTCCCAGAACAATCAGTTCTATTCTTCAAGTATCGCAATAATAATGGACTAGTATAAAAATTGTCCATTATTAAAATATATCTGGGTGAAGCAGAGGCTCGATCAAGTCGAACACAATTTAGCAGTAGCATTAGTTGGGCGGTCAGCGTTGGTGGTAATGGTCGTTGGGCGGTCATCGTTGGTGGTAATGGTCGTTGGGCGGTCATCGTTGGTATTTGAGGAGGTGAAGAACAAAACCTCACTATTCCACTTTTTCTAATATTGAAGAAAACAGTAAAATGTAAATAACTAACTGACTACGACATCTGCATTTTGGTTTAATTGTGTCATATTATGCTAGAGTTACAGTCAATCTGATGTACCAAATGGCTGATAAAATGATAAGAATCTTGGCTAATATTTTGAAATGAAATTTGAAATGTGAGGTTTTGATTAAATATTTTGGAAAAAGTGTGGTTTTGATCAAGACTAGTGGAAAAGGAGGTTTTGATGTTTACCAAAAAAAAGGTGTGGTTTTGAAAACGACTGAAAAGATAACCTTACTTTTAAAAATATATTTTGTTCTCCTTACTGTATGAGCACACACACATTCTTATTTTAATTATCACAATCATTAATCATCAAATTATTATAATTAGCCTTATGACAAAATCATTCATCACTTTAACCATCACCAATATCAGTATCTAAATCCTAATAATATTAGTATCAGGTTCAAGACAATCACAATCTTCATCTTCACTGACATCTCCGGCATCTCCAACTTCTATCGTATGTGAAGAATTATTATCCAAGATACCAACATACCATTGAAGCTCTTCAATATCCTTCCACTTATCTCCAAATTGTTTTACCAATAAATTGTCAATGTCTTTCTTTTAGCATCTGCTATGTCCCGTCCCAGAGATTGTAGTTGTAGCAGTTTAGGATGAATTTTACCTTTTTCAGTAATATTACTCCGGTGTCATTGTCAGTCTCATATTTAAATGTTTCAAATAATTTGGTCAAGTAAACTATTCTTTGCCCAGCTCGAGTTTCTTTTAATTCTTTATAAATGCGTATTCTTTTAAATTTCTTATTTCAGGTACTTTTTGTAGTCCTTGCATAATTGTTTCAAATCAAATAACTTCCAGTCTTTTCCAAGAAGACTGACATCACCAATTGTGAGAACTTATCCAAATACTCATCTTTGGATGTAATTACTGGGAATTTTGATATTTCTTTTTCCAAGCGACCAAACACTCTATCGGCTGGTAAGAAGAATGGCCTCTGACAGGATAAGTTATTTGAATATCTTCTATTTCGGGAGGGCATGATTCACCAACCAAAAATTAATACATATGAACAATATGTGAGTTTTTATTTTGCCGCCACATCCATCACAGAAAAGCCTTACATATTTTTACCTGTATAATCCTGCTTCATTAAATGTTGCAATAATGCTGATCCAATTTCAGTGGATCCCCGTCCAGATTGATTTTCCGTCCAGCAATAAAAGGTTGGATGTCTTGCTTCCATATCTACAATACATAGATTGTATAAACTTAATTGACGGCTGTAAAAGGCATCTTGGATTGGAGTTCGGGGTAAGGGTTGTACTTGCTGAAGATCAAAACAACACCGAAAGATTTGTGGATCATCTACCTTTGTTAAATCATAGAAAGCATTTGCTCGTAATTTGTGAATTCTTTTTCTGTAATAAATTTTTGTTTTTCCTGAGCATCTTTGCAGTTTTTAATTTTATTCATAAGCAGTACACAAGCAGAACATTGATCACTTGTGGGTGCTCTGAATCCAATGTTGAATTTTCCATTAAAAATTCTTCTAAATAGACCACATGATACTTTTAGATCAGTTCCAACAGAGTTGTTATACAGCGAACAACTTTTTGATGTTAAGTGAACTATCCAATATATTCTCTTTGATTTACTTCGAGAATAATGGCTTTCTTTGGCAGGTAATTTCTCAATAAATTGTATGACACTTTGTCGTTTCTTCTCAAATTTTTTCTTTGTGATCTCCTCTTCCTTCTTTAGGAAGGTGCCATTAAAAGACATTTTGCAGATTGTTCTCAACCTAAAACTTTTGATTGAAAAGTTGACATGAACAGACTTTGCAAACTTGAACCAACTTGTTCTTCTGTCCGGTCAAAAGAAACTGGAACATAATTTTCTAGGTTTCGAAAAAGATCCTTTAGGTTCCTTGATTCTTTCAGGTGTGTATGAAGAGACCAATCTTGTCAGATAAGTATCTTGTGCTACTTTTGTTTTGTTTTATAAAAAGCTTTCTGTTCTTGAGTAGTATGGGAAGGCTTAACTTATTGCATTTGAAAACACTTTTGTGGTATGTTTACAGTTTCTCTTCAAATTAAGTGCAAGTGGATCACTATCCACATACCTGTAACAGGAAAAATAGGTAATTAAAAAATATATTTAGGTTTCTTTATAAAATTCCCGCTCAAATTGATGTGAAATGTCACTTACTTGAAGCTGATATTGTTATTCGTTTACGTCCACGCCGTGGCCTTGTTTTTGTACCACAATTGATCGTTACAACTTCAGCAGTCCCGTCTTCATCCATTTCAACATAAATTTAACAGTAAAACTGCACTTCAACACCTAAATAAACAACGAATACAACAAGTTTTAACTCAAAAACTTTAACAACCTAATAGTTTTGACAACAATGACAACTTGAAAAGTAAGCGTCAAACGTCAAATAGCTGAAATAATGTTGCCACACGTATGAAAAATAAAATTACCATAAACTATTTAGCAAAAAGACCAGAACATAGATGTTTAGCACCTTTAATCTAAACTCAATGTTTTTATGTGGTTTTGATGAAGTCTTAATGATACCGCTAAATTGTACTCCAGTAAAGTGAGCTTTTGAAAGTATCGAGGGAGACTGATTTTTTCTAGTCTAAAGTGTGGTTTTGTTCTAAACTCTCTATTTGAAATGACTTTTTATAAGAAAAGATGTGTTTTAGATAAGGTTTTACTTATTTGCTTTTAATCAATTCAACATTTTTGCACATAGACTAAAACAATTATTTAAAACAAAAATGGAAAAGTGAGGTTTTGTTCTTCACCTCCTCATTTGGTCTATTGGGTCCGTCACTTCCGTCAGTCATCACGTCGTTGGGCCCGTCATTGTCCAGGTCTGCCAGTCGTTACATTCTCGTCAGGTTGAGTGTTTTGTCCGCCTTTGTTATTAAAGTTTGCTGTCGCTGTCGGTTTGTCTTTTGCAGCGTATACAATAAACTTCCAGAGATAGCCACCAGAAAACTGACACAACTCGTATGTCTTCACTCTGACTTGTGCAGCCTTTGACGAGATTTTTTGAGCAAAACTCAGTCTTCCGTGCCACTTCAGCAGCGACTCGTCAATGGCTATCTCTTGCGAAGGCATGTATAGACCGGGAAACTTGTCGTTGAAGTAGTCAATCACTGGTCGTATTTTACACAGTCGAGTCGTGTCTGTTAGAGTTGGGCTATTAACGAAATGGGCATAATTTTAGCAATAAACAACGATTGTAAGACATTATCCTTGCGAAGTACTGTGGGGTGCCGAAACCGTTAAAGGTATAATAGGCATCTTCTTCCGGCAAAGGATAAAGTCCTTGCAATATTTGAATTGCTAAAACGCGACCATTCGTTTCATTTCATTCGCATCAAAATCTTTAGTCGGAGGCAAATGTCGTCACAGTCACTACTTAAGTCGTCGTCACTGTCGCACAGTCATAACCATCCATCCTCCACAGACTCGAATTTTTGTCGTTTACACCTGAAAAAAATCGTAAGATAAGACAAGAAATCCCGTACCGATATGATAGTATGAATGAGTACCAGATAATTTATAATTACGTATTGCTGTAGTGCCCGTAGTAGCGGATGCCTTGGAAGTGGAGGGCGGCGCGATGGTGATTTCGGCATCAACTTCTAATAAAGTGAAAAATTAATTTGATACAATTACTGATCAATACAATTATCATTACAATTAAGCAATTACATTAATAATTATAACATAATTAATTTAATCAGATTTCAAACAGCTCCTCTCAAAGTAGCTATCTTTTTTTTTGTAGGCCTTTCTAAGTTTTTTTTAAGATTAAACCTAGTTGATGGCCTACTTGGGGAGCTGCTCGGAGAGTTGGGAGGGTATCGGCTTCCGACGTACCTATATCTACTGGCCAATTCAGCGCCACTTCGTTGATTGCAACAAACATATTTTATTACAAACAAAGTTATATCGTGACTGACTATGAGTTGCAATCTGACAAACAGAAAATTACTTACTTGGTTCATCTATTTGATTAATAACATTTTCGTCCGACGAGGATGAGCGACGCTCTGTAACAAAAGGATTAGATGTAGCAAATACTAAACAAACTATTAATTATTAAAAAGACAACGAGAAATAATCATCTCACCGATAGCGACAGAGGCCGGACGACGTCGACGGCTCTGGCTCCCGCTCTGCTTGGCGATGCTCTTTAACAAAAATATTAGATATAGCAAATATTAAACAAACAAGTAATTAAAGATGAAAATGATAATGTTATTTTATTACCATGAAACATGGTAGGAGGATCTTACATAATGCAAGAAACCCGCTCAGTGAGATCTTTCTGTAAAATAAAAGATAATATATAAAACTAATGATCAATACGTGTGAAAATATCGCATCAGTAGGCATCTGATAACATGATTAGATCTTAGAACTTATGTACTTTGTTTGCCGTTTGCGCGGTGGTGCACCGGAATGAGCATCCGCTCTAAATGTGCCGCACGCTTCCGAGCCACCAGCTCCTGCCGCGCTTCCGCTGACAAAGCCCCAATATGTCGCCGGGTAGCTTGCCGCTCCACCCGGATCTTTCTAAAAAGAAAATGCGTAAAATATGTTTATATGTATGTATTTGAAAATAATCTACTTTTATACGACAAAAAAAAATCACGTACCCTTCTATGCCTCGGCCTCGGCCTCTTCCTCGTCCACGTCCACGTCCAGCACCAGTACCGTCAATATTTCCGTTATCGGACCTGAACAACACAAAACTGTACTTCAAACATTATCTAATTTCTTATTTTTAACCGACTTCCAAAGGAGGAGGTTCTCTATTCAGTTGTATGTTTTTTTTTTTTGTATGTATGTTACTCGATAGCGCCGCCAATTGTCAATCAATTTCGATGGTTCTTGTTTTGTTTGGTAGATCATAGTTCAGAGGTGGTCCCATATAAATTTTATCGAAATCGGTGTAGTAGTTTTCGAAATATTAACAAAACAACTAAAATTTAACTCGACGACATAGTGATTACGTCATCCGTCTGTAGGTATCACCGTTACGGTAATGGTGAGACAGTGGAAATTTTCACAGATTATATATTTCTGTCTGTCTGTGGCACCGTAGTGACCGTAGAGCTCAAACGGATGGGCCGGTTGCGATGCGTTTTTTCATTTTAAGATTAATTCGTCTGGGTGACATATTTGTAGATTTCACAAAGTTATGAAATTCGACCCTGTCAATACGAAATCGTGTAAATGCATTAATGAAAACTTGTTTAGCACTAAAAAGAGTAAAATAAACTATTTTAACAAAAAATAAACCGACTTCAACACCACTAATAGGCACTCAAAAGCGAAAATAATTTAATATAGGTAATTAATATAACCGCTACTCACTCACTCATCTATGTGAAGTCGGTGCCAGCCAAGTCTAATAAGTATAGATAGATATACCTATGCCTACTTACTACCTCGTACATAGTATCTATCTACTAGCTTTCCACGTCCAGCACCAGTACCGTCAATATTTCCGTTATCGGACCTGAACAACACAAAACTGTACTTGAAACATTATCTAATTTATTATTTTGTCAGCTCAATAAAAAAAAAAATACAAAATAAAATAACTAGGAATGAAAACCCTTTTTTATTCGTGAATTAATTTAATACGAACACTAAATGCCCATGAAATAAAATAAACCAAATAAAATCAAATAACCTAGCACCGTAAACTCAACCACCATCCGACCATTTGTCTGTACGCACCTATGCACCATAATTTAAGTGCATGTCGTAAACGTTCCAGGCAACAGTCGCGGTACACACAAAAAAATGGCGGAGCACAAATAGTAAATTGTAAAATGCACACTTCGTTACATTTAAGTCGTAGAAATATATAGAATTATATTAATATTTTAACTTTTACAATGAATTATTAAATAAAATATAGAGTAAATTACGAAAACCCTGAAGTAAATATGGCGTCCAAACACTACGATGTTTTCCATGGCGATTTATCCTCATTTTACGTTTTAGACGTAAGATATCTATACTATTATTATAAAGAGGAAAAGATTTGTTTGTTTGTTTGTTTATTTGTAATGAATAGGCTCCGAAACTACTGGACCGATTTCAAAATTCTTTCACCTTTGGAAAGCTACATCATCCCCGAGTAACATAGGCTATATTATATTCTAAATAAAAATTAGGAATCCTTACTAAAACTCCAATAATGTAACATAAGGTGTAAAAAAGACCTGAAAAATTCCTTACGTCGCGTGCGCTGCGAAAACTATTGATGATAGAACAAAATCATTTACTACGACTTTGCAGAACTCATCATTATCTACAAAAGTGTCGCGAGTCAATGTAATAAAATAAAGTGCCGCGCGGCTAACTCGCGCGATCGGCTCCTACGCAGCGGTCGTGTGCGTGATCGTATGATTTTAGCGAAAATTTTTGAATTCGCTTTAAATTCGTTTCGTAGGTAAATAAGTATATGATAATAAATATTATATTTTAATGTAACTTTTCAAACTGCTTATAGTAGTATTTTATGGGTATTCATTCCTGTTCAAAATTTAAGCAAAAATTTAGTAAAGGTAGTTTTTCTACCCATATTTTTAATTTTCTTTCAATAAGTACCTACTACTTACCTGATAATAAATATTATATTTTAATTATTCAAACAGCTTAGTACTTCATATAGTTCAATAAGCAAAAATTTAGTAAAAGCCTGTTTAATTATTTATTTCCTTCTATTTTTCATTTTATAATGCCCTAAATGCCAAACAGATCAAGATATCAACTTTCTAAACATGGTTCCCAGGCGAGGGCAATAAAAATACGGCGTAATGAGGAATCTTCATCAGAAACTGAAAATCGCCTTGCAAGTCGGAGAGAATACGCGTCGCAATCGCGTGCTAGAGAGTCAAGTATCGAGGCGTTCGTAGCGGCTTGCTGAACAAAATTTTATCACTGGCCCAGCAGCTGGTCAACTAGCTCATATACCGAGGATACCGATGATTCCAACTGATCTGCCAATCCCTTTTAAACGACTTCGGTTTCCGGTGAAATCATCTTTCGTTAACTATTAACAAGTCCCAGGGCCAAACCTTCGAATTATTAGGGATCGACCTACGAAAAGAATGTTTCACTCATGGCCAACTGTATGTTGGCCCACGTGTCGGAGCTCCTGAAAATCAATTTATTTTGCTGCCACAAAATAAAACTACTTCAAATATCGTTTACAGGGAAGCTCTGACTCGCTAAAACTAATAGCTTTTTTTTGTAAGTAATATTATATATGTATAAAATTTTAAAATAAAAATACAAAAAAACATTAATAAAAAAATCATAAAAAATTCAAACTCCTTTATAATATTTTTTTTAAACCCGATACAAAAAAAGGGTGTGTGTGTGTGTATGTACCGTGCGAAGCCAGGGCGAAGAGCCATAGTGTATAGATATTCGTAAAGCATTAATTCTAAAGATAATTTTGATATATAACACTAGTACACAAGGATAATAATTAAATAATACTTACATCGTAAACACTGAGGCACTTCAGGTAAACAAACACTTCTTAATATTTTTTTGTATCTTTGAGATGCCCTTGTTGGAAATTAAATACTAATAGAAACAAAATTTAATATATAGTTATCTAGTGTCAATAGTCGGAAGTTATTCAATATTAGAACAGACTATAACGTATTTTAAGACAGCCGGTCAGTTGGGCAACAAGTGTGGCTCGAACGTACAATGCTACTTTGACAAAAGCATCAGGCGTTGCCTGGACGTTCAAGTGGGTAATGGACAATCGTGGCATCAGACGTATCGTCCAGGGACATTCACATGTCTGGGTGATAGCTCACCTAGCTGATTGTCGATTCGCTGACGGAAGTAGGTGGGATTGTTTTAGTTCTTGAATGCAGGTGTTCGTAAATCATGGATAAGCCAAATTACGAATGAATTCTGTTCTCTTGATTGTAACGTTTTTATTGTCTCGATAAATAATACAAGCATTTATAGCTGCCATGTTCAAGACTCCATAGAATTAAGTTATAGGCCATCGTTTGCTGTTTCGAGAAACGTTGTAACTGGCACTCAGCTCATCAACCACATCAACGCCAGCTTTGGTGGATTTATAAAATATTATCATTTCAGTGTTTGTTTCTCTCGTGTAGATCCATCTATTGAATTATCATGGTGCATAGTGGACATATCAGTAACTACCTTGTTCTTCTTTAGCGAATTCGTTTCATTCGTTCTACAATTCATGGTACAATAGTACCATGAATTTGTTTAGTGTGAATAAGATTTTTTAAATAATTTACGGGTCAGAAACGGTCTTACAATCTGCTCCCCTAAAGATTTATTGTGTTTTTGCGACCACAGATATCGGGGTATGCCCCGGATTACGAATTTAGTTCGATACCTGTCTCCGTTTTTGTCTCGAATTTGGTCGTATATCGTAATCTCATCTATTTGTCAAAAATGATCTATTTTAGGTAAATGGACAGATTGCGTAAGTCACAACTTTGGGACTCCCCTAATCCCAGTGAAGTGTTCCCATTACAAAATATAAATATTTTCTAAACGGTGTGCTACCATTACAAAAATAAGGATTGGATGAAATTACGGCAGAATGTGGCACCGTAATAGCATGTCTACGGTAGGTGGTATAACTAACAAAATTACGGTAGATTTACCGTAATTACGTCGTGGTTGGAGACACTGCGATAGGTACCCAGTATGCTTGGTCGAAGTCCATCACTTCCGAGAAAAAATCATCGTCATACTGCACGTGTTCAAGGCAATTAAGGATAACAAAAGCTAGACCGACCTCGATGCTTCAGAGCTTCAAAGTCTTTTGTTACCTGATAACATCTTTATAAACAATAAGGCCGCTTGTAGACGTCCGTTTTTTCACCGGATAACGGACCGTCAATAAACGGCTATCCTTATATACATATTTTTTACCGGATGGATGGACTGCCGTCTATATGCGTTAGTTTTGAACTGGTAGTCAGAGATTACACGTGTGAAATGTCGAATAATAAGAAAAAAAAAAACTCGTATTGGCCTACTATTTGTACAGGAAGAAACAAAAAGAGAAAAACGTAAAAGGTCATCGTGGGTGCATCCTATATTATTGGAAAGGAAAAATATGGTGCATTTCAAACTCTTTTACGCAGTTGGAAGAAGATGAAACTAAATTTTACAATTATTTTCGGATGAAGAAAAACCTTTCAACTATTATTAACAGCCATATATGATAAAAATAAGACACGAGGATACTGACATGCGTAAATCTATTTCCCCGGCAGAGAAGATTAGCCGTTACGTTAAGGTATGTTAAAGAGATGTTCAATTTCAAATTATAGAAAAAGGGGATTGATTACCTGTATTAATTAAAACAAAATTTAGTAGGTAGTAATTGTTTTATTATACTCAAAAAAATAAATTAAGGAGTTTTAGAAAAATCGAAAATCGTAATCAGGCGATGTGATTGAACTTAATTCAGTAATAATTGAAGATTGGGAATCATCTTGCTGCATGAGTTCTTGAGGCATCCTGGATGTGGATGGAATGAGTTGTGTTGGCTGATATTCATGGGGCATCCTGGATGTCGATGGAATGGGTTGTGTTGGTTGATATTCGTGTATCCTGTAGTCGGGTGTAGCCGTGAGTGTAGCGTCGATTAATATTGTAATTGTAATTTTGCTGCTGCATGGACGCTTGATTTCTCCGAGTTAAATTTCATAACTTTAATGACTTCATATTGGAATTCAACATAATCGTCATCACTATACTTGTCTACAATCAGACAATACCTTTGAAAAAACACATACTCTTACTCTTGTCTTCATCTTCAACTGATTTAATTAAAGTAAGCATTTGTCGATCAACTTCGCTACAGTCTGTCTTTCTCTTCTTGCTTGTTTTTGTTAAATCGGTAGTATTGGCTGGTGCAGTAGGGTCATTATTGGTTTGTGAGTCAGTTTCTTTGTTGTGAGATTGTGTGATGTTTTTTTCTGATGTAATACTTGCTTCCGTTGTTCGGCGAGTCACAATTTTACACAAAAGAGCATTTGATCGTAGAATTTATATTTTCGTAGACTTTTGCACCAGAGCCGGATTTACATTCCTTAACTTTTTGTGATATTTCATCCAGTTATCTCTTGCATTGTTCCATTTTTATGATATCTTTGCCTAAAAAGAAAAAAATTGTTACAGATATTTGGCTGCAGGAACACATTTAGTGATCTACATTACAGTTTCAGAATGGGTATAAAAACTATCAGCTGTATTGTACAAGAAGTATTTGAAGCATTGTGGGAAACCCTTTCTCAATTTATATGAAACTACCATCGGAAGACGAATGGTTAACAATAGCAAAAAATTTCGAGACGAATGCAGATTTTCCTCATTGCTTAGGAGCCATTGACGGCAAACATATTAGAATCATCAAGCCAGAAGAAAGTGGATCAATGTTTTCAACTACAAGCACTATTTCTCAATAGTATTAATGGCTGTGGTGAACACAAACTATAATTTTGTTTTATTGATGTTGGAGCCTACGGCAAGGATGCGATTCAGCAGTATTTAAAGAAACAGAATTTTGGAAAAGAATAGTGAGCGATAAATTAAATATTCCTCGACCTAAGCAGTTGCCAGGTGCAGGCAGTGAGTTACCTTATGTATTTGTTGCTGATGAAGCTTTCGCTTTACATCAACACGTACTTCGTCCTTACGGTGGGCATCAACTTGACTCAAAAAAATATTTTCAATTATCGTCTCACAAGAGCGCGACGCTACGTCAATCGCATTTGGTATTTTATCCAATAAATGGAGGATTTTGCATAGACCATTAAATGTTTCAACAGATACTGCTGTTAACATTGTAAAAACATGCTGCTTATTACAAAACATAATTCATAAAGTGAAGGGTATTGCTAATAATGCTACTGACAATGCTAGTTCACACATGGTGTCTACTCTATGCCATTTGCCTCGTTCCCATTCAACACGAGGTAATGTAACAGCAAATATGATTCGTAACAAATATGCAGAGTATTTCATGTCACCAGTAGGGCGTGTACCATGGCAAAATCAACATGCATAAAAAATAATGAAAATAAATGTTACTTACCAAAATCATTTTTTCTTTCTCGGACATCGTTTCAAAACCTTCATTTTAACACAAGACAAATTTCTCTCCAAGCGGCGAAAAAACTCGACTGTCTATTTTTTATAGCACTCTTGGGTTTGTCCCACAGTACAAACCTATTTTCAACCAAACATTAACAATTCCATGTCAATATCATCCATTTTTGCAAAAAACGCAGGTAGACGGCACTCAATTAACAGAAAACAGGCAATACGTCCGGCAGCGTCAACACGCACCAATACACTGGCGTGGATGACCGCCATTTTCTTACCGGACCGGTGTCCGTCGCGCCGAGGGAAGCGGTGGTGCATCCGGCGTCGTGTTCGCCGGACCGATGTCGGTGCATGTACACATTCATTATAATTCATACACCACCGCGAATCCGGCAAAAACACGGTCCGTTATCCGGTGAAAAAACGGACGTCTACAAGCGGCCTAATACCGATAATAAATATTTACTGTCTAATTACGATTGCGACAGCCGGAGGATGCAAAAAATGTTTTTAATTTTAAAAAGATTTATGATAAAGAATTACAATACAAATTATAATTAAAAGATGTGAAACAGATCAAAGTTGGATCTAGAATGCCGGGCTCGGACGGGTGGCTTCTGGTGTCGCGTCGCTGCACGTTCCCAGGCACGTTGCGCTGACGGCGCGGTCCTCGTTGTTGCTACCGCGGAATCGAGGGCGATGCAGACGCAGCGATTACCGAGTGTTGAGCTGGCATGTAACACCTCCCCGAAGAACAGCGAGTATGGAAGACCGCGGTCGTGAATTGAGCTGGGGTTGATGATGTCAACCCTTCTGAGGTTCAGGTCTTCCTCTACGTTTTCAGGCAATTTCTTTGCAGGCTTGAAATGGTACTGGCGATAGTAAAGGCGGGCGACTAGTACAGATGCACTTAATAGTGGCGTGTACATCGGTACTGTAGTGTGACAAAGGCTGTAGTCAGCGTCGTCGTTCATCCTTATCGATTCGGATTGCAGAGTAATTTTCTTGCTAATTTCGTGAAGGCTGTCTAATTTAATGGGTTTAGTTTCATTGCAGGAACAGTCGATGGCGTAACAATTGTCTCGTTGACTATATCCATAAGCTTGAGTACATGTCCTTTGAGACGATCGTCAGTGTTGGAGATGGTGAAGAGTGTGCAGTCTCAGGTAGCATGACCGGGGAATTACTGTGAGGGTAGCTACCAACAGTGTAGTGTGTGAGATCTTGACTGCATGAGAGGTGTTGAACCTTTGTAGGGGCAGGAAGCTGATGGTATAATGTTTCTCGTCAATTCTTCATATGCCGGTGTTTGCAGGAAACTTGCATTGGTGACAGATGGTGGCGTTTCTCTTCTGTGTAATTATCAGCTGGACTATGCAATCTTCTATAGATCGGCTGTGCAGGCTCCGACTCTCTTTACAGAGATACCATTTACTGGTCTTCGGGCATTCAGCCTCTATGTGCTGATATCTTTCTCTAGGAGGCTAGGTGAGGGCAAAGGTGAAGAAAAGGATTTCATGGTTATGGTTCGGGACTATAGATAACATACATATCATATAAAGAGGGTAAAACTATAGGAAATTTTATACTATAATTTTCCTATTTTCTACGTAATATGATCCTATTCTAATTATGTCAAAATACTCTCTAAAGTCCAAATCTACTACTCTCTCTCTACTATATAGTGTGCTTAACTTGCTAATCATAGCTCGTATCGCAAACAAATCTAAGACCGAATGATGCACGGTGAGCTCTAATGAATGCTAAAACGTTCTGGAGATTAAAAGCTCTTCAAGAAATGCGAGTGGCCGACCGAGCCATGCGACACACATACGCTTCTTCAACAACACCGAGAACAACGCAATGTGCAAGAAGAAGACGAACGCAGTCTACAACGTCGCGGAAGAGGAACGAGCCGAGCGATGTCCATGCTGTAACAAGACCCACCAACTGACCGGGTGCCCCGCTTTCAAGGCACTATCGATCGACGGCCGTTGGAACATTGTACGAGAGAACAAGCTGTGCTTCAAATGCATCAATAAACAACATCGTCGTAACTTTTGCAGGCGAAATCATGCGGCGTGAACAAATGCAGCCGCCGCATCCTCCACACTGCACCACGAACAAGAAAGGTCGAAGCCGCCTGCGCAAGCGCCGAGTCCGTACTGGCGGCGACAACCCCACTAGTCACCGGTCCGAGCGGTCCTATTAAAGATGGTGCCCGGTCACCATCGTCGGTCCACGGGGAGGTCACCACTCACGCCCTCCTAGATGAAGGGGCCACCGTAAAACTCATCGATGAAGACTTAGCGCGCTCTATCGGCGCTAGGGGCCCACTATGCCGCTTCACATGCAGGGAGTCAACAACACAACACGAGAATAAGGCGAGCTCGTCACGGTGCATCTGAAGACGACTGAAAACGCGCGCTTCATCGCCTGAAGCCAGGACGATACGAGATATGAAGCTGCGCCGACAGTCAGTCCGACTACGCTACTAGAACAATCGCATCTGCACGATCTGCCCCAGATGAAATGTGCTACGGTCTACAAGGCCCAAGTTATTGATCGGAACGGATCGCTGGGGTACATCGTGTCACAAGAACTACGGGTGGGCGAGGCGAAACCAACCGGCGGCATCGAGAACGCAGCTAGGATGGGTGCTGCACGGCGTTACCACAGAACCTATTGAAAAAGAAGATGGCGTGTTCCACATCTTCACGCGCGAGAACGAGTCAAAGAGACGTCCGAACTCCACAGTTTGGTTGAACGACATTTTCAACTAGGGGCTCTGGGCATCGCTGACAAACCTCACGTTAGCGACGCAGACCGCAGAGCGATCGAGATAGTGGAGCGAACCATTTTCTAAAACCGAACGAGGCTACGAGATCGGCCTGCCTGGAAAACGACAAAATCAAGATGCCGGTAGTTATACACCGCGCTGCGCCGTCTACACCATATCGAAAGAAAAGGACGCCGACCCAGCTTTCGCGACAGGTGAGTACACCAACCAGATCGAAAACCTGTTGAAAAAACAATACGCCGAGAAATGCGACGGGCCAGAAAGAGACAGCGATATCTGTTGGTTCCTTCTTCCTCGCCGTGCAAAACCCGAACAAGCCGGGGAAACAGCGACTGGTGTTCGACGCAGCCGCGAGCCCGGCATGAGCCTCAACGACCAACTACTCAGGGTGCCCGACTTATTGTGAGGTCGCTACCTGGTATCATAACAAATGTGTTCCACAACAGCTCGAAGTGTGTTGAAACAGTATTTACCGACAAACCCATAAATGGGTTTTAAACTTTGTTATCTGTGGCGTATCTGGATACGGGTATAAATTTGAAGTTTACAGTGGACAGGAAAACAAATGCTCATCTGGCGAGCCAGCTAGGAGCATCATCAAATGTAAGTGGTTCGTCTTGCCCGCGATGTGCCTACTAATCAGAACTACCGACTATTCTTCGATAATTATTACACATCGATCCCGCTTATCGAATATTTGTCCAGTCGTGGCATTTTGGCTTTAGGAACCATAAGAAAAAATAGGATTCCTAATGGCAAGTTGCCAGATGAAAAAGTCTTTAAAGGGCACCACGCGGTACATCTATAGAACAGGTTGCTAATTGCAATGGCGTTGATGTGGCTGTAGTAGCTTGGAGAGATAACAAAATTGTCACTCTAGCATCTAATTTTGCAGGAAAAAACCCGACGTCTATGGTAAGAAGATTGGGATAATTCAGGAAAACAATACATTTCTGTTGAACGTCCATTTGTCGAAGCAGAATATAATCGACACATGGGTGGTGTCGATCTATTGGACAGCACGTAATGGGCCACTACAAGATAAAACTCCGTAGTAAACGGTGGTATCTACGAATTTTTATCATTTCTTGAGACATGACTATGTCCAATTCATAGCTTTATACCGAAAAAATACATGCCGCAAGGGTGGCACCAGTAAAAACTCTCAACTCAGCTGAATTCAGAGCAGATATATAGCAGAGACGTTGTGCAGATATAAAACAAATATCCGCATTAAGCGCAAAAGTGATACTGAATGTGCTTCTTCAAGATAAAAAGAAGAAAGGTCCAGCTCAGCATATCCACCAAAAGATGTGCAGTTAGACCAATACTGAGCACTGGCCTGTGTGGTTGGACAAAATAATGAGGTGCAAATTTCCAGGCTGCACAGGCTATACGCAAACACTTTGCGAAAAATGTGGCATTGGCTTATGCTACAACAAACAAAACAACTGTTTTAAAAGTTTTCATACGTCATCATATTTCCTTTTTTTTTAGATCTATGAACCAATGTTGCCAAAGGGCGTTTGATGGGTGATAATAGCGTTAAAATCCTTTTTTGTTATTGTTAATTGCCTGTAGCCATGTATGTTAGTGCCATTATTCTTAGATAATACTGCTACAGTAACTTTTGTACTCGGATACTAAAAGCACAATAAGAAATCTGTATTATGACTCTTAACGGACTGATCATTTTTCGACGTTATAAAAGTGGTCGTTAAATGAGAGCAACAAAAGGTATAATTTTACTATTCGTATACATATAATATGTATCTCTTCAAGCAACTTCGATATTAATAACGTGTGGTAACTTCACAAAATGTAATTACCGAGATTAATATATGTTCCTCCTAAACAAATCCAAGATATGTGTCAAATAGAACAATGTTTTTAATAAATCAATTTGTAAAAGATGTAATTGTATAAGAATATCTGAATAAAGGCTATTATTATTATAACGCACACAATTATTATTACCACGAACACTATAGTCAAACGGCGAACCATAAACACTTGTTGTATGGTTTAGTTAATAAACTAACCATGAACAAATATTTTCCTAAACACGTAACACAGACGCTAACAATATTTTTTTTTTTTTAATAAGGAGTGACGGAGACGATCAGGACATGTGCCTGATGGTAAAGCAACATGCCTGACATAACAGCACAGTGACACGCAGCTATTGGAACACGAAGAGTCCAAATCATTACCTAGCACTGCACTGCGCTCGTCACCCAGAGATCTAAGATCTTATATCTCTAAGCCCTGTAATTTCTCTCCGAAACATTGCCCTTCAAACCGGAACACAGTAATGTTTGCACATTACTGCTTGGCGGTAGAAATAACTGGCAAGGTGTGGTACTTCCCCAGGCGGACTCTGGCAAAGTCCTAGTAATATAAATACATATGTAACATTTTTACTACATATCGACATTTTAATGCATGGCGAGCGGTGTTGTGGAAGATTCATCCCAGGTCAAAACCTTATCAGATGCCATTTTCGACTCATAGGTTGACGTTAATATCAAAGTAAATGTCTATATTAAATGCTGAGAATTCACAAACTAGAGCTCCGGTAATAAAAGGTTTTTAAGCACGTTTGTAATAAGCACTTTGCTTTTTAGTGAAGTATACAAATATATAATACAACAAACGATTTGTTTAAGTACCGAAGCCTGTGAAATTACCTGTGAATTCTCAGACCTATACGAAAGTAATAAGCAGATACTTTAAAAGTATTATTAGAACTCACAAAAATTGATGGAAGATAGGTGCACAATTTTACAAAAAAACTACTTACCTCAGAAACTGACATGATGAACAGGATCAAATCGAGAGTACAAGCAGAGGTCAACAGGGTGAGCAAAAATCAAGGAAACAAAAACAAGCCGGGTCGGTAAAACTGAGTATCAATAGAACAAAAACACACGAACACACTAGTACAGCGCGGCTTCCACAAAGGTTTGCAGAAGACTAAAGTTTGCTTTGACTCGACTATACGACTCTTCTCCCACCGACATTAAAATACACTCAAAATATGGACTTTATGCTTATGCATGTAAGATACAGAATACATTGGCAACACAAATTGCAGACCTTAATCTATACACTTAGCAGCATGACACAAAGCCCATTTTTGAGTGTATTCAAGTTATCGGGTGGGAGCATCTCTCATATAAAACGCAGACCTTGCTGGCTCATAACGGCCGCGCTGAATCAACTGGTTCATTCGAATACTTTTTTAGCAACACCGGCGGAATCATTATTGAATGAATGAACAACAATATTATCCTGAGGGCTAATACTTTTCATTTTATAGATTTGGGTATTTACAGTTTTATGGATTTAAACTTATTTTAGGGCAATTCTGTGTTTTTTTGAATCTATATACAATTAAATTGGATATACATAAAATAGCACATAATTGAAATATCGTGCGTCTGTATGTAAAATCAAATTAACAGCTTTTCACTGAGTACAAGTGAAATATTTATAAACATTTTGTTGTTTATTTGTTCACTATACACGCTGCTGTATATTCAGATGTATCATACTACTATACAACGTGTGGCGGAAAGGTCCAACAATATTTGAATAGGTCATTCCAACAATGATGTGGACTTCGTCTCCGAAGGTCTCTTTCCTTAGCACTTTAGATCGCGAGATAATACGAGTCAAAGTTTGATTAAAATTGACCAGCTTCAACCCTAATGTGCGGTGGCGTGGCGTGCGACGACGGAGCGGCGCGCGGCGGCCGGCGGTCAGTGACCGCGCCGCGCCGCCGGTGATTAGGGGTTGTCAAATAAATAATAAACAACGAATTTTTTACTGTATGGAAAATAATTGTTGTGCTTTCGTGTCTAATCTTCACATATGTGATTCGATATCTAGTATAGATGAACTACAATAAATATTGTTGGACCTTTCCGCCACACGTTGTATATTATATAGATTATGGTCCGGAAGAACACACAGGTTACTTTTTATCCTGGAAAATAACCGGAACAACATGAGGTAACATCGCGGGGCGCTGCTAGTGTTAAATATATAGTTGTAATTAGAATAAGAAATGATTGTTATGTAGAAAAAAGAATAAATAATTTGTAATCATATATAATACTTTCTTTTATTAAAAAAAAAAAATACTAAAATCGGTGTTTATCCCATCACCCACCCCTGTATTCCTTATCCACTTTCAAGCCATCTAAAACACTATTTAGATTTAAAAATTGAACTTTATATTCTTAGTTGTCACAATACATTAAAATTTTCCTTACTTTCAGTTATTGTCACTAAGGTTACGACCAAAAACGTTACAATTTTTGTTATATGGCAACTCTGATAACACAATGAATGAATGAATGAATAGGTAACAAAAAATAACGTAGGTAGGTAGGGGAGATTGGGTAACAGTGAATCATTTTTTTTTTTAAAGAAGTTTTGTTCGGAAGTTAATGGCAGAATTATACATCTATGAAATTATATGGTTATATGAATGTCTAATCTATAAAGTAAAAGCCATTTCATGGCGTGTGTTATACAAATTTACACGTTATAGGCTTTTAAAAAAAATGAGAAATGATCCACTGTAACCCGGGAACGGGTCACTTTGGATCACTGCACGGGTGACAGTGAAACAACTGGGGCACACAGAATCAATCTCACAAAAATATAAAAAAAACATCAATTTTCATATGAAAATTTTGTATTTGTACTACTAGACAATCTTTTATGTCAAAATAATCTTATGAAAATTAGCAATCACTTTTTAATTAACACAAAAATGGCGTATCTTAAACCTTCAATTAACATAATATAAAAAATTCGTTCTTTAATAGTAATTAGTGATTAAACTTGAAAAGAAACATAAACTTAACATAAATTTAGACATTACAATAATAAGTGCAAAGCAAACATACGAGTCCTTTTTTCGTTTTGTACTACTAGAGAGTCTTTCATGTCAAAATAGGCCTATAAAAAATATTAATCACATTTTGGATGAACATTAAAATAGCCTTCTAGATGCTAACAATTAACAAACATAAAATTGTTTTTTCAACTGTAATAACTCGTGAATACATATACAATTAACGTAAATCAATTTTAGATAAATCTAAGTCAAAGTTATACATACACTGCTTTCGCTTTGTGTTACCAGCACATTTCATTTTTAATAAAATCAGCTTAATGTCATGTAAGGCAACCGTGGCAATATCTGGCACGATTGGCATGCTAAAATTATTTGGTATTTTGTCTGATCTTCTAAAAAAAGTCACTTCAGTCTCATTTTCCCGTTTTCCAAAACTTTGGCTACTTATATAATAAATTCCTTTCCCTTAAACTTGGAATTCAACAATAATAAAATCACCTTCTTTAGGTAAACTTTGTAGTGCAGGAAATCAGTCAGAATCCACCACTGCATCATCTTCATCAGCATCATAATCATCTTCTTCATCTTAACATATAATAAACACTTATGCCATCTTCATTTTCACTGGAACGGTTTTATAAAAAAAAAAAATTCTATGTTTTTGCAATTGTCTTTCTCTGTTTTCGTTTCTTTTCTTCTCTCATTTGTATTTCATTTTTATTTGGAGCGTCAGTTGCAATCATTGATTAGTTTCATGCTTTAGCTTAGTTTCATGCCATTTATCTGGTACCTTTATGTCATTCAACATAGCTACTTCGTAAATTAGTCCTCGAACGTCTATTATGGTAAGTCCATAGAACATTTGACTACATTTAACAACGTAATCGACCATATTACTTTCTTGTTCATCAGTAAATACTTTATTTACTGCGTAGTTAGGTGTAAGCTTATTGGTTTTTCAGGGTCAGGATTATTTTTAAATTTCATATGATACCTATATAACGTTGTACATCTGAAATAAGTTTTAGAGCGTTACTCATCTGTTCTTCAGAATGAAGTCCGATACTAGTCTTTCTTACTCGATTGCGAGGCATTTTTACCTAAAACATAAGTACAAATAAATCTCAGCTTGATGGGTTACAATGGATCAACAGTTCACTGTGACCCAATACAAAACGATTCACTGTGACCCATTGACCGTTATAGAAAAATGATATAAACAAAAAAAATACTATCTGTCTTGAGGACAAATCAATATGTATTACAACGGATCTAAGATATGACAAGTGTACGACAAAGCAAAAACAGCTACATTTCTTATTCAATTAGAAATTACACAAATTTAAAAATCTCGTAATAAAATAGCTTAGGTAATTACGTAGGGTCCGAAGTGGAGCAGCACGTGTTTCCGCTTGTATACCGCGCCTGCAACTAGTGTGACGCAAACAGGTGTAGACGAGCGGCAAATACAGGTTTGTTTGTGTGCGTGAGTGCAACACATAATATGTTATTGTACATTATCCACTGTGACCCGCGATTCACTGTTACCTAATCTCCCCTACTACTTATTTGTGCAGTGTACGTATATCTCTACTTAGTCTGTGATTTGTGCCTATTGTGTCGAGAAATTTAAACATGTTGCGACATGTCGAATTTCTTTTTCTTCAGACAACGGAACGCAAGCATTACGTTTTACGCATTACAAGATGTCGATAACTACATAATCACTACCGATTGTTTTCATAATTTTAAAAACCTACGTTCCCAGCCCCAATACAAAAATAAACAACAAACAAAATAAAAAATTTTGATTAACCCCCGACTACCTCGGATCTCGGATTATCTGTATTACGTTCTACTAGTCAAGCCCTTTCATTTGATACTCATATTAAGATGTGAAAAAATAAATGTATTTCGCCATTTTGTGGTAGCGGCCATCTTGGATTTAAATTTGTCATAGTGCAAAGTACTCTACTAGTCAAGTCCTTTCATTTGATACCCATATTGAGGTAGGTTATGAAGAAATATTTTGTCCGCCTTTTTGTGGCGGCGGCCATCTTGAATCGATATTAACCAAACATAGCTGAGAACATCCGCACGGATATTAACTATGAAATAAAAAAATACGCATCGAAATCGTCCCATCCATTTGAGCTCTACGGTGCCACAGACGGACACACACACAGACAGACAGACAGACATCGACGTCAAACTTATAACACCCCTTTTTTGGTCGGGGGTTAAAAATGACACCAAAAGGATGATTGTAACTAAAATAGATCGTCATAGTGTATATGTCACCGTTTCAAATATTACGATCTCTCTAACGATATTATAATCCCATCAAAAACATAAATCTGAAATGAGAGCAAAGTTCAATACTATGCTATATGGCTTGATTGTTGACTTCAACAACAAAAGAAGTGAGATGTAAATGGGTGCCAAGTTCAATGATCGGTCCTGCAATTGATTAAAATTTGTAAAAATTGGGAGTGGCCTTTTTAGTCACCTTCTTGGTATTGAGATTCATCTCTAATTTTGGAAAATAAAATACATTCTTGAAAGGCGTCGATACTTTTTTGAATGGGGTCGGGATGTTTTCATTAGCAATTTGGGTAACAATTTGGCTTGTGCTAGGTGTCACTAAAGGTTCTCGAGGAAGATCCATTTTTTTTGAAGATTTGTCTTTCACGGGATCTTGTTGCATTTTCATTGGGTTTAGACGTAAGGAAGGGAGCGGATGACTTCATCGTCCACATTTTCTAGAGGAGGACTAGAACACTTGTTAGAATCAGGGGTCGATGAGCGTATTAGTCGGGGTGCTTTTGGTTGTGGCTTCTGTGGGGGCGTAACTTCTAGTACAAGCTTCGGATCAATCACTTCTATGGTAGGTGAATCGACCAGAGGTTTCCTTAGAAGAGAATTTGCTTTTGATATGTTGTTGTTTTCTTCAAATGTGATGATAGCGCCATTTCCGCAAGTTGTTAAAGGCAGGGATATATGTGAAGTATGGCCGTCTAAATATAAAACAACGGGCAGTGTTATTTCTTGCTCTAGGAGCCTTATATAAAATACATTCGCAATATATTCAAAGAATGACTCCATGTTCATCCAGCCCGATTCAGTGTTACCAAGGCCCCACCACGAAGGAACTGTTGACTTGATGTTGTTGTGTAGTCTCTTGTGAGGGAAAACCACCATGGGAGGAGCTACGTTACCATCTGCTGACACATTGACTAATACGGTCAAGCACTCTTTTTCATCATTCGCAACGCGATTGTATACTCGTTTGCTGCCTCTTTTCACTAGAACTTGCTTTTCTTTTGGGCAAAGAAAAAGTCCAGTTTCATCGCAGTTAAATATGCGTTTTGGATCATCTAAACTTTGTAGCTAGTCGTTTTCTTCAAAATATTTGCGTACTCGATCAAACCACGCTCGCAGTGCTTCTTCCGTGACTTGATTCCTACTTGTTAGGAGATTTTGTGCCACACGTTTGGAAACTGATGGATGTCGTTTCATGAAACCTAAAAACCATTTTTTTCCAGGAACTCCATCTTTAAATGTATGGTCGCGATTTAGGTTATCAACTAACTTAGAAACAGTGTGTAGCAACTGTTTTCTAGAGACTGGAAACCCACACCTACCAAGATGATGTATCCAATCATTATCAACTAACTTAGAAACAGTGTGTAGCAACTGTTCTCTAGAGACTGGAAACCCACACCTACCAAGATGATGTATCCAATCAACGATTTGTTTCTCCTCGTTTATGTTGAGTACTGACTGTCTACCACACTTAATTTTCATAAAGCCCATCGCGTTTGCTCCGTAACGTAGTCTCTGGCACATTATATTGTTTTGAAGCTTGGTAAATGCTCATGCCTTCTCGAATTGATGAAAGTGCTTCAGCCACCTGAACATCAGTATAACAGTTGCGTTTCTTTTGGTCCATATTGTCTGCAAAAACAGAAATAAAAACTAAAACTTTTGATTAAATCAAGAAGGGCAAGGAATTCCAAAGTGGATCCATATCCAAATAAATTACTAAACGGACAAGTGCGAGTCTCACGGGACTCACGCACTAAGGGTTCAAACTACCATCCATCATCATCATCATCTACCCATAACCCATTCAGGTGGGGTCGGTACAGTATGTATACCTTTTCCATTTATGTCTATCGCTCGTCATCTCTGAATTTACTCCCTTCTTATTCATTTCCCCTTTCACGAAGTCCATCCATACTAGGGTTTCGTGTTTTCCGGCCTTTTTTATTTCCCGAGACCCGGGAATAAATACAGAAAGTAAAAGGGGATACAAAAAGTAAGGACGGACGGACGGACGGACGGACCATTAGGCTATTATTAAAACATATTTTTGATGGAAGAAAAGACAAAATATCTTGACCAACATTTGGGAAGATCGTTGCAGTGGGCGATTTGTCTGCTGCATGCTGATGAATTTAATACACCTTTTAAAGACACTAGAAAGGTCAGCATTTGGCTCACGTGAATACTTCGGATCGATAGGAAAAAACGTATCTATCTCAATGTGAAAAGCAGCCTGTGATGACTTATTCACTAGTGTTTGGAAATCTGAAACCCTTTGAGTACGGAACAGAAATTTCAATAAGAAATCTGTCAAGCAGTGCCATCAGGTATTTGCACATCAAAGATATCCAATCGACAACCCGCAAAACTAGCACATTACCGATGGATTATTCAGAACATCTTAAAAGTGTAATAGGTAGAGTACATTATGAAATTGTAGGTAGGCCAACCACCGGGGCTTTTTTTTGCAACGTACGGGACCTGGTATTTTTTCTTTGGAATTATTCATTCCCTTAAATGTAAAATCCAAGTTGGAGCGGCGGGAAGGGGGTCGCTTCAGCCGCCTTCTTGGGAAACACGTTTTATTGAATATCTCGCGAACCGCGCATCGTACGATAAAAATAATTGTAGAGATCATTATTCTAGATAATAATATTTGTCACCGGTTTAATAATATTAGTAAGGTTTATTGCCTTGTATTAATGACACAACGTTCATAGTTGGTAATCTATGTTGGTTCATATATCACCACATACTATTCATACAAGAAACGCACTTACATGCAGTGATACATAAAAACCTCTTACGTTCTGTATCAATATTACTTAATTTACTATAATAGTGTATCTAAAATATAAGATATAAAAATAATGTAAATTATTAAGCATATTATACCGTATACCACACACAACAGAGTACGACAGAACATCATGCTTCGCCATCGTATGCTCAAGAAAATGGATTTCTTTCCCAAAAGCTAAAATACTTGAAGCATAATATTAATATGTAACATCAGAGCACACAATGTTATGTTAGTTATATGTTATGAGTAGGTATACAAATATTAAATTTTATACATGTTTACATTCTTTTTACACATTGACATTGTTTTATTTTATACAAATTGAATTATTATTATTATTATTTTTGATTATTATTTTTTGATTTTTCTATACATAATGACATTCTTTAAAATTGCTCACACGGCTAAACTGCAAGAGCTACTACTGCAAGACCTTGGATTCTACATGAAACCACACACACTTGTCAAAGTCCATAACATCATCCTGCTGAAGCACAAGACGTTGGTGTAATTGTACTCATCAAACATATCACACTAACATAACACACCGGGATAGAAGCCAGAAATTAATACATGATGAATCAGATGACATATATGATACAACCGATTAAAAGTTAAAAAATGAAAAAGAAGAAGGAGACTTTATCAGCTGACTATTATTATCATTGTATAAATTCAGACCAATGAAAACTGCGTTGCCAGACATATTGCATGCCTCTAGAAGAAGAGGCCAGTTTGTATGGGTCAATTATTTAAATGTTTTGTATCATCTTATCTTACCTGCAAACAGCAATAAAGATTTTTGTATTTGTATTTATTTGTTATATTTACAACTTATCTCTAAAACAGTCGATTAATATGACGCCACTTTGAGCATCACAGCGTTAACATACGAGTACAAATGTAAGAGGATTACTATTATCCATATTATGTGTAAGGCTATCTGGATGAAAGTGTTCATGACATTTTTGACATTTGTTTACTATTTCAAAATAATAAAGGGTTTCGAAATAACTATTCTGTCATAATGACCTGGAAACTCATTTAGTCTACGTGTTATAAGGGACTGCAACAAGTGTTTGCGCATTTTGTGACTACGAAAATGTACACTACTGGAGTTTTCCCCATGCAAAATAGTTTAACAAAAGCTATGGCAAATAGACCGGAATCGTGTAAATTGGTTGGGTAAACATAGCAAATTTGGACAAAGGAAAGTGAACATAGTTAGAAAGAACATAGGAGGTGAGCCTGTAGACAAAATTAGATTTTGTAAGCTACCTACTCATATTGGTATGTTCACGTTTTAACAAGGTTGAAGCTGTGTTAATAATATCATCATTTAAGCATTCGTTACCTTTTAAAATGTCCAAATTACTTTGACTTAGAATGACATTTTCATCTGTTGTCAAAACTGATGCAGGGTTCCACTGATCAGTATCTGTCATATCAATGTAACGGGAATTCTTAGGTAATACAGGGAAGTAATCCGTTATAAGATATTAAAGTTTTCTACGAAGTAAAGGTTTTGGTGCGCGGCGCTCTTGACCAAATAACAGTAAGTTTATGGCGACCAGGACCTTTGCTTTTTATGGGAAGTTCTAGATGGAGAAGTGTTTGGAATCTATTTGACCTGTAACTTTCGTTGTCAGTGTGTTTGTCTGTCTGAATTTAAATTACACGTTTGGTTCAAATTTCGAAAATCAGGATCGCTAAAATGTGGCACGGGTGAATCTGGGCTAACTACATGCCCAATCTCATGTCACCAGTCGATTCCTGTGCCAAATTTTCAAGGATATTTAGCCTACTGCTATATGTCGTTGTGCCAGATGTTTTCAATGTTTCTAATAAAGTATTACATACTTGTTTGCACTCAAGAAATCGTTTAGTTTTCTAGTTGCACTTTAACGGTGGGGATGAGATCGACACATGTCTATACTAGTAATATAATGAGATCTGGTCCATCTTATTGCAACTAATGCCTTATCAAAAATATCTATTGAAAGATGGGGGCTCGAAATGCAAAAATATTACAACAAGGTAAGTTATGGTTACTGAAATAACTACAATCGCATGTGTCTATTGTAGTGTACGCAATTCTATGCGCCAAAATCTTTACTGTATAGCAGCCAAAATCTGATCGACTCCCAATTTCATTAGCACCCCGCGAACCAAGACTTTCTGAAATTCGACTAATTATCTGTTTAAAAGCAAAATATATTGTTGTTTCTGACACATGATCAATTACATCTGATGGTATATCAGTAAAGGGAGTGTTACGGTGAGTTAAATCTTTAAAAGCAGCAACGTGCAATTTTTCTATCATGTCCTGGAAATATAATTTTAAGTGTTTGTAAAATTCGTCAAGAGCCGCGTATTTCTTAATGAACTGTTTTAATTTTTGATTTAATGAATCATCGGTCATTTGTCGTATTCCCTAAATTGTATGTAGACATACGATGAAACATCGCCCACGAATCTCTACAATTGTGCCATCTTGTCACAAATTTGTCGACAATATCGTAGACACCAAAATCTTCTCTAAAACGTTGAAATACTTCATCATATGCCTCCTCACATTTGAAAAATGCCATCCTCTCAAGCAAAGTCTTACTGTCGCGATATAAAGATTTAGGCATATTGGACGAATGAACCAATTCTTTGAAACTTCTTATGTCATGAAATAAGCACAACTCATGCTTTGCTTCTGGTATGAACTTTTTGAGAGCAGATATTTCAATCAAGTCTTTATCAGTCATGTATGATTTTATTTTTGCACATGATGGATTGTTTCGTAAAAAAAATTACAAATGCCTCAACTATATATAGGTTTGGTTTCCTGTGCCAGAAGACCGAAAGCAACTGGAACAGAATGATTGTTACCATCTATTGCTAAAATAATATTTCACGGTATTCTGCAATTATTAACGCAATATGTGCCTTCTATTTGAATATGATCAGGATACTGTGCAAAATATGAAACCATCCATGAGAACTGAAAATAAATTAATTGTATTTTGTCGTTAATATCCATCGTCTCTACAATTATACCCTAGTCTGCCTTAGCATCATTATAAAGTGATTCTAAAACCTATTCGGATCAGTCAAATTTTTAATGCCAGACTGAACGTTCAGTTTTGTTTAATGTTCTGAATCGTTTTGTACTGACTTCAATGCCATGCTCATTTCTTAAAAAGTCTTTGGTTTTGCCGACATTGTCAGTATATTAAAAAAAAAACTAATATTTTCTTTTCTTGGTTGAGCAGAATCTTTGACCTTATTAATTTGTACTATACCATTAGAATAAACATGAATACGAGGCACAAGAAAATCTACGCTTCGTATTCTTCGGTTTATGGAATAATTGCGGAAAGTATGTTAATTGACAGGGTGTGACCACAATGTCTGTCAGTAAATGTTCTGACAACCAAAGCAGCTACTTTCGAAGAGTATGCAATTTCTAATTGAGCTGGGCAACATATTTTTCACTCCTCTGAAGAGGACGTGATCCTGTAGATTTACTATCTCTAAAACCGTTATGGACACAAACAAATCGAACTGACTGATAACCTAATTCAAGCGGCAATTTACATTTATTACTTTTACTGTGAGCGGCTACCATTGCCTAGGCTAGTGACGAACATAGGGATATGATTTAATTGCATGTATTGCTCAAAACAGTCCGCGAATTTTTGGTAGGTTTGAAATCGTGAAAAGCTTAGGAACGTCCAAAGTGAGGCGCTAAAAAAGTGGACGAGGTGAAATTTTTCGATTACTTTAGGATGAGTATAGCAAGTTTTGAAGAGCTTCTAAGTTTGATAAAGCCTCATTGATGCTGGGATTAACTTTAAGGTAAGAAAAACATAAACTATTTTACTATAATCACACTGTTTAATCATTTTCATAATTTAGTTTTATTCAAAACTCGTATTCCGATTGTGTGTCATTCGTCAAATTTGTTAGTTCCTCATCGAAATGAATTTGTTCTGGCTCATTTACATCATCATTCCGTGGCGTTAGTGGAGACGATTGCATAGGTGCCGGTGATGTTTCGCATCCGCTTTGGAAGGCACTGCGTTGAATGGATGTTTGGTAGCCACTCTGCATAGGCATTGGAGCTGTTAGAAAGCCAGTATGAACAGTTGTTTGAGATGTTTGATAGTTTTCTTGTACGGATGTTTGTGAAGTTTGATAGTGGCTGGGATAGTATGATGGTTGGTGTAAATCACTTAATATCTGTAGGACACGACTTTGGAAAATTATTGTTTGATTATCATTCAATTTTTCCAATGATGGCAAAATCCTTTAAAAAGATAAATGTCTACTTTCAGGTGTTTTAAAGCAGCTATAATATTCTTCTCAAATTCGTCTTCGTCAATTTTCTTTACGCGATGCAGGCTGGTAACGTGGCATGACAGGTTGCCGGCTTTGTTGGGTTGAGGTGCTTGGTCTTATTTCTTCATCGTCAAAACTTGATGTTGTTTTATTTTGAGAATTCTTTTTCAGAAATAGAAGCTGGTCGTACAGATCATATTGTTAAATTTTTTTGGCCCCAGCTCCGGATTTACATTGCTCGTTTAATTTTTTTTCGTATTTTGTAAAATTATCCTTGATTCCTCTCTATTTCTTTATGACATCGTTACCTAAAAAAAATGTAGTAGATGATATGAAGATGTTTTGTAGCTGATATTTTGTGCGACTGGATGGCGAATTACGCGAGTATCCGCGGTTTCCGGTTTATAAGACGTAGCCAAATAGCTTACCAGATCTTGCGGTGATAGATTCGAGTTTGTAGCTGCTGCCTTAACCTACGGGTCCTTAATCCCTCGCAGCACAATATCAGTAATCAAGTCATCACTAAGACCTTTAACGATACGCAGACGAAGTAGAGATCTACGCGCATATTCAGCGTAGGTGCGAAAGTTTGAGTCAGTGGACATTACGTCATACAAAATTTTTGCTCGGTCTACCTTCCTAGCACATAGGCATTTAAAATCTTTTTTAAAATTGGATCATGAGCGGTTACTGGTGACCCACTCAGCCAACCATGATCTAGCATCACCTTTCAAACATTTACCTACGCGAGCTAGGCACTCGCGTTCATCCCCTGTTTGTAAGCTTGGCCCTGTCGACTTCATCAAACCATGTGTCGGCGTCGTGTATATTAGGGTCGAAATTAGATACATAATAACATTGTGTGCTTACCGATTTCAATGACTGGATAGCTTCGACGATCTGTACTCTAACATTCGCATTGAAGGGGCCAGCAGAGTTCGAATTACTACTTGTATCGGTGTGTAGTTGGATATCCTAGGTAGGCAGGTATCCTATGTGCTATTTCCAGGCTATTATAATCTATCTTTGTGCCAAATAAAACTCTCCACAATCGTAGCTAGGTCTAGGTTAGGACTAGGTCGTTATGTGTTGAGAAGCTGTAGGTAGTTCACACAGACAAGGACAACGAAATCTTAAACCCATGGAAAAGAATCGAATTTATTATTAAAATATCGACCAAGCCGAGAACTGAACTCACGATTTCCGTGCTCAGCCGTAAGTATGTTTTCTTTGTCAAGATAAAACAAAACATAAAAAAATTGACGGAACCCCAACTTTAAAAATCAATTTTGACGATTTCTAGCGAGCGAGCTTCAGTTCTGCTATTGGTCGGCGCTGCTGCGGCGATGCGCGGCGTCAATACGTTTGACAAAGCCGACAGTCCATCGGGGAATTTCACAACTTCGCAAAGAATAAGACTACGATAAGAAGTGAAAATTAGTAAGGAATTTTATGAAAAGCGTTAAAATACGGATAGTTGACTTCTTACATTTTGTTGAATTTAACCCTACTATCACAATCAATTAAAAAAAACATTACCAAAGGTATTTTATTAACCCCCGACCAAAAAAGGGTATAAGTGTGTGGCGAACTACATTTATTTTTTACTACTCCCTCAGTATGGGTACCAAAGGAAAGGGCGTGACTAGTAGAAAGTTGTACAATTTACAAATCCGATGTAGATAAGGTATACTTAGGTAGTCGAGCTTGCATGGAACTTCTAATTAAGCGTTTGTTTCATTATTCGTAAAAGCTGATTTTTTTTTTCGTATGAACTAGGTATCATAGTTGTAGACCGCCCGAATAGACTCCAACCGTCAAACAGTTCTAGCCATTACCTATTGTATGATTGGATTAAATTCACAGTTAATCATTTAACCCAGTTATGTTTATTCCATTCACAGCTTCGAAGTAGGCAAAAAACTTGAGCGATTTTTAAGCAATTTCTGAAGTTCTTCATCAGAATCCTGGAATCGAGCGAGAGCTTGATAATCGATACAGGTTTTTATCTCTTCTACACGAATGAATCTAATATCTGTCGTAAACTGGGAGATGAAATCAAGCTGGCGACAATGTCGAGGAGAGCATTGCTCTTTGCAACGCAAGAAAGCGAAGGTCAGAGGCTTGTCGTCGGTAAATATAGCGAAAGTTCTGGCTTCTACCATGTGTCTGAAGTATTTGATGGACTCCTACACGGCGAGTAGTTCTTTGTCGTATGGACTGTACTTGGCCTGTGTGCTGGAGATCTTATGCGAATAAAAGGCTAGTGGTTGCTAGTCCGCACCTATTCGTTGTTGCAGCACAGCACCTATAGAAGTGTCAGATGCATCCGTGACAATTGCGAGTTCAGCCGAGGCATCCGGATGAGCTAACAGAGTTGCCTGGTAAAGAGAATTCTTGCAATCTTGAAATGCGCGCATCAGTTGTTAGAGTCATGTCCACAGGGTAAGTACGAGTACCTTTAACCTTCGGGCCGGATAAGACAGCGTTCATTGGCACTTGTAGTTTAGCAGCATTGGGGATGAAACGACGATAAAAGTTAATCATCCCAAAAAAGCGACGAAGTTCTTTGACGGTCTTCGGAACAGCGTAGTTCTGGATCGCTTGAACTTTGGTGTCCAATGGTCGTGTACCAGCAGCAGAGACGTGAAATCCTAAGAAGTCTACTTCAGACTTCCCTAGAAAACACTTGGAAGTGTTAATCACTACACACCATACTGCTTGAGGCGATCGAAGAGCTGACGAAGATGTCTCTTATGATCTTCTATTGAGGAAGAGAAGCAGAGAATGCCATCTATGAACCCATAGCAGAAGTCGAGGCCTAGAAGAACTTCATCGATGAACCTTTGGAAGGTTTGAGCAGCGTTTCTAAGTCCAAAAGTCATGTATTCGAATACGAACAATCCAAAAGGAGTTGTCAAAACAGTCTTGGCACATCTGGATTTACGCGCAATTGGTTGTAGGCCTTAACGAGATCAATCGTAGAGAAGATGGAGCAGCCTGAGAGCTGGTGGGAGAAGTCTTGAATATGGCGAACTGGATACCGATCAGGTATAGTGCGTGCATTGAGTGCACGGTAGTCACCGCAGGTCTCCATCCGTCGTCTTTCTTCTTTACCAGGCGCAAAGCAGAAACCCACGGGCTTTTAGAGCGTCGAGCTACACTACGTGACATCATGTCCTCAAACTCATTTTTTGCAGCTTTAAGTCGAGATGGATCCAAACGACGAGGTTTGCAAGAAACGGGAGGACTAGGAGTAGTTTCGATATAGTGTAGCGTATTATGCTTGGGAGAAGAAGGTACGCCTGCAGGTCTAATAATGTCTGGAAACTCTGTCAGTAGAGAGTGAAATTCCGATTCACCTGTTACAGCCTTGATCGAAGCTGAGCCATCAGATAATCCGGAGCAGAGAGCGTTGACTGAGAGCAAAGTGACGGTATCAACAAGGCGTTGATTCCTACAGTCTACAAGAAGACCATAAAAGCTGAGGAAATCTATTCCAATAATAGGCCTAGAAACATCTGCGATGGTGAAACTCCAGGTAAAAGCACGTCGAAGTCCTAAGTTTAGATGCAGCTGTGTATTTCCGTAAGTGTGTATGACCGTGTTGTTGGCAGTTGTCAAGGTGTACTTCGACTGGGAACAGGGCGTCTCTACTGCTGACCGTGGGAAGACACACAAGTCTGAACCAGTGTCCACGAGGAACTGCATCTTGCTATCACGATCAAAGACAAATAAACAGCCTGTTTGAGTAGTGAGGCAGTCGTTGGCCGCTATTTGCGACTGCTTTGAGCGTTTCCCGACGTCTTAAAGTTGCAAGATTTGTTACATTTCTTCGCTTGCACTCCGTAGTTGAAGTGATAAATGCAGCATGGATGGTCTGGAGGAGGTTGACGCAAGCGTGAGCATGATTGTGAGCGTGATGGGTTGACTCGTCTCTTCTTGTTCTGCGAGCGTGTATGTCCACTGCTGTGCATCTCCCGGGTTAGCATGGCCACTAGTTTAGTAAGCTCCGATACTTGCCTAGCTAATTCATCGTCATCGGGCTGGGCATTGTGAAATTCGCTCTTGGAAGTCATTTTTTTTTCAGCTTAGAATAAAAACAAATTCAAATCGCTCACCGCTCAAATCTTGGACCACACGTCAATTTTTTCGGACCTTCAAGTTGATGGTCTGCACTTGAATACTTTTGTCCAAAATACGGGGTCACCAATGTGGTGGCTAGTATGGGAGTCGCGTATGTAGCTAGTCGGCCTGGACTCCCGACTACTAGTCACCGATTTCGAAGGTTGCGAAGTGCAGTGCATGCGCGATCTGTATGTCGCCCTGCGAACCCAACGGAGTATAGAGGTTGCTACTCGCTATAAACCAAAGAGAATAATATAACCGGTAGCGGTTAAACCGTTACCGGTCAACAACTTATTGTTGCTTATTAAATAAGCAATAATAAGTTGTTATTTATAATTGGATTCGCAGAGGCGACATACCAGCATGTACACCACATAGTTATTATTTTTGAATTAGGATTTTTTAGAATAGACCATTACTCGGTAAAAAAACAATATTTAGGAAATCGTAAGTGTATTTATTCTCCATAAACTAATCAAAAATATCAATGAATAAAAGTAAGCAGAAAAGTCTTCTCCGACGCTAATAATTATCTTAATAGGTACACAATCACAGCAGACTCAAGTTGAGTAGGTAACTAAAAAATTACTTAAACTTTTAATCAGCCTTTAAACTTATGTAACTATTTAATTGCTTCTTAATCTAAACGTAGCTTTGCTTGCAGCATTCAGCTAAAGTTATATCAAACACACATATATATAAATTGAGAAGAATAAGATTGACAAGGAGGCACAATATTAGTCGTTATTGAATCTGAATCGACAAGCGACTGACATGCGTCTTTAAATTGACTATCAGAACTAGAGCCCATATCAGGTTGGTTTTGGTTTTGCCTTATTTGAGCAGATGCAGTGACCTCCACACTATGCTGGGACTTTCGTCGTCTTACTTGTCTTAACGTTTGAACAATTTTTTTGGAACCTGAAGATTCATCTGCATGTGGTACTTTCGAAACAGTTCATGGAACTTGTTCTATTTGTTCAGTGTCGCTACGTCTATTTACCACCAAATCAAACTGAATATTAGATGAATCTTGGTTGTAAATTACGTTGGAAGTGCGATTCACCGTAGCAATTCACATACCGTGTGTACAACGAGCTCGTTTTGAATTTCCATGGGATTGACCCATTGTTGAAGGTTAACACCAGAAGTTTGTGGTGTTGCATTTCTTTGAGTGCCTGACGTCAAAGATCAAGGGTCGGCATCTGTGTTTTTGTTGTCATTAAGAGGGTCATCATTCTCTGCTAGTGTTATAAACTCATAGTCCTGAAAATTTCTTTATTCAGTGGCCAAATGCCACTTTTCTGAAATCCATTTGAGATCTGAAATGCTGTGACGCATCACCCAGGATTACAGCGAAGCCATTTTTCGGTCTCATCTATGAAACAGCAGCTCAAAGGTCTAAAGAATGAGGTATCAAGTGGCTGAAGTTTATTCGAAGTATGAGCGGGAAGTAACAACAACACAACGTTGTGGTTTTTTCCTAATTATAATATTAGCGTCAAAATTTTCGTATGGCTAGTGTGTCCATCTACTATTCAGAGAACCTTCTTTTCGGGTGTTGGTTTTACGCTTTCCACAAAATGCTGCATCCACACGAGGAATATTTCTTTGTTTATATAGCCACTACCGGGATTGAACGCAAAAATTGTGCCAGGTGGCGCACATTCTCTAAGTTCATCTTTGGCTCGTTTACGTTAAAAAATTATAAGTGGTGGGATGAAATATCCTGCTGCGCTTGCACAACAAACAGCTGTGGTAGTGGTACCACGTTCGCCGCTAGTTATGGCTCCTACTTGATGCTTGCCTTTGTGGGCCAGGATTTTTCTTGGTTTTCTTTGTACAGTTGTTTTTTATTTTTTTTTAATTAATTTTGGAAGTTGCTATGATTGGGCCAGTCTAATCAAAGAACTTCACACCGGTCCATTGATGGCAATTCACTGATCAAGCACATACATGATAATTGATCAAAAACTGTTAAGTATTCAGGTAAATATTAATAAAATCTAGTAGGACAAATGAATAAGATGTGCAATTATTAATAACCCATATTCAAACCCTCATATGGTACAGTATGTCGCGAGATTTTAACATCGAGAGCGCGCGCGAAATACTGCGCAGCGCGTCCTTACCAAACGAAGCCAGTGGTCGGTACTCCTCTGCAATCAAGCTCAGCGCAAACATCGGATCGGTTGTTGAACAGCCAAGGACAAAGCCATAGTGATTTTTAGATAAAGAGCTCTCTGATCTTAGGCGATTGTCAATTAGTCTTTCGTAGAGTTCCACGGTATGACTTAAAAGATTTGATACCTAGTAGTTAGTATCTGGCAGTTGTTACATTCGTATTTACTGCCTTTCCATTTATAAATTGGTACTATGGTGCTCAGTATCCATGCCTCTGGCATTTTACAGGAAATCATCACACAGTTAAAAAGATTGGTGAGTAACACAATTCCACGATCACGTAACACTTTCCATGCTTCTACAGGGATACCATCGGGCCCAACGGCTTTCTTATTAGCAATCTTCTGAATTGCTTATTTAATCTCCGCTGGATGTATAGGTGGTATGACTTCCATGTTTTTCTACTTCTGGCATCTCTGTGCTGACTAGCTTTGAATTCAGTAATTTCTCATAGTATTGATGCCAAACTGTTATAACATCTTTGTCTTTGTACATTAGACCACCGTTTGGGGCTTCGATGGTTATATATGGGTCTTTTGAGCCCCGATTACGCTGTTTCGCAAGTTTGTAGATATATTTTTGACCTCCTTTACTATCAAGAGTTTTCTATAGATCTTTTTGGGCGTTAGATTGTGATATATAGCTATTACTTTCTTTGTGTGCTTTTTTACTCCATTATATATTTGTCATCAACTTGTCTATCTGTCACGTATGGGTGGATTGCCAATTGCTTAAATGCATGTTTTTTATTTTGAATAGCATTTTGTACTTCTGTTGTCCACCACCAAGTTTCTCTATTCGTTTTTATCCCTCCTTTTGTGCGACCCAGAGTCTTGTTTGCTGCAGTTGTTATGGATTTGCGTAAATTTTCCCAGATTGTGTTAACGTCTGATTCGACATCAATTTCCAAGTCAGACAGATGTTCGTTAAACTCTAAAATTTTGTCACCTTTCAGATTCCACCATTTAGTGATTTCTGGGGGGCTGTGTTTGTTTTTTTGAGCTGTATCTTTAAATGTCATATCCATCACAACAGTGCGGTGTTGGGGTGCAACGCGTTCTCCCAGAATAACCTTGCAATTTAAATGTGATTTCGGTTTACCAAAGTATAGCATATTTGTGATGATGCTGTGCCGTTCTTATACGTGATTTTGTGCTCTGATTTTTAGCAAAGAAGGGATTGGCTATAGCCAGATCAAAGGCAGCTGCGGTGGATAATATGACTCTGTCAGCGTTGTTTAAGGTGCCATACATGGGACCTCCGTGCACTCTTTTGAAGGCAACACTTTTTCCCCGATGTGGCAATTCAAATTTACCATTAGCAACTAATTAAACATAAAATAAAATAGAGTTATATATAGTTTATACACTTATTATTATTTATTTATTTGACTGGTCTCGTGGCTTAGTCAGTAGTAGCTGAGGGTTATGGGTTTGATTCCCGTCCAGTGCAAATATTTTATATGTATATGTCATGAATACAAGTATCTTTTCCATGTTTAATAATAAAGGGCCGCATAACTTGAGCTATTTTTGATACATTTTCATTAAAAAATCTAGAAACATGGTACAATTATTGCAAATTCATCACTTAGTTCTGAAAATTTACTATCTAATCTTATTTTCTTCAATATCATTCACATGTGTGGATCAGAAATTCCAGTATTTTTATGCATAATCTTAATAAAAAAAAATAAACCTTAGGTACACCAATGTAAAAATGTGGTCGATTTTAAATTTTGTGTATATAAATGTGGGATAGTTGCCGCACTTTTTGAAATAGGCAAATAAATGATAGAATATGAGTTTTCATAAAAATTAAATCATTGTGATGTGTTGTGTATTTATTAATGAAATAAACAATTAAAGTAATTTAACATTAGTAGTTGTATTTTTTTTGGTACAAAAGAAATAAAAAAGTATTATAATCGGGGATAGATGCCTAAAGTGTGGGTTAGATGCCATAATGATGATTTGGCTTGTGGGATAGATGCCCTATGCATATAATTAGAGGTTATCTTAGATTTATTTATTTTTAATCAACAACTGTTACATTTTCATTTATAAGCATAATCATCTTTGGTTTAATATTGAAACTGAGATCAATTTTAGTATCTAATAATACAATATTAGTATAAACATTAAAATGGCAACTTCTGATACGTTTTAGACGATTGATTTAAATTTTAATTATTTAAAATTTTTTCATGGCGCAATTTTAATCGTTTGCAAGGATTACAGTAATCACCGTACATGGTACAAGTTTCATGCAGCCATTTTTACACATGACGCACTGGATCCAGTCTGCGGTTGATTTTGTTTCCTCATAATTTTCAAAACATTCCAGACATTCACTTGACAAATTTTCATGAGAGTCCGATTCAGAAGAAGGATTGCCTTTCGTTCACTGGCGTCTTTGGTTATTCGTTGCTTTTTCTCAACAGCACGAATGGGACGTTGAATCACATTAACACTTGAAGTTTCATTTATTTTTAATTTCTTAGCTCTCTTTACATTTTTCTGTTTTACATCAACATGAGATTCATTTTCTTTGAAAGATTCATCAGAATCGTTTGTAGCAGATGAATCTGTCTCTTCTGAAGCTACTCTTGGCCTTTTTTTTGTCTTCTTCCTTGGTACTTTTACTTTACTTTTTGCATGGTATGTTAGGAGTAGCTTTACCTTTGATTTTCTTATTAGCAATGTTTTCTTTGGAATTTAATACTGCAGCTGATTGTTTTCCTCTTTTGTATAAAGGTATCGGAATTTTCGGTATAGGGGAACATTCTTGCAAAAACTTGCTAGGTGTCTCCTTTGTGCCTTCTTCATTCTCATGTGTTTGATCAAAATTTGTTAGTGTAGATGTTTCAGTTTCAGCCAAAGCTGAAACCTCGTTGCAGTTTGATTCTGGCAACAACTGTTTGCTACACGAGGGACCAGGTAATTGTGACGTATTTTCAGGTGAGATATCTTGTGGCTCATCACAGAGTTGATTGCTTGATGACAAATCGGAGATTGCAAAGAAACTTTCTGGAATAGCAGCCGGATTATAAGGGTAAATGCCGCAAGCTCTAAAGCCCGAAATAGCATTAGAAGGCGTAGTCGCTCGAATCCATGCATTACCAATAAGTTTGCCAGCTATTAAACGGTTGATTTTTTCTTTGTTTGTAAACATCCAGTTTTTCGTCTCAGCTGCAAAAAGTCTTAAATGGCTTGAAAAGCTACGGTCTAAGGGTTGTAAAGCTTGCGTGCTGTGGCTTGGCAGACAAAAAAGTATTATACCATTTTCTTCGGCAGTCTCCAACATTTCGACAGAGTTCGTATGAGAAGAATGCCCATCTAGAAGCAAAATAACTTTACCTTGAGGCTTTCGTGGTATGAAATGCTGTACTAGCCACTTCTGAAATAACTCCGCATTAACATAGGCTGATTTTTTGTTCATGTAAACATGTGAACCATGAGGAAGACCATCTAGAAATTCTGGCTTTTATTTACTCCTTTAATAATAACAACAGGGCTGAGAAAATTTCCAGCGGCATTGCAGCAAGCTATTATTGACATAGTCTCTCCCTTTTCTCCAGATGTTATTGAATGAACTGATTTCGTCCCTTTCGTCACGATAACTTTTCCAGGAGTATTGTTCAATTGAACCCCAGTTTCATCTATATTAAATATACGGTCTGGTTTGTCCAGTAAGTCATTCTCTGTCAATACTTGAAGATAAAGCTTAAACATTTTGTCGACTTCCTCACGATTAAGTCCTTGCGCTCGAGCAAGGGACAGACCTTCAGCTTGCCGAACGCTAAGCGTAGGTTGGCGTTCTAAAAAGGACTTAAGCCAGTGAGGTCCAGCTTTACCTGTCTCCTTATTAAATTTATGTCGGATCCCAAGTTTTCAGCGAATTGAAACGCTAAACTTCGTACCGTATCTCGTGACACAGGAAACCCAGCTGCTTCTAGTTTCTGGATGTGTGCGACGAGCCGTTTTCGTTTTCGAAGTCTAGAGCGGGTGTTTCCTAGAAATAATGATAAAATCTATTAAACATTAATTTTTTTTTGTAGTTTCATTAAAAATAATTAATTGACAAAGTACCTAAAGTAAGTTTCTTAGTATCTTGTTTCACGAAACGTCTTTTCAGGGTCCTGGCAGGAATTCCATAACGACGAGATATTTCATTCAAGCCGTGCTTATCCTGCCTCATTTCTTCAAAAGCTTTTCTTAGGGCATCTTCCGTCCATTCGCCCCGAGGGCTTGCCCTACTTTGCGCACGTACTTGCGAGGCATATCTAAAATATAAAAATCGATTAAAGTTTAATAGGGATAGATGCCTCTAAGGGCATCTATATCATTAAAAAATTAGGCATCTATCCTTTTCGAGGGATAGACGCCGCTCAAAATGTTGAAGTAAATATGATAAAACATACGTAAATAATAAACAAAATCTTTTATTTAATACATCTACACTTAAATAAAACAAAATATAGACACTTACCTCATAAAATGAAAAGTTCCGAGCGCATCAAAATTTCAGACGAACCAAATTCACGAATTGATTGCCGCAAACAATGTTCGTTGTCTCACAACTCGCGACACGTCCGTTCCAGCTAAGTGCGTGGCACTGACTGAAGGATGGGCGGGGCTAGGGTTACGTTTAAACAAAACATAACGGGTCCAATGTTTATACATGTCGCAACGTGTTTACTGAGGCAACTATCCCACTGAGGCGTCTATCCCACATTTACCCTAGTTGATTTTAACGTTGTTTCAACATATCTTCTTTTTTTAATAGAGGTTCACTAAAACTACTGGTATCAGATGTAGATTTTGACAGAACTACAGATGGAGAGCGAATATGAGTGATGCCTGAGTGGGTTTTCCCGGTAGTTATAATCTTGGTGTCTTCCAATCGAGAGTGAATCGGTTTCTTCTAGGTAAACACGCTCCATCGCAGACCGCATCGTCGCTTAACATCAGGCGAGATGGCGGTCAAGTATAAACCTATAAAAGTTAAAAAAAATATGGAATGTACAAAGATATAAATCAGTATCTGATTTATAATCTAGTCTGCGTATTACATCAAGGTCAACTGGCTGTTGTTTGTACGGCAGTAACTCAGTAACTGTAAAAGGAGAAGTAGATGTACACACACTAAGGACTCTCATTGGTGAAGTCGCTTTTGTTTGTGAATTTATTACTGTCTGGGTTTGCTTGCTTCTATATTTGGTTGTAATAATAACTTGTACTGCTTTGTTAAGTTGTGTTGTTTGTTGGTTGGTTATCATGAAGTGGTGGAGCTAAAAAAAATAATGTTTAGCGGTACATATTAATAATTATTTAAGTAATAGGTATTTAGTATTAATAACATACTTTATAATCATGTCAGATACAGGTTGATGCGTTACCATTGCCACAAGAAATAGATAATTTATTTAAATTATCTTTACTTATGGTCCTAAATAAGTTTTGTTTAACTAGGTAGGTACAAAGTGAATATAAAATCAAAAATATTTGATAAATACCTGAGCTTGTGCTTGAAAAATTACTTAGTTTAAACAAAATAAAAATTTAAAAAATCCCAAGCGCTAAATTCATCATCATCATTCGCCTACCCTTATCCCACTTTAGGTGGGGTCGGTACAACACGTACTGGCGAAGAAAATTAATTAATTTTAAAAAATTCTCGTCACCAGCGGTGCGCTGGTACTCCTGGATATCTATGAGGTTTCGTGGCGGCGGAGCGGTGGATTTAAATTAAACAATAGGACGAAGAAAAAAACAATAAGAGGGTGGAAGATCCTGGGGTTTGGCCCTTTCCCCGAAACACACCAGAAAAGGCCTCACCTTAGAATCCAGCGTCCTCCGGGCGATGGAGCGTCAATTCTACTCTTTTCACTTGTGGTCTCTCTTGGCAGCTGCCTTTGACTGGTGCGTTTGCGAAACAATCTTGATGCGGTGCGTTGCAGTGCTAATTAGTAAATTTTACTGGTGCGAAGCGAAGCTATTTAAGAACAGCTGTCTATCAAATTGACGTAATGAAAGTGCGAATGTTCGAATGCGAAATGTAAGAGAGAAAATGACCGTACCCTCGGCGCGGCGGCGGTTTTATTTTTTTCCGCGGGGAGTCGGGGGGAGTCACCCGAGAGTGGCGTGGATTCGCTGGCAAAGTACCCTCTAAGTGCACCCTCTAAGAACCATCCTTCAGGAGTTGTAGGCTCCTGAACTTAAGGAAAATATGGAAACGAGACAATACGAATAAGTATTAGATGCGGGAAATATATATACATACATGTAGTGCGGATAGAAAATAGGTTAAGCGGGTAAATTATTTAATTTGCGGGTTGGATAAATGGTGCGGTTAAATGATTGAATTTGCGGGTTGAATAAATGGTGCGGGTAAAATCAATTTGCGGGTTAAATAAATGGTGCGAGTAAATGCATCCAGTGACTAATCACGGATGTCTGAAAATATAATAAATGTTAAATACGCGAATGTGAAACAGAATAACAAAATAAACATGAATGAGATTAACCCAGTTATTACAGATATAACTTTTTTCGGAGATTCGTTCTGTTTTTTTATATTCGGTCTAATTATAGGTTTACTATAAGAGGAAAAAAAAAAATAAGTGGTACGGACAATCTGGAAAATGGTGTTTGATATACGGAACGCTAGTGATATGTACTGCTATGAAGTAGATGTACTGTAAATATTTATTTAAATATATTTTAGCAGTGTAGGTGGGTAATAAAATACAAATTACTAAATAAAAAGACTTTTTTCACCATAGACCTTGATAGCACCAGGTTGTTTGATTTGGATGTATCTCACCACACTAATGTCATTCCATTTACACACAAGAATGTTTACTTTTCTCGTAGATTTATATTTGTATGCACTTTGTTCAGATTTCTGGAGTTCTGGAGTAGTTCTTCTTTTTGAATGGACGCTACGAAAGCCGATTTCTCGGATGGTGCCTGTAGCCTTTAAATCTCTTTGCGGAGCTCATCAATCAGAGGTATAAAAGTAAATACATTTTCGAAAAACAATTGAATAGGTGCCTGGCTGTCCATTTTGCAAAGAACATCAGAGTATTGCAGAACTACACTTGCACCCAATCAAAGCTTCTTGTAGTCACTGAAATCAACTCCTTTGTGATGGCAGAAACCAAATGACATATCCATGACGAGTTGCTCCCACACGAAATTTATAACCCCATTTTATGGGGTTGCCTTGGATATACCTACTGTTTACTAGAAATGGGTTATTATGTAAGCGGATTTGTCTCTAGATAGCGAATTGAAAATTATCAATCAGAGACAATTATTAATTGATAATTGTCTCTGATTGCGGTATGCCAACCGCAATCAGAGACATTTTCCCAATACATGTATCTTCACGGGACCACAACATATCCACTGTACAGAACTGAAGTATATCAAAGAAACAAAAATGTCCCTAAGTGTCACATTTGCGTCTTTGTTTTTCTGGGTAAAACAAAGATTTGTTTGGTCAACCATAATTTTTATTATTTCGTCATCTATTGAGGGAATTCTCTGCTTCGTTATCATCATGTGATGATTCATAACCGCCTATTTCGGCTCCTGCCCTCAGTTGTGAACCAGGGAAATTTTGTTGAGTCACAACATTTTCATCTCCCGAGTCTTCATCTGTGACGTCACCGGAACAATTTTCCAGGGGGAAAATGTAATTTGTGTCAGACACCGGTAGATCATCGTTGGACTCCAACTCTTCTATAATTTCATTCAAACTCAAAATCTTAGTCCTTCAACAAAAACAACAAAACACAGTTACATATATTACTTTTGTTTGATATACGGAACATCAACTTTATAGTAAAAAAAGTGACATGAATCGTAAGAAAATCAATGAAAATATATACTTATACCAAAGATAATACTGTAATTATTAACATGTGAACAAAAATTACCCAATATAAATACAATTAATATTATTTACTCACATCTAAACACTCATGATAAATATTCACGATTTATCGCCACTTACAAATTTGACACGTCCAACTCACTACTCCACTAGAACAGACCACTGCTATTCGACAAAGGGATCATACAGCTATCATAAACAATAAACAAAATTTGAAACTACCCATATTTTGTTCAATATTTTATATTGTTCATTGATCCGTCTATCAAACGCTAGTAACAAGTGGGTTAACGCATCATAAGTAGGCATGCGTGGGAGAAACAAAAGGTGCGGATTATTGGGAGGGTACAGTTTTACCACAGGTCGAATATACGTGCCATTTTTTGTGCGTATCTCCACAATGCAAGCAATGCCGTCGGAAGGGGTTTAACATCTTCAATTATACCTAATGGCCACTGTAGCGGCGGTGAATTTTCTGTTTTAAGTAGAACTACAGTGTCTTCAGTTACCGGGTTACATATCGTCTTTTTCGAAGCGTCAGCAAATCTCATTATAATACGATATACACGAGAGTTGGGCAAAATACCTACGAAACTCACTGTTGTGAATATAATTATAGCGTAGAATATAATAAGACTACAAACCCAGTTACGAGTAATATCCCATAACTTCGCAGCAGTCAGTGCGATCGGAAACGAACTGAAATGTAAGATAATGGTTGATAGGTTATCTTGCATATTCGGGCTAGAATATAAACAATCGTCGAGTGAAGCGTTAGTATCGATACATTTTTCGATCGCGTTATGTACAATGCGTAGCGTTTCACCTAGACGGCTGGCGCCATGGTGTGAAATAACGTAAATATGTTTATTATTAAGCGGTGATGCAGGTGATGTTATGCCCTGACTAATATATTTTTAGGAACATTGTGATATTTAAGTTTTAAAGCGGTATTTGATTGAAACTTGCGTTCAAGTGTGGATAAACAGCTAGATGAGTCCCCCGACGTACATATGGATTGTGCGATAGGTAAAGTCGTAACACACTGTCCAGCAATTTTATTGTGATGCGTGTTTAATGCGACGAAATGTTCACTCTCTTGATCCCGTTCAGGTAAATAAGTCTTAGAATATGCATGTAGTTTAAATTGGCTTGATTTTTTTTTCGTAGAATCCTTAATGTCCAGCTATTATGCTGAAACAATTATTTTATTATTTAGTTTGTCATTAATTACAAAAAATATTATTTAAAAAGTGCAAAATAGGCGAGGGAAATTCAAGTTTGCGAAACGCTTCACGAAACAAATCGTGACGTCACATGACATGTTGTCTGATTTTCCGGTGTCGATATTCGTACTGAGCTAGTAGTGTTTGAGAGAAAAGTCGTGTTCATTTGTATTTTTGTAGTAATTTCGATTAGCTTGTGCAATTCTAGCATTCTGGTGATATTAGGAATCATCTAGGACGATGACTGAAAGTGGTTTTGTCATAGCACAATCTGACAATCTACCGAAAATAGATGTATTCATGATAACTGCATATTTTGCATCAAATCCAGATTTTACGTTCGCTGACGACAAAGGTGTGAAAGCTGCAAAGTAATTATTAAAATTCATAATAATTACAATGAGTTACATAGGTTTTATGCATAGGTAAGTGTATGCAATCAGCAGTAAGCACTTAGTTATAAATCATTTTAGAACGTGGAAACTGCTCCTTTGTTATTAATATAAATTTGTTATTAATTGTTATTAATATTAATTAAGTTTATTTTTGAAATATTTTTGTCGTGAATACTTTTGTTGAAATAAATAAAATAAAACCTATATATTTTATGAACAAGTTACCTTCTAGGTGCTTGATTTTTGAAAAATACAGAACTTCTGGCTAATTTACACTATGATAACGCTACAAATTTGAAGATACTTATCTCTTCTTATTACTTTACACCATCGTTTTCATGTTTTTTGCATTTCTTGGAACAGCAAAAAATATTTTATCGGCTGTACTTCAAAATCAAACATCAAAAAAGCTTTATTTGAACAGTTTACACGGAATTTGCTACAATAATTAGGACGTAATACATATTTGCAAACTAATATAGGTGTGAACTCTGTCTCCCACACTAGGTCGGTCCTGTGACGTAGGAGACAGCACTTAATAATATTTTTTTTTATACAATACTAAAATGATTCAAACAAACTTAAAATTAGAGGTGGTTTTTACCATATGTGGGTAAAATGAAAAACAAGGCGACTAGGGCCTGTGTTTCAAAAGTACTAGCAGACTTTTTTCAATTTGTGGGTAGATGATTAACGAGACGGGCAGGACCTGTGTTTCAAAAACACAAGTTTCCTCGAATGTCTCAAGTATTTGTGGAATGTGTATGTATGTGTAAGGGTGGGTTTGTGAATGTGTGTTTGCGTTGTGTGAAGTAATCCTACTAGTATTTTAAATGTTAATGTATGTATGTTGCCAAAGTACGTCGTAACATAGGAACGGATTAGACTGAAGTTTGAATATAGGTACTACGCGGGTAACACCGCGGGGTGCTGCTATAGAAGTTTTAAGTTTTTCTGGATCTTTGTATATTGTATGGCTCCTCTTCTATATAATAAGCTGCCAAATGCAATTAAAAAACTTAACTTATCCATGTTCAAAAGTAGATTAAAAAAGATACTGGTACGCAAATGTTATTACACTGTGAAAGAATTTTTAAATGATAGGGAAATTAATTGGAATACTGATGTATAGATTTTGTTTAACATGACATTTTGCATTCCATTAACTCCCACATGAAGTTCCATTAGCCACATTAGTGTCCACTGTCTATATTTTATGAAACTTTACATTTAACTAATGTTAGATCAGATAATATATTGTAACTGACAGGTTGAATTAGATTACTCTATATATATTGTGAGAGTTCTTTGAGTAGGTATACAAATATTACATTTTATACATGTTGACATTCTTTTTATACACATTGACATTGTTTTATTATATAAGTATTGTTTTTGATTTTCTATACATAATGACATTCTTTGACATTGCTCACACGGCTGAACTGCAAGAGCTAATACTGCAAGACCTTGGATTCTACATGAAACCACACACTTGTCAAAGCCCGTAACAGCATCCTGCTGAAGCACAAGACGTTGGCGTAATTGTGCTCACCAATCATATCACACTAACATAGCACAACGGGATAGAAGCCAGAAATTAATAGACGATGAATCAGATGACATATAATATACAACCGATTAAAATTTAAAATGAAAAAGAAGAAGAAGACTTTATCAGCTGACTATTACTATTATTATCATTGTATAAATTCAGACCAATGGAAACTGCGTTGCCAGACATATTGCATGCCTCTAGAAGAAGAGGCCAGTTTGTATGGGTCAATTATTTAAATGTTTTGTATCATCTTATCTTACCTGCAAACAGCAATAAAGATTTTTGTATTTGTATTTGTATTTGTATAGATCGTAGGGCACCATTATTATGTAAAAGGTAATATTGTAAAGTTGAAATTTTAGATATTTTTTTTTTCTCAATCACATCGCGTCGCCTAAATTTCAGAGTAGTCTGAAAAGAAATTTCCTTTCTGCTCTCGTATATCATTAGGCTACACCGACTGTCCAAAAGTAAGGATAATTTACTGACTTATAATTGTGTTGATTTTAAATGGAAAATTAAGTAATGTGTCAAAATTCTTGGTGACCGATTAGTTTTTGGGTGGAAGCTTGAGACATGTTAGGGACACAAACTTCGTAGTAAATTGTAAGTATAGGGACCTGATTCCATTTCAGCAGTCAAGATTGATTGATTCGTGGCATGAAGATGGCTGCAATGAAACAGGTCCCTTAATATTAGCTTCGAATTGAAATAACTTGTTCTGTCTCATGGTAACTCGGTGATTGTAGCCATGTTTGTACCTTTGTCTTACATATGTGACGGGATAATTCCAGTAAAGCTAGTTTTTCATCGAGCTGCTGGTATAGAGAGGGTCCTTTAAAGTAGAAAGATCGTTGTGCAAAGGTGGTTCTTACGCGGGGTTGTGGCCAGGTGTTACGCCGAGAAGCTCGGGTAGGTGGTATTATTGTGTAAATGGCACATGGAATCGCGTTGTAGATCGCAAGATGTATAGCTGTCGGACAGACAGATACTTGGTATCGTCATACAACCGTTCCGTCGGATATAGTCTTGGCTTCTTGTATGCTATCTTCAAGATGAGCCCTTGCGCCCGTTCCAATTTCAGCATCAATGTCTTGGATGCAGATCCCCAACAGACGATACAATAGCTAATAATGGATTCACAAAGCGCTTGATAAACCATTCTAAGTGTCTTTGAATCGGCTACGGATCCCATTTGTTTAAAAATAAAAAAGTTTCCGAACACGATTACACAAGGCAATAATGTGATTTTCCCAATTTAGGTACTGATCCAATGTAACACCCAAGTATTTTATGTGACTGACACGTTCCAAAGCGGGGCACAAACAGGACTGTTTGCAAAGGTGTAGTTTTAGGTCAACTATACTAGGTTGAGTTCTCTGCGTTATAGAGAATGTGATGTATTTTGTTTTGGATGTACTCGTATTTAGGGTCAATAAATTACTGTATAGCCATTGCGCCACTATTGACAGTAGTATTTTGGCACTTTGGTACAAGGCAATACCTATAAAATGTTTTTTTAGCTTTTTCCATCGTATGATTAGCTAGCACAACTCAAAAATCGGTACATAGTAGCTGCAACACTTGTAGTAAACAAACACAGGTCGTAGCCTGTGACGTCATGCAGGCGCGGGAAAGATGGCGGCGATTAAACTGGTCAAATTAAATAAATAAATAAATATTGGTGGACAATTCACACACAACACCATCTGACCCCAAACTAAGCAAAGCTTGTAATATGGCGGCCAGATAGCTGATAGAATACTTATATAGTTCTAAATACATACTTATTATAACATAGAAACACCCAGACACAGTGCAAACATTTGAATTCATCACACAAATATTTGCATTGGGTGGGAATCGAACCCACGACCCTCGGCTTCGCAGGCAGAGTTACTACCCACTAAGCCACGAGGCCAGTCAATTATATCGATGTTTTAAATATTTTTATAAATATTTTAACCTTTAAGTACCGACGTGCCATTTTAGTTACATAAGTACCGACGTGACGTCTGCCGGACCACCATAGCCTAAGTGAGGATTTTATTTTATATTTCAAGATTTTTTTTTAAAATAATTCGTATGTATTGTTAATATATCTAGTTGTGGTATAAATAAAACAAAACACAAAAGTTTTCACATTTATTATTGGTTAAAAATATAAATTTGAACTCTTGTGACTATTGGGAGAAAAATATCAGTCCTATCTTAATCATTTATTTTTATCAACTAATTAAATGTTTTTAAATCACAAAGTATTTTTTCCTCAAAGATTAATAAGTAAAAAAATAATTAAAATATGAATTAGATAAAATATAAAACGTTTTTTTTATAAACGCAAGGCATAAAGTCACACGATCTTTCAAAATTTACAAACACTTATTGCATACTGGCTTCCTGCATTGTACGCACACATGTTTCATGCAAGTGCCAAATTTGTTACATCCGATGCCGATGCCGATCATGGTCACTCTCTAAGACAATACAATTCAGGTCGATATCATAAGATTCAGACTCTTAGCTCTCATTGAGCCATTCCACTATTATCGCTTTGTGATTTTTATTGTAAGGCGTAGTAACACGTTTCTTTCTTGAGACAAAAAGATTTTTTTTTTTAATTTGAGTCAGCCCGGCTTACACCTGGTGTACAGCTGAAAATAAAACAGAAAAACAGTAATTTCAGATAAAAAACTCGTATCCATAAATGTTACATAGTACAGACGAGTGGTCTGTCAGACCACTCGCAATTTTATAAAAGTTATAACTCACCGAAATCGCACGCGCCGACACAGCCACTATCCTCGAACGTTGCCTGGCGACAGCTCGAGGGGTATATGGAAACACGGGGGATACGTCTTCGTTAACTCATTAAACTAGTGCATTTGACCTCTGCAATTGTCTGTCAGACCACGCGGCGGTACTTAAAGGTTAAAAATCAATTTGAGCATTTGCAAGAGTATTTATATTTTTTATTGTGTTATAATAATGTGAAAAGTGAATTAAAAATATAAAAAAAATTGCATGCATATTCCCTACTGCGTTATTACTTGACGAGAAAAAAAAAGTATGACATGACGAAATCGTACAAGTTGGGTATCTTTAAATTAATTAGTGCGAGATGCGAATTTGAGAATTGATCGATTAAATATTCTAAGTTACTGGCGGTGGCGGAAACAATGGGCTTCAATGAGAAGATTTGATTTAAATAAGTACCAGCGAGATTTCTTCGTATTTAGAAACGAGCACGTTATATAATATAGTTTCATAGTTTTCCTCACAGGGTACGAATCCAATGTAAACATTTTTCGCCTTATTTTTCAGTTTACTGCTGAGATAGAACATTTTTACAAGCGCTACGAAGTTGCTTGAACATGAAGAATCTAATAACGGCTTAACTCTGAACTGTACTCGTCACTTTGAGATTTTAGGTGTTAAATCTCTTAGCACGGTCGTTTATCTGGAAACTTTGCCCTTCAAACCGGAACACAGTAGGTAGCTATTGTACCCTACTGCTTGGCGGCAGAATAACAGGCAAAGCTGTAGTACTTCCCCAGGCGGGCTCGGCAATGAGCCCTACCACTACAAAACGAACTTGATTTTCAAACGAGAGACACACAAAATATGGCGGTAGAAAAATAAAATGTTACTGCGTATTTTTAACAAGAATGGGCGAAATAACCACGAAATCTCAAGATAAACAAGGCATCTGAGTGACGAAGGACCATTAAATGGCGAAGAAAATTAATTAATTTTTAAAATAATTCTCGTCACCAGCGGTGCGCTGGTACTCTTGAATACCTATGAGGTTTCGTGGCGGCGGAGCGGGTGGATTTAAATTAAACAATAGGAGGAAGAAAAAACAATAAGAGGGTGGAAGACCCTGGGGTTTGGCCCTTTCCCCCGAAACACAAAAGAAAGGCCCTACCTTAGGAATCCAGCGTGCTCCGGGCAATGAAGCGTCAATTCTGCTCTTTCCACTTGTGGTCTCTCTTTGGCAGCTGCCTTTGACTGCTGCGTTTCTGAAATAATCTTGATGCGGTGCGTTGCAGTGCTAATTAGTAAATTTTATTGGTGCGAAGCGAAGCTATTTAGGAACAGCTGTCTATGAAATTGACGTAATGAAAGTGCGAATGTTCGAATGCAAAATATAAGAGAGAAAGTGACCGTACCCTCGGCGCGGCGGCAGTTATATATTTTTCCGCGGGAGGAGTCACCCGAGAGTGGCGTGAATTCGCAGGCAAGGTACCCTCTTAGTCGCTCAGAAAAAAAGAACCACGTACGTTTCCTCCATTCATCTCTGTTATTCGTCAGATCGAAGCTCACTCCTTTCCTACTCATATCGTCTTTCACACAATCCATCCACACTTTTTTGGGCAAAAATACGAATGATAAATGATACATTCAAATACAAATAAAAAATAGCAGTGTAAGAAGATGGAGGTGTTGGTTAAGAAGATTGAAGAAGAAGACGGATGATGATTTTCGCAGAACGAAGTTTATTTGACTTTTTTACAATTGAGGCAATATAGTTTAGAAGAGATTGGATAACTTTGAACATACAAATAAAACTATGTCGGAACTTTGTGTAACACCGAATACAAACGCGTCCGCGTGGCGAAGCACACTCGTACTGGTGGTCCCTAAGTACAACTCTTGAGTCCAGTGAGTCCCACTAGGCATGCAAGCGTCGCCACACCCACATCTGGAGTGAAGCTATCGAGAAACACGGGGAAGCACTTGCAGTCTCCCTGGATATCTCGAAGGCTTTCGACAGGGTTTGGTATGATGGCCTTATTAGCAAGCTGTCCAGTTATGGTTTGTCTTTAGGGTTTATTGCGTGGATATCGGACTTCTTGAGGGATCGATCCATACGAGTTGTCATTGATGGCTGCTCGTCGGATCAAATGACTATCAATGCCGGAGTCCCTCAAGGGTCGGTACTCTCTGCGACGCTTTTTCTGCTACATATCAACGATCTGTTGAAGCCCGGTATGCAGATGATAGCACCGTTGTAGAGAGTTACATATCTAGCGCGAGAGCCAGTGGACAGCATACTAAGGTACTGAGAGAGAGTATGATCGATCGTCTGAACATGGCCCTTGAGAAAGTCTCTGAATGGGGCGAAACCAATCTAGCCAAGTTTAACGAGAGAAAGACGCAGGCGTGTCTGTTCTCCGCAAAAAGGAGTCAATTTCAACTGACTCCTACTTTTCGAGGTGTATCCGTGCAGGTCTGATCATCTTGAGCTTTTGGGCGTTACCTTGACTTCTACGCTCAACTTTGGCTCGTACATCGAGTCCAAGGCTAAATTAGCTGCCAAAAAACTAGGTGTCCTCTCAAAGGTGCGAAAGTACTTCAAATCTGAACAATTACTTTTGTTATACAAAGCACAGATTCGCTCTTGTATGGAGTACTGTTCGCACCTTTGGGATGGATCGGCTAAGTATCAGCTTGAGGCTTGAGGCTCTGGAATCGATTGAGAGGCGTGCCAAAAGGCTCATAGGCAAAAACATTCTAGCGCGAAAAAGACTTCATAGTCTTGAACATCGCCGCAAGATAGCTAGCTTATCGGTTTTTTATCGGATACACGTCGGAGAGTGTGCTACTGATCTGCATGATCTAATACCTCCTTGCCCTTTTTTCTATCGTACTTCTCGTAACTTAAAGAAGCGGCACCGTTTCATGGTGGATATTCCAAAGACACGGACGAAGTGGTTTGACTCTACGTTTGGGATAAGAACATCTAAGCTGTGGAATGAGTTGCCTGAGTGGGTTTTCCCCGATAGTTATAATCTTGGTGTCTTCAAATCGAGAGTGAATCGGTTTTTTCTAGGTAAACACGCTCCATCGTAGACCGCATCGTCGCTTAACATCAGGCGAGATGGCGGTCAAGTGTAAACCTATAAAAGATAAAAAAAAAGTCCTCTCGTGATGTTAACCTGACGAACTACCTAAAGAATTCTAAAGAGACCGAAAAAGGTGAAAATTTGCAGGTGCAAGGCCAGGACTATACGGCGGATGCATTGACAACTCCCAGCCAAACTCTTAATGTTTGCTGAATGGCTAAAGGTGTGTGAGGTATCCCGTTATCATAATGAAAAACCACACCCATTCTGTTGATTAATTCCGGCCGCTTTCTCTCAACTTCTTGCTTTAATCTCATAAATAATACAATAAATAAACAATTAGCGTATTACACCTTCCCAAATGGTGTTTCGAAAATACAGGCATATGTGAGAGATGTGTGATTGTCGCTAACCAAAGCCTGTATTTGTTTTCTCTTACCATTTTGTGTAAAAAAGCAAGAGTTAGCTCGCTCCTGCCCATCTATACGCGAACAATCGAATCACGTCACACGCCCGGTTCCTGTTCTGCCCTGGTAATTGATATAGCAGTAAGTCGAAAAAGGTGGTTTTGAGAAAACAGCGCGAAAAGTTTTTATCATAATTTTAGCTTTTGTGACAAAACTATAAACTCGATTTTCATGTTCTATATATCCAACGAAAGAGAAAATTAAGTGGTTTACAGTCAAATAACATTATTTCCACATTTTTGTATAGGTTTTCGTAAAACATTACAAATCGTGTCTTCCTTAGTATATTCTTAATTAATTTTAATTAATATTTAGGGAAGAGGGCAGTAACGGCCATAGGTGCTGCTCTCTTGTTAAGTATTATTTCATACTGCTGCATTGCTTACAGAGTTCAAAACAATAAATTTACATTACTTATTAAAACAGCAGTAAGGAGGACCATACTGCTCTTTGCCTTAGATCTTGGAAGTATTTCAGGCTATTTCACTAAGAAGTTAAAAACGTCACTGCTCTTTAGAGTAGTATTTCAAGTCAGATGTTATCAGAGTTCCTTGAGCAGTATGTCTATAATAAACAAAAGGAAAATAAAAAAAACCCTTGAAAAGGAAACCAAAAACTTCTTTTATTCATTAAACATACTAAAAAAATCCACAAACTTCGTTTTTGTGATTTGGCATAACGCTATACTAATTAGGAACAGAAAATGTCTTATTAAAGCTATAATTATTCATCGAAACTTATGACTTAATCAGACAGATCAAATATCACATATTGGTATTGTTTCTAGGCACGAAACTTATCCTTAATCGTAATTTATGAGTAACTTCCGCTTTAATTCTATTATAAAACATAATCAATGAGATCAAGAATCTTAGTTCAAACTATTTTAAAGAAAATCAAAAACAATTTTTTTCGTTGCACATAATCAAAAAAATTAACAAACTTAGTTCTTGTTATATGGCAAAATGCTATAATAACTAAACACAGAAAATTTCCTAACAAAACATAACTATTTATCATAGCCTATGATTTAATCAGTCAAATCAAACATCACATACTGGTACTGTTTCTGGACACAGCTAACTTCTGCTTTAATTATAAAACATAATATTTGAGATCACTTACCTATATACTAAACTTAATTATAAACAAAAAAAATCTTTGTAATCAACCTATATCAAACTTTAAGACTTAATCACATTTGGTCGCTTTTTGGCACAAAATTACTCTTAATCAAATAATCAAAAGAAACTAACTTTTAACAATTTGTAACATAAAATAATGTCCATACAATAAAAAAAAAAATACAAAAGTTAAGTACCTGATAATAATAATTTCACATAAGCCCTCTTTACTTTTACCGATCATCGAAAATTTTATGTAATCATCACCTTATCATTTACTGTATCTCATTTTCTCCGGCTTCGTCCTCGGTTGCCAAATTTTCAACATTGTTTACCGACAAATTTTCCCAGAAAATTCTACGATTAACAGGCATTAACGGACACAGGTTTTGAATTATCTGCTTTTTCCTTTCGTCAGCAATTCCTCTCTCAGTCATTCTAGGATCCGATTAAGGTATTTATTTTAATTTAAGGATTTTCACCTGTAAAAGCTTAAAGATTGGAATGTTTCATCTTTATGGCAAATTTTGTAATGAAGATCAAACTCCCTCTGATAGCTTGTACTACAGCTACGTCTTTCAAGTAAACCCTCGGTTGCGAATTTCGGAGCCTGTGCTGAGATGATTTATCTTGAAACTGGAAGAAATCGTATACAGTCATTTTTTTAACTATAACATTTTTAGTACAAGTTTCGACACAACTGACATAATCATTAAAATCATACACCTTCTTTTTGCTTTTGAAGAGATTTTTCCACCAAATGGTGGAAGCTATCAGCGGACATAAACGTGTGTCCAGGTTCCAGGTATTTTATAACTATCTTTTCTGCAGTGATTTCATTGCTATTTATCATTTGGACTAAAAATGTCATGAACGCCTAATTTTTGTTCTGTGAAGAACAGTTATCAGTCCATATAACTATGTTCATATCATCACGTCGTTGCAAAAGAAAAGCACGAAATGCAGAAATTATATCTTCTTGTTTTCGTCCGGATATTACTTCATTCCACAAAACAGCAACCGCTTTCCGTGTATCTGTAAATTTGCTTAAGGGCACAAAGCTCTCGTTGAAACATATAATACGAGGTGTAAACAAGACAACTTTGAACATATCTATACGTGGAAGCATCACCACCTTTTGAAGATCTGCTGAAAATAAGTACACTCTTGTTCTTCATTATTTTCCTGTTTCTTTACATCATTTTGATATTCCTCTCTACTGTTTATGTATCTATCTTTATGTTTCAAATAGTCGGTACAGTTAACACAATTTGAGGATATATCTTCTTCACTGTGCTGAGTTTCGGCTTTATGCATATTATAGGCTGTACAAGTTTCGCATTCTTCGTTAGAAAGACCTGCGAAGGAAATATTCATTTTTTGTAACAAAATTTCTTACAAATTCGTATGAAATTTTATGATCTGGATACTTGGCTTTGTAATCCTCGTAGATAATCTTAAGAGTCACATCGCTCGACAAATACCTTCTTCTCGGAGCATGTTCCTTCGATAATGGGAAATGGCTGGGTTATACTGAAGAACATGGTTTTCTAAATTTTCTGTGTTTATTTTTTGTCTGTTGTTGTGTTTGCCCCTCTTATCTTTTTGATCAGATATATCTTTTCTAATGTTTTTAATAATCTTTTGTCATTTTTCTTGTTATAACCTAACGTCGTCAAAAAAAAGTTTTACAAACTTCGACTTTCTCAGCTGTTCGAAAAAATATTTGTAAGTTTTATTGCGCTTGTAAGTGTTGCTTTCATTGACATTTTTTCTCGATTTTACCTTGACTTCAGATGTAAGGCTCTTTAACATTACTCCTTGTGCTTCCCATCCAAGTTTCCAATAATTTTCGTGAATGTTCAACCGCGCATCTTGACTGAGTTTGTCGATACATTTTTTTGGACATTTTTGAGTACATGGGCTTTTAATATCCTGTTTTAATTCTCTTTCTTCAAGCTTTGCCTTTTTCCTTTCAGCTAGACTTGTGTCCATTTTTCTTCGTTTTCTAATTGTCCCTTGTTTAGTGTACTGAACATCAATATTTTGATTGTTTGCATTTTCTTCTTCAGTTTCCGTGCGCAAATCTTGTACTATGGTGCTTTCATCTCGTCTTGTCTCTGGTTGTATTTGAACTTCATTATCCAAATTAATGCTCTGTTGGTTTCTTTCATAATATTCTGTATTATTTTCACTTTCAACGCAAAAACTGCTTTCAATTCGTCTTGGCTCTGGTTGTATCTGATCTTTATTATCCAAATTAATGCTTTGTTGGTTTTTTCATGATATTTTACATTATCTTCACTAGTTTGTTTATTTTGTAACTGTAATTTTGTTTTAATTTAGTTGGTGTTATTTCTTCGTTGACTGTATTAGTGTATCTTCCGTCCTGGTTATCCTGTTGTTTGTCTACATAGTATTTAACGTTAGTTTCACAGTGCTGATAATTTGTGTTTATTACTGCTGTATCATGTAAAATTTCTATATTTCCAAGCAATCCTGCACGTTTTGTTGCTCACTTAATATATTCTGTGTTGGTTCGTGAGTAGGCATTGGTAAGAACGATGGAAATATATTTGCAGCTTTCATTATTTCTATGCTAGAATCGGACGATGTAGAAGAAAGAGGCGGCACGTAGTCCTTATCACAGACCGAGTCATCAGAATCCTCATAAAAGCTGTTATCATCAGAAGATGAAGAATCTGGCATGGTTTCTTCGCAGGCTAAATTAAGCGAAGGTGCGTTATTTTTTTCGGGACGAACATTCATTTCGGCTGGCTTCAATATTGTTTTCTGACAAAATAATTTTGGCACAGATTCAGTGCTTTCCATGGCAGCCACATTTAGTTCGTTTGCTGTTATTACACTAGGAGTGAATTGATCTTTAATCGGGTTCAATACAGTTTCTTTAAGTAGCAAAATTGGACTTATTTCGTTTTGGGAACTCGTGATAGACGAGGCATATTCTACGCTTAATGGTTGTATCGCCGGAAAATTATTGTAATCTAAATGGAAAGATCACAATTTAGCCATTGTACATTCTTCTATTTGACCGTCGTCATTTCTCGGTATTTTCATATTATTAGTATTTACTTTTTGATTTTGAGAACAATTGCGAAATTTTGATACGGGCGTTACTGATTGATTCATATTCATGGTAGAATCATTTCGATTTGAAGTCATATTGATGATTTTGTCTATTCGTCTCATTTTGTAGTATTTTAATCTGAAACAACAATTAATAATATGTAAAAATTTAAGTATAAGCTTTATTTATGTAAATGCGAATACTAAGGCGTAGTCCTTAGCTAATTTTTGGTGAAATTAATATATATGGAGAATAGAGAAGGATAGAATAGGATGGGGAGATGTAAAACAATCGCACGGCGAGGCGGGAAACAGTAAAAAAAATGCTATAAAATCGTACACACAACGTATTGCAATATCCACAAGCAAAAATTTTAAACTATTAGAATACTTATTAATGCAATAAGGTTTAATTTAATACGTATTAAAAGAAGAAGTATTATTCATAAATTTTCAAAAAAGCAACTTTAGCTGATGACCGGGCCTTAATTTAAGTGCTTAAGTATCGCAACTGAACAGCCAACAAACTAAATGCTTGACACAGAACTCTAAAAAGTATTCAACGGTATTATTATTTGCCCATTTCTTAAAAATCCAATCGGTCTAAATAATAAAATTGAATCATTGATATTACCGAGTTCGGTATACCATGTATTCTGTCCGCACATTTGATGGCACGCCGGCGATTATGGACAGTCGAGACGACCTAGTATTAAACAATAAGTACTAATTTCGCGTGTCCGCGAGTGAAAATTGTTACTATAGATATTTATAATGCAAAAGTTTGAATTTTGTTAGGGAGTAAACATTCTATATACTCATATTATTTACAAAGCAGAGTCAAAAAAGAACAGCGGGCATGCAGGACTTCAGGGCACAACGAGTGTAAAAAGCCAGCGTGAAAATAATATTAAAAAGCAATATAATAATACCTTATAATATACTGGACGTCAAACTTAGGGCGCGTACACATAGAACATCCGTTTTACAGGATCCTTTTTAACTGATCCGTCGCTACTGGAGGTAATATTCACACAGCATTTACAGGACCGATTTTAACAGATCCGACGCTACTGGAGGTAATATTCACACAGCATTTACAGGACCGATTTTAACAGATCCGACGCTACTGGACTTTCGTTCTTCAGTGTATCGCCTACTTTCTACGAGAATGGACGTTGTCGTGTTGTATTGGTACTATCGTCGTCTGCGGCGGAGGAAGCCCCGGCGTTATTGGATACATCCACTATTAAGGCAAAGATTTTGTCGTGGTGCTGTTGTGCGTCAGCTGAAAGAAGACGAATCTAAATTTTTTACTTATTTCCGAATGACGACGTCTACTTTTGATGACCTTCTTAAACGATTAGAAAAGGATTTAAAAAAGAAAGACACAAACTGGAGGAAAAGCTTGTGCCCTGAAGTAAAACTAGCGATATTTTTAAGGTAAGAACTTTAATTTTATTATTATCAATTAAAATTTAAAATGACAAAAGGTTTACAAAATGAAGATTTATTTCAAAACATAGACAGATCTGGCAAGTCTGACTCCTGGCTGAATGTAGATTCTACTGATGGCGAACCTTCTACTGATGGTGTAGAGTCAAGATGATGTGGCCTACTAAAATAACCTTGGGTGTGGTAGTGAGGAGTGCTAGAACTTTGTGAATGTGGAGGCCACTCGTAGTTTGACTGACCATATCTTCTACTTTTAATATTTTGTAAAAGGTTTATCACTCCAGACTGAAATTCTAAAATTTGATCGCCATTAAGTGAAGCCAGTTGCGGCAAAATACCTTTGAAGAACGATAAATTGGGATCTTCAAACTCATTTTTACTTTTTTTTAACTGATCATTCATGTATTCAATCATTTTGGCGTCTACTTCATTCACATTTCTTTTGATTGCCTTGCGTTGCGGCGGGGCTAAATTTTGTCTTTCCTTTTGTCTGTCACTACCACTTTGTTCCGTAATCTGATCAGGTTCATCTTCGTTGTCTTTATTACTTTCTACTGTTTCCGTGATGTTGTCATTAGCAGGGACGTTCTCGTGTGTATCACCTGGGGTGACAACTTTTTTCAAAAATAACATTTGATTGTGATATTTGTAAGGCTTGGTATTTGAGGCAGCAGCTCCAGATTTCTTCAATTTCTTTTTCTCACTCAATGTTCGTATCCAGGCATCTCTAGTCGAATTCCATTTTTTTTATAACATATTTTCCTGAAGCAAGTAAATAATAATATAAGATGGTTGTCAATAGCTTAGTAAGTGAAAGGCGAATAAGAAGGTAGAATAGACTTGTCAGTAATTAATTACCATATTGGTCAGTGGATAAGTCAAATTGACAGTGCAAGAACTAATCGGTCAGTAAATAATGGGAAGCAAAAAAGTATTACTAATGTTTAAATCAATTTATTTTAATTAGGTAATTTTATAATTTAGTTCAGTTCAGTTTAATTTTATTTTATTTATGTACTATATATATAAGTATGAGTTTTGATTTACGACTTTGCTAAAACTCTCATAAAAATTTCGACTTTCCATACAAAATTTGTTGGTCACTATAATATTTTATAGTTTTATAATAAAACAAGACTTATTCATCAAGCCATCTTTAATAGTCTGACCATAGAGAAGTACCTCTACGAAACATAGACATATACATAATCAGTAATAGACAAAATTAACTAAAACTAAACCCTTACAGTCACTAACGTTACTTTGTATGGGAAGTCAATATATGTGTAATAATATAGTAATTGATTAATTATTTTTTTTTAGGTATGCAGCGTCTGGGTGTACATTTCAAGAACTTTATTACGTCTTTCGTGTCGGTTTGTCAACTATAAGCAACATTATTAAGGAAGTTACACGATGCATATGGAACAACTTGAATGACGAGTTTATGCGACTTCCTACAACAGTGAGTGAATGGGAGCATATATCAAATGGATTCGACACAAAAGCAAATTTTCCCCACTGTTTAGGAGCAGTGGACGGTAAACACATCAGACTTCGAAAACCAGCAAAAAGTGGCTCAATGTACCTAAATTACAAAGACTTTTTTTCCATCATATTATTAGCGATCGTAGACTCTGACTATCGTTTTCTATATGTTAGTATTGGGTCGTATGGAAAAGAATGCGATTCATCAATATTCAAGGAGTCGACATTTTGGAAAATGATGCTAGATGGCAGTTTACAAATACCAGAACCTTGCCCATTAATAACAGGCTCAGAAACGAGAGTTCCCTACGTCATAATCGGCGATGAAGGTTTCGGTTTACACGAAAATTTAATGAGGCCATTTAGCGGGACGCATTTAGACGTAAATAAGCGAATATATAACTATCGTTTGACCAGAGCTAGACGATACGTTGAATGTGCATTTGGTATTCTTGCTAATAAGTGGAGAGTATTCCACCGGCCTCTAGACGTCAACAAAAGAACAGCTATATGGATAGTTAAGGCATGTACCGTTCTACACACAACTTTGTAAGGGAAAAGAGGGCTTAAAGGATGGCAACACATCCGAATCTGAAGCATTTCATTTCAATAGAACTACAATACAATACAAATTTCCTGATGATGAAACGCTACGAGGTGGTCGAACTGCAAATTCAGTTCGAACGGAATTGAAAACTATTTCGTGTCCGAATCTGGGTCAGTTTCTTGGCAGAATGAAGCTATTTAAAATAAAAACAATGTCTCCATTACAATATAAAATAAATACTTACCAAATTCTTGTCTTTCTTTTTGTTCCATAGCTTCAAAATCCTCCTTTAGAATACCGCATATTTCGCGCCAAGCTGCGGTTTTTGCAATTTTATCTTTATAAATCTCCAGTGTTTTGTCCCAAAGAACTGGTCTACTTTCAACACAATTTATCAAAACTTCTTGCTCAACATATTTTTCAAACGCCTTGCTTGCCATGATTATGATAGCACTGGACACGTGCACTACTCTAGGAATGAAACCGGCAAATGGCGGCTGTGTGTAGCGCACCCCCGTGCAAAGCCTCGTGCGGTTTCAATCCGATAAAACGGATTAGTATAGTATTACTGGATCCGGAATACTGTGTGAACTGGCTCATACAACTACATACGCTAATAACATATACGTTTAAACGGACCTGTAAAACGGATTGCTGCTTATTTTGTCGGATCAGTATTTTACTGGATCCGGAATACTGTATTCTGTATGAACTCGCTCATACAACTACATACGCTAATAACATATACGTTTAAACGGACCTGTAAAACGGATGTTCTATGTGTACGCGCCCTTACGTTGCAAAATGGCGCGAACTCGATGAACGGCACTAATCAGGACTACTAACTATCACTCGCCGCCTCTCAAAGCGAAATGGCCGAATAAATAACCAAATATTTAGATTTGTTTGCTTCGCGCCAAACTTACACGTCGAATAATGGCGCGATCTAGAATGAGCGGCATTAATTAAATCAGATGACCGTTGCTTACCGCTGCTTGAAGCGAAATGACCGAATAAATCGATTACTTAAACGTACTTAGTAGCGCAGTAGCAACCATTTACTGCTCTAACTATTTCAAAACTAGAGAATAATTTTTATTTTATACCATATTATAAAAGCAGTAGGGGAAAAAACTGTGTTTATAATAATGTGTTTTCAGGAGATATTCATTAAAATCAATTTCTTAAAAGAGTAGTACAGCTCCATACTGTAGATGTTCCTAGTAAATTGTATTTGTTACAATGATTAAAACTAATGTAAAGAGCAGTACAGCTCCATACTGTAGAGGTTCCTAGTAAAATTAATTTGGTACATTGGTTGAAACTAACGTGAAGAGCAGTGTGTCTTGTTTTGTCGAAATTTACTGCTCTTTTATCAAGTAATTTATGAATACATAGGAAAAGGGTAGTATGTTAATGAAATACCGCTCTTTTACCTAGTGAAGTAGATTATTTTAGCGTTCTTACTGCTCTTTATTAAATTGGAAAACGCTTTTCTAATTTATGTAGAAGTATGAAACCTAGATAGGAAGAAAGCTCGTTTAACGAACATTCCAAATCTGCAATAAAAAATAATTACCACTTTCGACTTACTACCCTTTTGATTGCCAGGGCAGTGTTCGCCTGGGCATGGGCCTGTTTCTCTGCCACCACGCGCTCGCTGTAATCAATTTCCATACTTTGAGTAAGATATGTAATTTTTCATTATTATTTCATACGCGATGTACCAGACATACTTCAAAGCTCTTGAATCGCCTTTACAGCTGTTGCCTCATCTGGCAAAACCGGTTTTATTTTTCCTATATCGAGGAGAGCCCAGCCAGTGGTTCAAAAAAACAAACACCCAACGCCATCTGTATCGCTATCGACCACTTTATATATTTTTACTATTTTTCCACAGATGTCGCTGTAACTCTTTATTCTTAACACATTTGATTTCTCATCCCTCTTCACTATAGACTTGAGAGACCCCAAATTAACTGTTACAATACAAGAACCAATTTCTGTGGAACCACGCTTAGCATCACTCTCAGTCCAAAAATAGCAATGCAGATTTTTGTCGGCACTTCTTTCTGTTGTCGATTCAGTGACTGTTAAATTATAACAATTTAACTATGACTTGTAATAAAAAGAGCTTTTGGCCACTGCAATATTGCCTCTAAATAAAAAACAGCTGCTCTCAGACTATATTTACCTTTTGGCGATCATTACGCTTCTCTCTATGTACTTCCTTTTTTTTCAGTTTTATTTTTTTGTCAGTTACAGTGCGTCAGCACTTTTATAGGCAATGCACAGATCGCACTGATCCTTTTTCGGATGATAAAATGAGAGATTAAACTCAATTGTATATATTTTGTAATACAAACCATTTTCCACCCCGAAGGGAAGAAAACTGTTATTTTATTTTAGGTCTAGCCGAGGCTAGACCTCTTGGAGATAGCAAAATTACAAAAGCTCTGTTTGCTAAAAGTAGAATTAATTTGCTGTATAAGTTCAGAAGAACCGGCGGCGTTCTAACGAACATTGTCTATGTGAAAATAATATCCATGTTATAAATAAGTAACAACGTTGTATGAATAAGAACTTTTAAGATCTTCAGAACTTAAGAACAGAGAACTAACACTAAGAGTATTGTTATAAGCTTTTTTCATATAAACATTTTGTATCCGCTGTTAATCGGACTTTAAAACATTAACCTAGTTTAAGAAACAACTTGGATACTGTGTACGGTCTATATTCGTAAATAGGATAATTAGATAAGAAGGAACAGCAATTTTTTTCGTCCAACATCCATTCAATGACTTTTGAATCTTTGTATGACCTGAAACAAGTACAAGAAGAATGGGTATATAATTATACAAAGAATACAGTAGGATTAAGTGTGTTTTGGGGTCACTCTATACTAAAAAAATAACGACGTTTGTGCCTTCAAAGGAACACTCAGAGTCACGATTATGTCAGTAAAATGTTGTCTTAAAACTTATAAGCTGTAGATACACCGCTATTATGCATATCGTTAAGGCGAACTCACATTTTGTCCTATCAAAAAATGTTGCCGCGTGTGGGCACATACGCGGTTAAATTAATTTCTATTAAAAATATCGCCATCTCCTTGCAATTGTTCCACGCGAGTAATTGACTCACCGACTGCTAACATTGATATAGGTAGGTATGCCCGCGAGATACGTGAACAGATTCAGGAATTAATTGGAGATTTATGTTATACTTCCTATTAAGCCCATCATCGGTGGCTCAGTATATTAGCGACTAGCAGCCCGCCCCGGCTTCGCACGGGTATCATGGAAAATAAGTATAAAATAAAATTATTAGACTTATAAATTTTAACACACTCTTGGCAGACTTGCTATACTTAGGACATACGACCAAAATAAAACAAACAATCCCAATCATCTGTTTATCATTTAAAACGCATATATTTTACCTACTTTACTTTATGAAAAAAATGCGGGAGCCAGAATCTCAAGGGAGGTCCTGAGAGGAGCGAGCCAAGCGAGGCCAAGCGTAGACGCCGGCGACCTCCGTAGCGGAGCGTATGTCGAGTATGGAGAAGTGACACGCAGGGCCATAGAGCTTCTGGCTCCGGGCCCACCCGGAGTCGAATCTCAGTGATAAGCCCTAATACTTCGATCAGGAAAGTACGTTCGTGATCGAAGCCCTAATAGGACTAATTCTTCTTTGATCATTATGTTTTGGTATTGCTATGCTACTCTCAATGTGTGCCTTTAAACATTATGCCAAGTTATGTTTATGCTATACATGGTATGCTATGGTAGCAAAAATTATGCGAAAACAGTTATGCGTTAGTTGTTATGGTATATTATCATTAGCCCTTAAAACGTTATGCCTACATGCACTTGTTTTAGTTTTAGGCGTGGCTAGCGTCGTTTTCAATACTCAATACTCAATACTCAATCATTTTATTGCTAACATTATGGTACATTTGTTGGTCTTATTTAAATATAAAGTATGCAGTAGTTTCCCATAATGACCCTAATTGGGTGTGGCAATATATGTAGTTAATGTCATGCGGAGCGGATCGACTTATTCGATAATTGATTTGTCTGTAAGGTATTCTTCTATTGTGTAGTAAGCTTTAACAAGTAGTATATTTTTTAACGCTTAGATAAACTTGTCATCAGAATCAATTTCTTTTATTTTATAAGGCAATTTGTTATATATTTTAACTGACATTGAGTTTGGACCCGAGCTATGCAAAGTTAATTTTGAACACGGCAAATTTAGATTGTGTTTGTGGTTTGTTCTAGTTGGGTAATTTCGTCTATCTATCAGTTTTGTGAAAAATTGGGGATTTCTACGTACAAATTTACAGTGTTCCAGGATGTACATAGAAACTACGGTCAAAATTTTAAATTTTACAAAATATTGTTTATGGAACTGAGCTACAGTAGTGTTGGGGAGTTTAATGTTTCCCAGGATCCGGATACACTTTTTCTGGATAACGAAAACATCACTAGCATTGACGCTGTTTCCCCACAGGATTATTCCAAAATTCATCCAGGAGAAAGCATACGCGTAGTAGGCTGATAAAGCAGTACTTAGGCACACCCCGGACACTCCACTAAAACTCCATACAAGCGCCGCTGTGGAGCTACCTACTCTTCACACAGCTACGCAGATGTCGTTCGTACACACGCGTGAATGTGTGCGTTAGCGCTAGGGCTACTGAATTATTTTATTGAATAGTTGTGCTCCTTGAGTTCGCCTGGTGACGTAAAGTAGTTTATAAACGTGCTGTAATGTTGAGTTACATAAATAGAATGGAGCCAAATTATACTACTCTAATTAAAAGTGTGTATGTATTGCCGCGTAAAATCAAACGAACCCGATGATCGATAGGTACTTAAATATCTATTTTTGTTAGTAGGTACACATTCGCATATTATTTTACACATACCCTAGAAGGAAACTTTATTCTGTCACTATAATTATTCCTCCAGGCATCATCAATCCGTGCCCAAAACTGGCTGTGTAAGCTTTGAGAAATTATTACTACGTAAATAATATTATCTCAATGTGTTAAGTTACGAACTTTGAGTTAAACATTACTAAGTTATTATAAAGCAACGTTATTTAAAAGTTTCTAATCTTACGTTATTTTATCCTCAGGAAATTAAATAAAGCTTTTATTCTTGTCCCGTTTATTTGACGGACAGCCGTAAACAGTACAGCAACCCACCATGATGATATTTCGCTAGGAATTAGATGTTCGATACCAGCCCTTCGTTGAGTGCTCCTAACGTATCCGAAACGACCTGAGGGGTGAGGAAGCTTGAAATTGGCGGGGGGGTAGGGAGTGTCCGTTCTATCTATATTATCTATTCTATGACTTAGGTCAGTCGCCTTTCTCAATTCCCTAAGGGCATAAGTAAAGCTTGATAATTTGGCCTTTAATTTTCCGATGTGTCGTTTCCAGTTAATATGATTGTCAATTTCTATTCCTAGCAATGTAGCCGCGTCAACAAATTCAAATTTATAATTATTATAAGAATAATTTATGTCAAGAGCAGATTTTTGATGAGGTCTAAATTGAATTAAATTTGTTTTTAGTAAATTTATGTCAAGATTATGGTCTGTCATCCATTTAATTAAATTGTTAAAAATGTCAAATAGGGTTTGCAATAAATTTTTACTATTTTTACACGATGTCAATATTGATATGTCATCTGCAAATAATATACATGTTTCGTCTACTATTTTTGGAAGGTCATTTATATAAATAAAAAAGAGGATACATCCAATGACGCTTCCTTGGGGTATTGAATGGTATATTTTTGAAGGGTTAGATCTCGTGGTTTTTATAATTCCTGTGTTTTCGTCATAATTTTCAATTTCTACGTATTGCTCGCGGCCCTTGAGATACGAGCAGAACCACTTGTGTGCTACACCCTCGTACACCTATACCGTATAATTTGTCCAGTAAAATGTCAAAACTGGGCCATCCTGCGTCGTCATACCCTATCATAGGCCTTTGTCATATCTAATAATATTCCGATTGCATAGTGCTTGTCATTTAATATATTTAAAATTTTGTCAATCAATTTATAAACAGCTAAGACAGTCGAGCGATTTTTTCTGAAACCGTTTTGAGAGTCATCAAAAATATCAAATCTTTCGCAAAAAGAATTTAGACGATTTTGCATAGCCTTTTCAAATATTTTTGATGAGGTAGGCAATAATGCTATTGGCCTGTAATTACTAGGATCTAATTTGGATGACTTTTTATAAATAGGTTTCACCACGGCTCGTTTCAATTGATCTGGGAAAGTACCTTCGGTAAATGATTGGTTCACGAGTAAATAAAACGGCAGAGTTAACTCTTGAGCACAGTGCTTCATTAAAATTGGGGGAAGCTCATCTATGCCAAAACTATATTTACTTTTTAGATTTTTAATTATTAAATATATTTCCCGAGGTTCGGCTGCGCTTAAAAACATGGAATTGTTTGTCGGGCGCAGGACGGGCCGGCCGCGCGCCGGCTGCGCCCCGGCGCGCGCGCCGCCTACTGATGAGAAGTACTCGTTAAACGCGTTTGCGACTTGCAGCGGGTCTGATATAATATTATTATTATTTTTAATTTTAAATTGGTTTTGTCCTTTTTCGTATTTTTATTAGTACGTTCCCGTATAATTTTCCACATAGTCTTACTTTTATTTTCGGAATTCTTCATTTCTCGGATGTATGAGTTTCTTTTTGATTTGTAGACGGCCTTTTTCAATAGTTTTACATATGTTTTATAGTAATTAGTCAGCGATGGGTGCTTACTATACATTATAATTGGTTTAAGTAATCGTTTATTTTTACAGGATGTTTTTATACCTCGCGTTAACCAATTGTATTTTTTATTTATATTAATTTTAATTATTTTTTGAGGAATACAAAGATCAAGAATTTCTAAAAGAATATTATTAAATTTTGTATAGTTTTCATTTACAGTTTTTTCCATAGTTAATAATTTAGTCCATTCAATATTTTTAATTGAGTCTTTAAAGTTATTCATGTTGTGTCTGTTAAATAATCTTTTCTTAATTTTCCATACAATTGGTTTATGTAAGTCAATAACGTTTTTTATTGTTATTTTAGTACTCATGTGATCAGAGAAGCCGAGATCTTGCACGGAAGTACTTAATTTATTTATGTTACTGTTTGAGAAGATTAAATCTAGGCAAGTAGCCGAAGTAGCCGTGATCCGAGTAGGTTTATTGATTAGTTGTATTAAATTATATTCTCGCATTCGATTAAGTAGTGAAGCTGATTCTGAAGTATTTTCCAAAACGTCAATATTAAAATCGCCACCAATAATTATGTCCATAGTATTATATTTCTTTAAAACCAAATCCAAAAGTTTCTTTAGTTGTATATAAAATAAATCGGTCCGCTTTCCATTGTGATAGATAGTGATTAACAAACTATTTATTTTATGAATTAAAACAGCACTAATTTCGATACAATATTCCACGGAGATATCCACTAAGTCCGTTATCTCCGTATATTCAAGGTCATTACGTAATAGTATACTAGTTCCTCCTCCTCTATGGTGTTGCCTACAGAATGCGCTTGCAATTTTGTATCCGGAGAAGTCGATCAGTTGCAGTTTGGCTTCCGATAGCCAGGTCTCGGTCGCGCAAAGTGCGTGTACTGTTGAGTAGTTGTCCTGTAGATAGTCTCGTAGTGTATCACGTTTTGCAAACATACTTTGTAAATTTTGGAATATTATGTTTAGGTTCTGTGTTTTAGTTCCGAAAGTGATGGTTGTGTGCCTGTGATACGCTTTGTTTTTTGTGTTGTGTTTGTGGGGAACCAGAAGAGCCTCTGGAATAGTGTGGTGCCGGTGTCATATCTTGTGAGGATGCCGTTGGTGTTTGTGACTGTCGAGCCTGTTGGTAAGTGTGTACCTTTTTTCCGTCTATGATGAGTTTGTTTTGTCTTATGACGGCATGGCGGCCATCAAACCGCGCGGCACGGAGTTGAACCTGTAGGTTTTTCCTTTGTTGTAAGGCTGTCTCGTCAAGATATTCTGTTATCGATAGACCGGTATTTTTTAAGTATCGCCCGTTCTGTTTTATTCCCCTTTTGTTTTTATTCCCCTCTTTTACTTGTACGCATCAAATCAAATCAGTAAATATTTAATGGTTGTAATTTAGTGTTAAAACTCCGCTAATGCCACCTACGACGTAGTTTATGGTTGTGCAATGTTTAGTTTAGGTTAGTTAGTAGTAGGTAGTGATGGTTATTAATAAAATAATGTGGTTTATATTAGTTCTAAATACGTACTAAATAGTTACGGCTGGTCTAGTCGGGAGAACGGCGGCAGCCGATCCGGAGCCCCGAGTTTAAATCCCACGTGCACCACTGTCTTTTCGGAGTCATGTGAGTAATGGTGCTAACTTAGGTGAAAGAAAACATCGTGAGGAAACCGCCATGTACTTAGAATCTTTTGAGGTCATGTGACATCCACCAACCCGCACTGGGCCAGCGTGGTGGATTATGGACTTGACTCTCTCCTTGCGAGAGAGGGCCTAGAGTACCAGTAGTGGGAATATTTAGTGGGCTGCTTATTATATATATACACTATTGACACAGCTAGATGTCTGATCGTCACATCAACGTAGTCCTTAATGATCCGTTTTATTCTACTTTAGTAGGTAGGGGGTAGGGTAAAGGGGACCTTTGGGGATGAGCTATATATAGAGATATAGCGTGAGGATGCAGAAATGGAATAAATTTAATGTAATAATACTATGTAGAAAGTGCGAGAAAACTTGAACAGTAAAGCTAGAATAAACTTATTTATAAGCAGTTCGGAAAAAACTTTTTGATTGGATCATAAAAAAGTGTTACGAAAAAATGTTTAATATTTGATAATTAACCGAATATCCGTGATAATTATCATTTGCGTCCACTACATAGCGAGCCGACCGCGCGAAGTAGACGCGCGCCTTCCAAATTCATAGCTGCAAACACTTCTCTCCCGTGCCTCGGTGTTCAACGCGCTGCGTTGCGCCGCGACGCGTCGTATTTTGATAGGATTGATATTTTTAACTTCGTAATATCTTTTGAATGGAATGTCCGACTTCAATAATTCAAAAAGTAATCAATAGGTATTAAAAGATTCTTGAATAAGAAATAACTTATTTTGATGAGAATTCATACAAATGTGTGGATAACATGGTCTGAATTTAATATACATTTTTATCTACTTTTAAAATGTAAAAAAGTAGTTATAGCGACGTAACTACTGTAGTTAGACATATGGTCTCGCGAGATTTTTTGTAGATTTTAATACGCTCTATAATATTGTAGAACATTGTTTTGTAGTACTTTCCGCAGCGTATGCGATGAAAACCATTTTAAGTCTGTTTTTATTCCACCTTGCGTTGGTTTTAGTTAAAGTTTCCGAGGATAGCTCATTTTTTTTCGTGATAAACATAGCCTATGTAACTCAGTGATAATGTAGCTTTCTATTGGCAAAAGAATTTTTGAAATCGGTCCTGTAGTTTTTGAGTTTATTCGTAACATACAAAAATACAAATCTTTCCTCTTTATAATATTATTATAGTATAGATTAGTTAGTATAGATTGAATCCATCAGTATCTGTCATGGAATCTAATACGAGGCCAAAATACTCGAGTTTTAACGTCATTACCTGCATCAACTTGGTTTAGTCTACTGCTATTGATTAAATTTACTGTTGATTATTTATTCGTAAAAATACAATATCGTTTATTTCACAAAATGTGATAATGAGCAAACAGATTAATTGTGTTTGGGTTTGAAGGAAAAAGTTTACAGAAAAATATAAACAAGGCAAAAAGGTTTCTTCTTATTGTTTCTGGGTGATGAGCGCAATGATAAGCAAGCCTTTTCTGTTTAGTAGATCTAGTGGCTTTGGAAGTGGCCCACTGTACATTTTATCGAATGCGGTTCAGCGGTTTTTGCAAAATCAACAAAAATGTAACATTTGTATATATTGATGATATTTTCATTAACTCAGAAACTTTGCCTCGTTACATAACGACTACTTTCCCAAAAAATTTGAAATTTTGTCGAGAGTCTGGTAGCGAGGTGTTTAATTTTAGATTGAAGTCGGTATTTGTTTTGTAAAAATTAAACTACTAAATACAATAACACATTGTAATTTTTAAACACAACAATTCAAATCTTCCATGAAGATAAACAAAAGCCATAAAACATTATTTTGGGTTAACACACCATTAACGATAGTGAGGTCGACAGGCTATCGGCAGATTCTATAAAGTAGAGTAAACACCTGATACGCAGCTTGTGAATAGAGAATTTATGGTCAATAAAGAATGAATTGACGAAATGTGGATGGTTGAAGATATGGCGAGAGCGGTTTGTCACGTACACGCGAACAAGTGAAACACAATAATTAACAATCATTTTTACGAGACGTATTAATTTGTGTCAATATCAAATAATTGGGCTGACAGAGTCAAAAATATACTATTTTAATTTGTCCGAAGTTTATTGGACTCTTTTTTGGAAAAATTAGGGGACTCTCTTTTTTATCAGTTTTTTTTATGGGACTTTAATGACAAGTCACATGGCAGTCCCATCATAATGGACTCGTATTTTTATTTTATCAAATTTCGTAGGTACTAAAAAAACGACAAAGTATAGATTATCAAACTTCCGCAGCGGGGGTTGGGACTTCATTTTATTTTAAAAATCTTTTAAAAACCAATGTAATGATCTTTAATACAAAATCGTCAAATCAACCTCCAATTTCTGTCAACTTATTAGACGGAACAGACCTTTTGACTACTAGTAAAATAAAGCTATTAGGGTTTGAACTCGATGTAGCACTTTCATGGAAAAATCACGTAGATGCAACTTCGCGAAAAATGGCAAAAGGCGTATATGCTCTCAAGCAACTCAAACATGTCACATCTCCAGAACATTTGAAGGATATCTATTATTCTTATGTTCATTCCATAATGACTTACGGCATCATCTTCTGGGGTTGCTCTACAGACTACCAAAGAGTCCTGAAAATGCAAAAGAGAGCTATACGTGTATTAGCCAATGCTAAGTTTCGCGAAACTTGTAGAGATCATTTCAAAAAGTTTAATATTCTGACTTCAGTCGCTTTGTACATATTAGAAGTTGTTAAATATACTAGGCAGAATTTGGAAAGATTTGATAGAGGTGAAACAAGAAATAGAAGATCAGGCCAGAAGAAGACTGTCTTGCTACCAATACCATGCAGACTAGCCGTAGCAAGAAAGTCGCCTTTACAGATGGGACGTGTTTTATATAATAAACTGCCCGAGAGCGTTAAAGCTACCACCAGTGACACCGTTTTTGTTAATAAAGTGAAGCAACTTCTATTAGAGAGAACACTGTACAGCATAAAGGAGTACTTAAATTGTGATTATGATGAATATGAAATCCCAACTTAATGTTTTGAAATGACTTGGCCTTTAATAATTCTGATATTTGTAAAAAATATTAATTAATTTATTATACTCTTATGTTCATGCTTGGACGCTAATAATAAAAAAAAAAATTAAAAATTGCCCCTTTACAGCAAACTTATTATATTGATTTTAAATTGTATTAAGTTTTGTATATGACAAGACATATTATAAGCACTATTAATCATTGTTTAACAATATTTTTGATGTGGATAGTGTTAATGGAATGTTTATATATGTTAATAAAAACTATTCTATATTCTATTCTATTCTATTCTTACCATGAAGTGACGTCACTCAAAAATACTAAACACTGTATCTTCGTCATTTTATGAAACAAAAGAAAAATACGTGTACGATATTTTTCAATAATCTAGCTGACAGACTAATTCGTTTTTTTAGTCGTCTCTCCTCTTGTATGTCAATAAGTATGAAAACAACATCGTTTCATATCCACAGACGACATTAGCATGTCGGTGTCGCGATTCCGTAAGTTTCCAGCTACCAAATTTATTCAACGCATCTAAAGTAGTGTTCCCTTCAAAAAGAACGTAACATCATCGAAATATATACTTTAACGGTCTTATTCATAAAAAGTTATAGCGTGTCTTAAGTCTTGCTATAGTACTTCTTAGAAAAAATTGTATTCATAACAGCATTTTAGCGCTAAAACGTGCTATAAGCCTTCTATAAAGTTATAGAGTCGATACCCGTACTTTAGCGGTGTTTTAAGGCAAATATGGCCGACTTTTATCAGCTGATTAGTGTCAAAATGGCGTTGAGACATATTCTAAAATGTGTCACTGTGACACTGACGTAGCTGTCGTAGGTACTACCATTGCTTTTCGCTACTTATACGAATTAATTTTGGTAAACTGTTGTATATGTAATTACCAGTTTTTATACGTGTAAACATATTAAAATGCAAGCGTTACAAAGTTTGAATGCTCTCGATTTGCGATTGAACAGCTTCAAAGTAATCCACATCGACGAAAGGTGTATAAAAGTAGGAGTAATCCTTTTGCTTTGGACGAAGAAGACTTTCGGAAGCGTTATCGCTTTAATAAAGCTACAGCCAATTTTAAAATCAATCTCGTGCATGACGACTTAAAATTGGATCGTAGAGGTTCTGGTACCCCGCCTGATCTTCAGGTTCTCACTGCCATTCGATGTTGGGGTCGACGAGAGGTGAGTATTTATATTCAATACTATTTATGTTATTGTATACATGTGGAGACCATTCTAAGAGATCTGTTTTCACTACAGTTCCAGGAAGACGCAGGTGACCACCACGGCTTGTCACAAGCAACCACGAGTCGAATTTGTGCTCGAGTTGCTCGTGCGCTTGCCCGACACTCAGCATCTTTCATTAAAATGCCAAGTACCGTAGCCGAAGAAGAGCTTACGATGAGAGAATTTTATAATGTTAAAAATTTTCCGTCCGTTGTTGGCTGTATTGACTGCACACATATAAAAATAAGAAAATGTGGAGGTGATGCAGCCCAATATTTTATAAATAGAAAGGGATTCTACTCTCTGAATGTTCAGGTAAGTATTTTACTATTGTACAACAGCAAGAAAAATATTTATTATTAAGTACCTATAATTATTCTTTTTGTCTAAGGTTACCTGTGATGCTCATCTCCGCATCAGAGAAATTGTTGCAAGATGGAGAGGGAGCACTCATGATTCACGAATTTTCAATGAGTCATCACTCAAAGAGTGCTTTGAGAGTGGCTCATTTAAAGGGCGACTGTTAGGTGACTCTGGCTACAAATTACAAACATATCTCTTCACTCCTATTCTAAGACCTCAAAACCGCAGTGAAGAAAGATATAATCAAGCCCACATTTCTACTAGAAATACAGTGGAACGTTGTTTTGGGGTGTGGAAGCAGCGCTTTCAATGCCTTTTACATGGCATGACCTGCAAGTTGGAAAATGTTAAACCAACTATAATTGCATTAGCAGTGCTTCACAACATAGCAATTGACCACGGAGACATAGAATTGGAGGAGTACAGCCATGAAAATGTTACTGAGGATGTAACTCCAGACGACGGCACCAGGGGACATGCAAATGCAGCAAATGCGATTTTACAAACTTTTATTAGGAGACGTTTTACAGTTTAATAGTAAAAATAATGAAAACAATATTGTGTAAATTAACGAATTTGATTTGCACATTTGCATTTCCCATAGTGTTTTCCAGAGTTTCTTCATCATTGAAATTTTCATGAAGGTACTCTTCCTAAATCATGTCTCCCTATTCAATTATAATGCGATCGTGATAAGCACTACGATCCTGAAAGTAAGCAGGAGTCTATGCAATGGCATAAAAAGGGTGCAGACCACCCTAAGAAATTTAAAGTCTCTCCATCTGCCGGAAATGTCATGGCCACTGTGTTTTGGGATTCTAAAGGAATTTTGATGACCGAATACATGAAAAAAGGTGAAACCATAAACGCAGCATCTTACGCAACCACTTTGCGTTATTTAAGGGAAAATATTAAAGAAAAAAGGAGATGAAAACTGGCCGCTGGTGTGTTGCTTCTTCACGACAACGCTCCGGTGCACACAGCGCGTGTTTCGAAGGCTGCTGTGCGAGAATGTGGCTTCAAAGAACTCAATCACCCACCCTATAGCCCCGACCTAGCCCCGAGCGATTATTACCTGTTTCCAAATTTAAAAAAAGATCTGATACCGATGATCTTTTTCATACTGATACCGATAATACACTGAACTCCCCTCGTACATAGTAGGTTTGACAATTTCAAACTTCCTTTCAAGTTAGAAAATACTTACTAAGAGATTTTTTACTAATTATTTCTGAGAGTAAAATAAAACAATGTAGGATATAATATCACTTTGATTTATTTTTATAATATTCTAACTTATATTTAAGAACTTCTTCTTTGAGTTTTAAATTTTTTAATTTTTGGTTTTCGTTGGCCATCTGCAGCTCATGTAGCTCTTTCCTGCACGCCACTTCAGTTTGTGAGCGCTGGCACTGCTATTTTCACCCACCTGAAAATAAGTTATTAATTTTCTAATGCTTTTTGTAGGATGCATTATCAGTAAACCAATAATAAATCTATAGTAGAGTCAAGTAAACTTTAAAATAAATAAAGACAATTGTTGTATATTATTGCAAAAGTGTGTATTTTATATAGGCCTGATACCCTGAATAAATTAAATGGTCCTGTAGACTGTAACAATTATCACACATACCTTGTTATTTTTCAGTTTCTTCTGAATAAAAATCTTTGGTGTTGGTGTAGTTTGGATTCTGATTTCTGGTTCTATTATCTAAAACATTACAATTCTTTACTAGCATAACATAGATACCACAAACAGCAACTTAATAATGCAAATTTAAATATGAAGCTATTTAGGCATATTTCAATCATAAATATCATCATAGTCAAAGTCAAAGGCAAAGTACTTTATTCATAAATGTACAATTTACACGTCAATTAATAAAAAACAAAAAAAGAAAGAGCATACAAAATTGTATACATTTTCAAAGTTTGAAATGACTACTTTTCTGTATTATAATAATTATTGTACAGAAAACATTATACGATTATAATATGGTTTTAATACAATTGTACTGACCCATGTCAAATTTATTTCTTTACATTTTTATGGGAACTTTGCCATCACTCTCTAAAAATTCGCTATAACTATAAAAAGTTTGATCGATAAGCCAGCACTTCAATCTGTTTTTGAAGCTGCCAAAACTTAGGGCCGATATAACTATTTTCGGAAGAGTGTTATAAACTTCCGGTCCCATAATGTGAGTCAACTTCTGTGACCTCGTGAGAGAGTGTGGTATAACATCCAACTTGTCGGCGTTGCGTATGTTACGAGAATGTCTCTCTCCTCGCGTGTTGTACGATTCTAGATTATTTCTGACATATACAGCCACTTGGTAAATCAAGATAGCAGGTAACGTAAGTATCCCAAGCTCTTTGAAGTATGGTCTTACGGATGTACATTGCGATACGCCAATGATGGCACGTACGGCACGTTTTTGGGCGCGGAACGCACGCTCCCAGTCAGCAGCGCGATCATCATATAATCATATTTAATAATTCCAAGTAAAAAAACAAAAGTTTATTATTTTATTGCTCGAAGTATAAATAATATTTACATGTACCGCTTCTCTTATTTCTATATTAACTGAGGGAATTGGGTTTTCTTTATTTGGTTGTCCTTTTTCTATTGTATTCTGAAATCCACATAAATTGTTAATTGATATAGAATACTTGGGTATACATTTTATAAATGTATTATGGTAACTACTTGAGAAGTACATTTATTAAATAGGTACCTGGCTATCTGAATCAAACTGATTTGACTCAACTGTGAACTCATTAGGGAGCCACACCGCTATGTCGTCGGCACTTGGAGGTTCAGAAGCTGGTGGCGGTCCGCCCCCCGGTCCGGGTTTGCTCCTTCCGCTCCAAAAACTTTTTTTTCTTTGCGGTCATTTTTAATATGCCCCACTGAGGCTTTAACTGCTGCAGGGTTCGAGATGACCTGGCCATATTGTTAAAGCTGAAATACGACAAGCTGTTTTAGTATCATTGCTTACAAATATTGCATTATCAATAGAGAAATATACCAAGTAAGTACCTAATGTGTAGGTCATGCCAAGCTGCCACCTTTTTAGCGTTGATGTTTGCGTCTGTATTCTTATTTTCTATTACTGCGACTCTCTCTCGAACCAATTCTTTTAAAATAATCTGCATAATAAAGCAATAGCAAATAGCAAGTGTGAGAATTAAGTAATTAACACAACTTAGATCCAATGCAAACCTTATCCTCCTCCAACCAATTTTCACTTCTTTGTCTCTTGCTCCTGACCGCTTTAGCCTCGAATTCCTTTTCCATTGTCAATATTCTTTAGCAATTTATCTTATAAAATACAAGAAATTAATGAGAGAACGAATACCACTACGTTTTAGTAAAATAACTTTAAATTTTCCTTAACTTCCGTAACTTCACAGTGTATGTCATTTTTTTTTAATTCTGTAATATTGTCTATGGCTCCACCGTCAAACTCGTTTTATTTGTGGACGATTCTGTCAGTTTGTTTATAAAATCGATCGATTTCATTACAATGGCAACATTTTGATCCTAAAACTGATATTAGTAATGCTTTAGTTATAGAAGGCTTATAGAGCGTTTATGAATACGGAACTTTATGGACCGTTTTATAAGCTTATCGAGCGTTTTAACTACTGAGTGTTTTAAGTCTTTTATAAGCATTTATTATAAATAAGACTTTACCGTAAGACCGTAAGACTTTAAATAATACACCGATAATAATCGAAAGTAAAACAATATTTAATTTCCTCTATTTAACGTTTCGGTATACGCATACTAGTCTAAGAGCAATGAAGATAACGGGGTCACAGGTCATATTTCCGGTCAAATACCTAATTCTAAATGATATTTAAAGTATTATAGCAGAGAAAATATCATCATCATCATCAGCCGCAAGACGTCCACTGCTGAATATAGGCCTCCCCCCTAGATTTCCACAACGAACGGTCCTGCGCAACCTGCAACACCTGCCTATCCTGCCTGCAAAACCTGCCTGTTTCCAGCGACCTTTGTGAGGTCATCTGTCCATCTAGTGGGAGGCCGTCCAACACTGCGTCTTCCGGTTCGTGGTCGCCACTCGAGAACCTTTCTTCCCCATCGGTTGTCAGTTTTGCGAGCGATGTGACCTGCCCATTGCCACTTCACTCTTTGAGCTATTTCGGCCACTTTCGTTCTTTTGCGAATATCCTCATTACGGATTCTGTCGCGCAAAGAGACTCCGAGCATAGCTCTCTCCATAGCTCGCTGTGTGACTTTGAGCTTCGTTATGAGGCCCACAGTGAAGGACCACGTCTCTGTTCCATGAGACATCACTGGCAACACGCATTGGTTAAAGACTTTCGTCTTTAGGCATTGTGGTATTTTGGACTCAAATATGTGCCGAAGTTTCCCGAACGCTGCCCATCCGAGTTAAATCCTATATAAAATATCATTATTACTCAATTTCTCGTTATTTAGATTGACAGTACTTTACTTAGATATTTTTTTATTTAAACGAAGTTTCTTCCAGGCAGGCAGGCTTGGAGGAGGTAGGGATTTTGGTGCGCAATCGAACTGAAATAAGATTAAAACTGTTACGTGTTGTGAGTTGTGACGGTTAAAAAACGGAGAGTTTTAGACAACACCCGTTAAGCGGCGCGGAACCCATATTAATTTGGCGCCGGATATGACTAATAATGTAAAAAAAATATCTACTACCTAATTCTAAATGATATACCGTAAACACGGGTTACTTTAGCTTCATTTTGCTATTATATTTTTTTTAAATCTTCCTATGATAGGTTTTATGGAACTCATTAATGCTTTAATAGTTTTATTTGATTAATAACAATATCATCTAAACAAATATGTAAATGTTATTAAAAAAACATGTGTTACATTATATATTTATTTCTTTAAATATTGAGCCAAAGTTGATCAATGAAGAGGGTTACTTTGGTCTGTAGACTTTTTCATTCCAAAAATTGTACTTATAATAGTAGCAAGCTAATGTAACCAACCCCTTTAGAATAATTTACATAGTAATTATACGAATAACTGTAGGGTCCAAAAAAATTTTTTTTAAGAAATCTAGGAAAATCTGGGACTTTGTGTAAAATTAAATGAAAAATTTGTGTTAAAATTAAACAAAATTACAATTGACATAAAATGTAATAGAAACTATTATAAAATAACTATTCTAATTTGCACTGTTGGTAAATGAAATGTTTAAAACAAAATTGAAGACGTCACTGGTTTTCTATACCATCTACTTCAGGAATGGAAAGACAGCCCTTTTTTTCGAATGTAGGGACATCTATAGAGTTGTTCATCCTTAATTACTGGCCAACGCCAGAAAGATTTGCCTCTTTTCATACAGCTCACAAGGGCTCCCTCTTGACTTACAAATGAAGTAATCTGGCCAGGATATTTTTGTGAGTTCCATGTTACCAAAACATAATCTCCTTTGTGAAGATTCCTTGCTTTAATCACGTCTTTACCATTTTTTATGTTAGAAGTGTTCTGCAGCATCTTTTCTAGCTGAATCGCAGGTGAGTCTTGACTCTCTGCAGATTTTTTTTGATCAGACACTTCTTTGACTTCCATGAACAGCGATTTTTGAGAATTTGAAGCTTTTTTCAGCTCTTGGCACTCTTTAAGCTGAATGGCAGGTGAGTCTAGACTCTTTGTAGTGTTTGTAGAACCTGGCAACTCTTCAAATTGACTGACAGGCGACCCTGGAGATTTTGTAGCGTTATTTATCTCAAACCAGTCTTCAAGCAGAATTGTAGGTGAAAGTCGGACTTCTTGCTTCTCGACTCTTCTTGCGTCATTTGGTGGTAACTCTGTTAACGAAGTAGCAGGCGAGTTTTGCCTATATTTTGCATCTGTCTGGTTACTAATTAACGTTACAAGTGGAACGTAATCTTCGTCATCGCTCCATGGCATCACATGGTCTTCTGTGGAAGATGCAATACTTATCTTTGAAGCACTACAAGTCGTTGAAGAAACTGAACGTCGTCGTCGTATTCGTTTTTTAATTGTTTTAATCACTTTTTTCTTGTTAGATTGTTTATGACTAGATGGTCTTGCGACTGCAAGGTCGACAGCATAGTAGGATTTTCCAGGAACCCCATTCAGTTTCTTCTTTTTTGTAGTAGTTTTTGGGCAGATATCACTCCGATTTTGTACTAGGTTTTGCATGAATGCGTCTGAGATCAGTTTGGAATTGACAATGCGATCCTGATTTGGCAGTCGATTCAAAGGTTGCTCTTTATCAATAGGAAATATTCCAGTCTTCTTGAATCCTGAAATCAAGTTTTGCTTGGTTTCAGTCAATGAGTCCAGAGCTTTTTTTAATAGACGAGGAAATTGATATTTTGGGGTAGTAGGCTGTGATCTTCCAAATTGACTGCTCTTCCAGTCTAGCAGTACTTGTCGCCACATGCATTTCAGTGATCTTTTTTGCGTCTTTTTTGCATTTCTGATTATTTGCACACAGTGATCTGGTGTATATATGGAACCTGATTTTTTTGCCCTTTTAACTAACTTTTCTATTATTGAGTGGGCACTATCCCCCTTATTTTGAGTGTGTCCGCGTATAAAAAATTTGTGCGTTATTGAGTTTCTGGGCAAGGTTTTGACCACGAATTAGTACATAGCCATCAAATATCTGAAATAACAATAAAAAAATAAAATCATAACAAAACTAATTCGATCTTTGGTCAAGCATACACAATATTATGCCATTACGAGATAGCAAGGCTCAAATCCGATAAGTAATGTGGCACAATTGCTAGTACATAGTTTGGTTCACTTTTTATGCAATCGGATGTTATTGATTTAATGTATTTTTAACCCCCCACCAAAAAAAGGGGTGTTATATAGTTTGACGTCGATGTCTGTCTGTGTGTCTTTCTGGGCATGTTTCTGTCTGTGGCTCCGTAGAGCTCAAACGGATGGGCCTATTTCGATTCGGTTTTTTTCTATTTGACGGTTAATATCCGTGCAAGATTATCCGATCTTAGCTTTGGTTAATAACAATTTAAGATGACCGCCTCCACAAAGTGGCGCACAAAATATTTCTTCACAACCTACCTCAATATAGGTATCAAATGAAAGGGCTTTACTAGTAGAATACTATACACTATAACAAATTTCAAATCCAAACTGACCGCCACCACGAAACGGCGAATTATATTATTTTTTTCACTCCTAACTAAATTAGGGTATCAAACGAAAGGGGCTTGACTAGTAGAATACTTAGCTTTATGACAAATTTCAAATCCAAGGTGGCCGCTACCACAAAATGGCGAAATACATTTCTTTTTCACAACTTCCTTAATATGGTGTTCAAATGAAAGGCCTTGACTAGTAGAATGTTTTAGGTTAGGTTAGGACAAATTTCAAATCCAAGATGGCCGCTACCACAAAATGGCGAAATACATTTCTTTTTCACAACTTCCTTAATATGGTGTTCAAATGAAAGGCCTTGACTAGTAGAATGTTGTACAGATGACAAATCCCAGGTAGTCGGAGGAAAATTCGTGAGTTTGTCGAACGTTGGTTATGAGGTATAGATTTGTAAAAAAAAGTTTTTCAAAAGAACGGATACCGGCATACAGGCAAACATTCATCTTTATATACAAGTTTTAGGGAAAAGAAATTGCAATTTGTTATCTAAAAAGGTTCATAAATGTGATATTACCCAACGTGAGCCGCGCTTCACATTCTAATTTAAGGTTCTATGTTAAGGTTCTTCAGAAAGTACGTGAATGGCTCTCACGCGCAGTCTCACTAAGATGTTAAGAGACGGTCTTGGAATCTCAATGGACGGCACGCCAGTGTTAGAGATTTCAGTATAACTGCTGTAACTCTGTCCAGTAGCCACGGCGAACCAACATTCGCGTTTGAACAGGCCATTCCTAAAACATCATTTAAATTGGCATAGTAGTAGGTAAAAATGAATGAAAAGGCAACATTTATAACGACATCAGTTTTTGCGTTTCCTTATTTGCACCTGTAAAACAGTGTCATTGCAAAAGAAACCGGTATGTTTGGAAAAAGCCATCATTCAAGGATGGGGGTGCATCAGTCGAACTGTCTTGCTAATTATTTTTTCTAAAATGGTAATTGCTAATGTGGTTCATAAAGGCGCAACATTTTTTGAAACACTAAAAATTAATACCGGCATACAGGCAAACATTCATCTTTATATAGAAGTTTTAGGGAAAAGAAATTGCAATTTGTTATCTAAAAAGGTTCATAAATGTGATATTACCCAACGTGAGCCGCGCTTCACATTCTTCAGAAAGTACGTGAATGGCTCTCACGCGCAGTCTCACTAAGATGTTAAGAGACGGTCTTGGAATCTCAATGGACGGCACGCCAGTGTTAGAGATTTCAGTATAACTGCCGTCACTCTGTCCAGTAGCCACGGCGAACCAACATTCGCGTTTGAACAGGCCATTCCTAAAACATCATTTAAATTGGCATAGTAGTAGGTAAAAATGAATTGAAAAGGCAAAATTTATAACGACATCAGTTTTTGCGTTTCCTTATTTGCACCTGTAAAACAGTGTTATTGCTAAAGAAACCGGTATGTTTGGAAAAAGCCATCATTCAAGGATGGGGGTGCATTAGTCGAACTGTTTTGCTAATTATTTTTTCTAAAATGGTAATTGCTAATGTGGTTCATAAAGGTGCAACATTTTTTGATACACTAAAAATTAATACCGGCATACAGGCAAACATTCATCTTTATATAGAAGTTTTAGGGAAAAGAAATTGCAATTTGTTATCTAAAAAGGTTCATAAATATGATATTACCCAACGTGAGCCGCACTTCACATTCTAATTTAAGGTTCTATATTAAGGTTCTTCAGAAAGTACGTGAATGGCTCTCACGCGCAGTCTCACTAAGATGTTAAGAGACGGTCTCAGAATCTCAATGGACGGCACGCCAGTGTTAGAGATTTCAGTATAACTGCTGTAACTCTGTCCAGTAGCCACGGCGAACCAACATTCGCGTTTGAACAGGCCATTCCTAAAACATCATTTAAATTGGCATAGTAGTAGGTAAAAATGAATGAAAAGGCAACATTTATAACGACATCAGTTTTTGCGTTTCCTTATTTGCACCTGTAAAACAGTGTTATTGCTAAAGAAACCGGTATGTTTGGAAAAAGCCATCATTCAAGGATGGGGGTGCATCAGTCGAACTGTCTTGCTAATTATTTTTTCTAAAATGATAATTGCTAATGTGGTTCATAAAGGCGCAACATTTTTTGATACACTAAAAATTAAAACTATTTTTGAAAATGGCTAATGTAGACATATTTGAAGATCTCGAAGATAATCTACAAGTGGAGTGTCGTATACTATTGAACAACCTGAACATTGTAGAGAACACATTGCTCCTTATAATCTAAAAATTTTGTCACACAATATTAGAAGTTTGAATCGCAATTTTTCTAATATTCTTCCAACACTAGCCAGATTAGAATGCGAATTGGATGCGTTGGTGTTTTCGGAGTGTTGGCTCAGTGAGTTTACTGACATACCCCAGCTTCCAGGATATGACACTTTTCATACTTCTAAAAAACCTAACAAGTGTGGAGGTGTCGTAGAATTGCTGGTCGTCAAAGATTGCTGGTCAGCGTCGGCTTATGAACCAGACTTGAAGGAGGCCAACTGTCTAGGAAATATGCTAAAAATAATTGCCCTTTACAGATCCCCGGCGGCAAAAGATCTAGAAAGTTGGAATAATAGTGTAGATGATATTTTATCTAATTACAAACAATGCACCGGGATGTTAGTTACGGGTGATATAAATATTAATTTACTCGAAGAACCGCCTTGTAAAGACAACGCTGCGTATCAGTGGCTAATGGCTGAACATGGATTTCTGCCGGCAATAACACGACCGACCAGAGGGCTAACATGTTTAGGCCATGCTTTTAAAGACCCTGGCAGGGGTCAATCAGCTAAAAGTAAAAGAGTATACTCACTACTCGCATCACGATAACAGTAGACGATTCGTCGTGAAACGCTTCAATTAATCCTATAACTTTCAAATGTTGAACTTTTTTCAAAATTTGGAATTCATGTATTGCTTTATTACGTTCATGGTCCGTTCGAGTCGTAATTGGCTTTTACTGCATATTGTTTGCCTGAAAATTAATCATAAATCCAATTATACCTAATTGGATACCTAATTTAATACATTTACAAATATTATGACCTTCTAATGGATTATCCCCCATTAGTAGGTCATATATATATGTAATGTAAATATTTATTCATATAAGGCTTAGTGTTCGTTCTTGATAACAGATACACAAGTGATAAATTTTGTTTATTTTTTTCTTACAATCTTTGTCTACGTCTTAGTGTATTTTACATATAACTTAGTTACCTGCAGCATGTTTAGCGAGTACCACGATCCCAAACGTCCCAGTCCCTAAAACGTTCCCTGTTTGTTTGTAAATTTCACTAAACATCATCAGGGTCTGGAAATCTTGGTTTTTTACTGGACTTATACCTCCATGTCCATGATTATCTGGAAAGAACCGAGTTATATTATTTAAAAAATCCCACGTGTATCTCTTCGGCGGTTTCTCCACTTATACATTCTAGTGGTCGTCAAGAGGTCGTAAAACATGCGACCGTAAAACAATATTATTATTTATTCTCCATTTGATCACAGACTGACGATGAACAATAAAATTATTATAATACAATGTAACACAATCTATTAACAATGCGTGTGTGTCCAATACATGGCAATATATAAGACATTCAACGCGGTCTTGCTGATAGGGTGCAAGGTATATAAGCTGATAGGGTTAGGTGTTGATGTACCGCGACCCTAGTTTTCCACCGCGAAAGAGTAATGAGCGGGAAATGGTTAGGCAGGACGGACTCAGTTTATATGAAATAGGTTTGTGTTTCCACCGAAAAAGAGTTTTATGTTTTGTTTTCCACTGCCAAAGGATTATGAGAGAGATTGAGATTGCTGGTTGCTTGTGGTCGTGTTTTGTTGCTAACTCATGATGTTGTCGAGTGACCCTGAATCGAGTGAAGACAGCGATTATGTATACAGACGAAAAAAGTACATGTTTTTATATCTTAAACATGGAAAAAAACGCACAAAACGAAGATTTTCGTTATGCCAGCACATTCGAGAAAGAACATTGAAAGGGGAATATAGGCTATTCTATGATTTAGACGATGAAAAATTTAGTAACTATTACAGGGTTAGCAGAGAACAGTTTCATAAACTGTTGTCATTTGTGGCGGTTGATATTTTAAAACAAAATACTAACTACATGAAACCTATTTCACCTCAAAAGAAGCTAGCTGTGTGCCTAAGGTTAGAAATATAGCATTGTTCATAAATATATCAATCTTTAATGAGGAAAATAAAGAAAAATTATTTACACTTGGTTATCATAATACTACTAATACTAATATTATAAGACGTTGGCGAAATGGTGCTCACCAAACATTTATCTCACACAAATATATACCACAACCAAATAGAAGCCAGAAATGAATCGAAGATGAAGAATCAGATGACATAAATAAAAACTAGAAATTAATAGAAGATGAGTAAGAAGAAGACTTTAATCAGCTGGCTATTATTTATATTTTTTTATATTTATAAATTAAGACTATAACAAATTGTCTTGCCAGACATATTGCATGCCTCTCGCAGAGGCCAGTTTGTATGGGGCAACTTTTAAAATGTTTTGTATCATCTTATCTTACCTACAAACAGCAATAAAGATTTTTGTATTTATTTATTTGTATTTGTATCATATTCAAACGTTTCTAGCCTACTGTGGTAGGTCGTATTGGTAGATGGTAATCCTGCTGCGGCCGGCACGGTGTTGTTCACAGTCTCGCCAAATACAAATACAAATATCTTTATTGCTGTTTGCAGGTAAGATAAGATGACACAAAACATTTAAATAATTGACCCATACAAACTGGCCTCTTCTGCTAGAGGCATGCAATATGTCTGGCAACGCAGTTTCCATTGGTCTGAATTTATACAATGATAATAATAGTCAGCTGATAAAGTCTTCTTCTTCTTTTTTCATTTTTAACTTTTAATCGGTTGTATCATACATGTCATCTGATTCATCGTCTATTAATTTCTGGCTTCTATCCCGTTGTGTTATGTTAGTGTGATATGTTTGGTGAGCACAATAACGCCAACGTCTTGTGCTTCAGCAGCATGCTGTTATGGACTTTGACAAGTGTGTGGCTTCATGTAGAATCCAAGGTCTTGCAGTAGTAGCTCTTGCAGTTCAGCCGTGTGAGCAATGTCAAAGAATGTCATTATGTATAGAAAAATCAAAAAAATATAATAATAATTCAATATGTATATAATAAAACAATGTCAATGTGTATAAAAGAATGTCAACATGTATAAAATTTAATATTTGTATACCTACTCAAAGAACTCTCACAATATATTATAGAGTAATCTGATTCAAGAAGCCAGACGTAGTGTATCCGTGATTGCTAGAACGTGATGATCCTGCTGCTGCTGGCAAGGTACTGTTTACTGCGTCTCCCGAAGTACTGTATCCGTAATGTGCAAAACGTTATGATCCTGCTGCTGCTGGCAAGGTACTGTTTACTGCGTCTCCCGAAGTACTGTATCCGTAATGTGCAAAACGTTATGATCCTGCTGCTGCTGGCAAGGTACTGTTTACTGCGTCTCCCGAAGTACTGTATCCGTAATGTGCAAAACGTTATGATCCTGCTGCTGCTGGCAAGGTACTGTTTACTGCGTCTCCCGAAGTACTGTATCCGTAATGTGCAAAACGTTATGATCCTGCTGCTGCTGGCAAGGTACTGTTTACTGCGTCTCCCGAAGTACTGTATCCGTAATGTGCAAAACGTTATGATCCTGCTGCTGCTGGCAAGGTACTGTTTACTGCGTCTCCCGAAGTACTGTATCCGTAATGTGCAAAACGTGATGATCCTGCTGCTGCGGGCAAGGTACTGTTTACTGCGTCTCCCGAAGTACTGTATCCGTAATGTGCAAAACGTGATGATCCTGCTGCTGCTGGCAAGGTACTGTTTACTGCGTCTCCCGAAGTACTGTATTCGTAATGTGCAAAACGTGATGATCCTGCTGCTGCTGGCAAGGTACTGTTTACTGCGTCTCCCGAAGTACTGTATCCGTAATGTGCAAAACGTGATGATCCTGCTGCTGCTGGCAAGGTACTGTTTACTGCGTCTCCCGAAGTACTGTATTCGTAATGTGCAAAACGTGATGATCCTGCTGCTGCTGGCAAGGTACTGTTTACTGCGTCTCCCGAAGTACTGTATCCGTAATGTGCAAAACGTGATGATCCTGCTGCTGCTGGCAAGATACTGTTTACTGCGTCTCCCGAAGTACTGTATCCGTAATGTGCAAAACGTTATGATCCTGCTGCTGCTGGCAAGGTACTGTTGACCGAGTCTGGTGTAACACATACGCTATAATTTTCTAGTTCTTCCTCGGCGTCACTAACGATGAGAAATATTTTTTTCTTAATACGATTTTGCATCCATGTTGGCATAGTCTTAATGGTGATCGCCATACTCTCCAAAAATAAATCAATGGCATTTTTTTCTTTTTGTGAGTTTTCCAGTGCGCGCCTCAAATATCTATCTTCTTGTCTTTTTTGGTGATTTTGCTCCATTTCTTTCAACAATTCTATGATATCACCATCGGCTTTTCGTTTTCTTGTCTCAGTTCTACTTTGAAGTGTTTCAGTCTCCATATTACTCATTCTATCGTTTGTTGTAAGCACATACATCTTGCACTTCAGGGGTTTCGGGGGTTACCGATGATTGTGTACTTGTACTATTTAAATTGGTAGACCTACTACGATTTTTCATATATGGAAGTAAAAATTCCATCAACTCCGCATACTTTTACTCCGCATAATTTTCTGACCTTTGGTAGCGATCATTATTGTGGCGATAGATTATTTTAAATGACATAAAATCGACACATTTGCAAGATGCCCCAGACACGAAATCAGACATTAATTGAGGCGCAACGTAAAATAAAAACACTAACCCTGGACTTAGAAAAAACACAACAACTTAATATTAAACTGCTGCAAGAGCAAGACGAGTGCGCAGAGGAGTTCAAGCGCTTAGTAGACGAAATAACGCAACTGAAGTCTAAATTAGCTGAAAAAGAGGCTGAAATTATAGATATTTCTGCAGAAAAATCTCAGCTCAAAGACTTAACTGAAATAAGATTAGAGGACTTAAATGAATACGAAAATGCACTCAAAATTATTCAGATGCATGAAAAAAATGCTACCCTTTTTGAAACGCTACAAAAAACTACTGAACACCAATTTCAAGAAAAAATTGACTCATTGCATAGTCATATTCAAACATTAACCACACAAATAATCAATTTACAACATCAAAATATAGAACTAAAGAGTAAGCCATCTTCTATCGAGTTTTGTTCTCTATCGGCGGGAACCAAGGACATAGATTCTAATGTATCGGAATTAAATAGTACATGCACTGAAACAAATAAATTTTACTCTGAGCTCAATAAAAAACTACGTACCGAAGAGCCAAAAGAAACAAATAATTCATCTCCCATTTTGCAGCCTCAAAAAAATAAGAAGACTGCTGCTAATGAAAATTTACTTAATTCAAATAAAGAAACACAAGTAAAAAATCGCGATCACTTGGGATCTACTTTAAAACAGATCTTAATTTTGTGTGACAATTATGGAAAATCTCTAGCAGAAAATTTTTCCAGGCGCAGATCTAACAATTACGTGGTTACATCGGACTGTAAACCAAATGCCACACTTGGAGAAATAGTAAAAAATGTTGAAATACTGACTAAGAATATGAATAAAAATGACGAAGTTATCCTTATCGTTTCAGAACTAAGTTATTATAAAATGAGTTATATAACAAATTTAATAAAACTATGTGAAATCAAAAAGCTTAAACTTCAAATCTCTACATTACATTACGAATATGGGAACTCTACTGATAAAATGTATAACTTTAAAAAGTTTAAAATTAATGAGCATTTATATAAGTTAACTCTACAATTCCCATTTCTTTCCATAATTGACATAAATTCATTTGATAAAAATATATTTATGTATCGCAAAATCTTGTCAAAGAATTTTATTAAGTTTATGTGTGATGAAATAGTAAAAAATTTTAGAATTAAGACATGTAATAATAGTAATTTGATATATTTGACTGGTATAGATACTCACGAGACACAATACAGAGCTTTAACTTTACAGGACCACTGTGACTCCCAATCTTTTTTAGATCACGAATCGAAAAAGATTTATGTGATATAAATAATGACAATTTAAAAATTTTGCATCAAAATATTAGATCCCTTAACACTAAAAAAGCTCTGCTTTTACAAGGAGTAACGCTTGTTTATAAACCAGACATATTAGTATTGTGTGAGACCTGGTTAAACGAAAGTAATTTTAGTAATGTTTTAATTCATGGATATAATCATACCAGCTGTTTTTTCAGAACAAAACGTGTACATGGAGGTGTGTCAGTATTTGTTACTGAAAGACTGACATGCAGGCCTTTCCAACGAATTAACGAGTTGTCTGTAGAATTTCATTGTGAGCTCGCGGCAGTAGAAATTGTTCACTTAAATAGGCTTCTTGTAATAGGTATGTACAGAACAGGTAACGGTGATTTTAAGTTATTTATTAAAGTCATGAAACAGTTACTCCACCTGCTGAGCAATTTTTCGAATAAAAATGTGATTTTAGCAGGTGACTGGAATGTAAATTTTCTTGTAAACTCTCCCAATAAAATAAAGCTAACTGACTTGATGCGCTCTAGTGGTTATCGCAACGCGGTTGATTTTCCCACGCGATATGAAAACGAGTCTAGTACATCTGTAGACTGCATTGTTACTAATATACCGGAGCAAGAAATTAATATAGTACCCATCGCTACAGGTATATCTGACCATGACGCACAACTTGTCAACATTGTTTCACACAAAAAGCTTAAACCAAAAGTGATTGCCATAGAGAAACGCTTTTTTTACCGACGATAAAATAACAGAGTTCTGTAATGCTATGTTAGCGTATGATTGGGACAATATATTTGAAACACATAATGAAAAAACGTTTGAAAACTTCATAAATAAATTTCTTTGGAATTTCGAAATATTCTTTCCTTTAGTAAAAACAAAAAATCGACAAATGAATCGATGTCCGTGGATTACGGATGATATTGTTAAATTGCAAATAGAAGTTAATGATCTTTACCAAATGAGACGTCAGTATTCGGGGTTATCTGAAAGTATTATACAACAGAAGAAAAAATGTAGAGACGAACTAATGAAAGAAAGAAAGGAAGAATATATTCAACATAGAATCATAAATTCTAAAAATCCTAGGAAAGAGATATGGAACGTTATCAAAGAGGAGAGTAATCAAAATGTAAAAAAAATGGGACTGGCATCTTGTAGATGGTTCAAATAATATCTCCATAGCAGAAGACAAAGTAGCGTCACATATTAGTAATCATTTTATGACCACAGCGTATAACCTATCCATCGCAAACTCCCCAGATTTGGATAAATCTATTCTATTTTTACAAAATAGAATCAAAGATCAATATGAATTTAAATTTGAAACTATAACACCCTTGCAAATAATAAATAAAGCCAGCAATAAAATTAAAAATTCGGACACTAAGGATATATATGACATATCCGGTGCATTTTTGTGTCGTATTTTGCTCTATCTATCAGATCACTTTAGCTTCTTAATTAATAATATTTTACAATCTGATTACTATCCAACATACCTAAAGAAATCGCGATTAACACCACTCTACAAGGGAAAAGGCGAAACAGAGTGCGTTAAAAATTACAGGCCTATAACTATTGTACCCACAATTTCCAAGCTTATTGAATCAGTTATGTCACAAAACATAATGGCATATTTTAATCGACACTCTATTATCTCTGATACACAACACGCGTATAGAAATGGCCGGTCTACAATTTCGGCTGTTCATGATCTTTTAATGAATACGGTAGAGAATCTGGACAGAAAAATTAAAGTAGCTGCAATAATGCTAGATTTATCTAAGGCTTTTGATTCCGTAAATCATGAGCTTTTATTAAGAAAGCTTATGGTCTACGGAGTTAGGAATAAAAATCTGGATCTAATAAAATCTTTTCTAAAAAATAGGGAATATATAGTAGATATCAAAACTGAAAACAGGCGACATAGATCTCAACCGGAATGCATAAATATAGGCGTGCCTCAAGGTTCTTCGCTGGGAAATATACTTTTTTCGTTGTTTGTAAACGACTTGTCGTTCTTGGAATTAGATGGAAAAATAATACAATATGCTGACGATACCACCTTGATATTAACGGCAGATTCTACAGAAAACTTGATTTCAAAAATAAGAGAAGCTGTAGATAAATTTAACAACTGGTTCCAAATGAATGGCCTACAGCTAAACGGTGATAAGACTAACGTTATGTTTTTCAACTTAAAGTCGACGAAGCAAATAATTCACTCTGTAAAATTAATGGACGGGACAGAAATAAAGAGCACAAATAGAGTCAAACTGTTGGGGTTTGAACTGGATCCTGCTCTGAACTGGAAACATCATATAGATGAAATCTGCAAAAAAATGGCCAAAGGCACATATGCATTAAAGCAACTGAGATATGTCACATCTCCACAAAGCCTAAAAGATATATACTACTGTTACATACATTCCATTATGTCATACGGCATAATCTTCTGGGATGTTCCACAGATTTCAACGAGTGTTAAAAATGCAAAAAGAGCAATACGGATCTTAACTAATTCAAAATATAGAGATAGCTGTAGAGATCTTTACAAAAAATTAAGTATAATGACTTCAATTGCACTCTACATATTTGAGACTATTAAATACACCAGGGCAAATATAGAAAAATTCACAATAAAGGAAAAAATAGACCGGAGATCGGGTAAAGCTAAAACTGAGCTGCAACCGCTCCAATACAGACTCTCGGTAGCAAGAAAACTGCCAATTAACATGGGTAGAGTTCTGTACAATAAATTGCCCGAAAATGTTAAAATACAACCAATAGCGCAATATTTATAAGTAAAGTCAAGCAACTTTTACTAAAAATACATTGTATACCATAAATGAATACTTGACTTGTGATTATGACGACGTTGCCTGATATTATTAACTACATTAATATTAATTGATAAAATAAAATGTGCCTACCTATTACTAGATGACCTAGACCGAGATAGACCTCAAATCGTAAAATAACTAATTACTGTGTAACATATTTATTTCACAATGGAATTTTTAATGGAATTTTTAATTTATAAAGTTTAGAATATGATTTCAAGATTATTTCTTTATTAGATAGATATTATATTTTTTTTTATTCATATTTTGCCCATTTACAGCAGAAAATCAATTTTTAAAATTTTAAATTGTAAAATGTACAAAAGACGAGACATATTACTCACTGTATTAAGTTTTTGGTTGACAATGCATTTTGCAGCTAAGGTTGATATATGTGTTAATATGTTAATAAATGTTTATCTTATCTTATCTTATCTTACACGTATTGATATTTGTAGCTGCATGCCCAGATCTGGTGGTTTTCATTCTCTTTAAACTATCTCGATGGTTATCCCTTAACTTTTTCCGTTCGGATTTCGCTTCCTTGACTGAAACAATAAATAATGATAAATACGTTAATTATTTATTATTTTGTTCCAGGTTTTTGGCTACAGGCGACTCATTCATAACTATAGGCTACAATTATCGCATGAGTACAGCCACTGTTTCAAGGATAGTACACGATACATGTATTGCCATTTGGAAAAAATTACAGCCTATTTATATGAAAGAACCCAAAAAGCAAGATTAGGAAACTATAGCAGAATCTTTTGAAAATATATGGCACTTTAAAAATTGCCTTGGAGCCATTGATGGTAAACACGTGGTTATTAAATGTCCTCCACATTCAGGAAGTTAATTTAACAACTATAAAAAATATTATTCTGTCGTATTACTGGCAGTTGTCGATGCACACAAACGTTTTATAATTATCGATGTTGGGTCATTAGGTCGTTTCAGTAACAGTGGCATTTCTAATTATAGTGTTTTTGGAAATAGATTATGAGACGATTTTCTTAGCATTCCATGGATTCACCGTGCGGGTGCCGAGTCCATCGTGTGGCAGAGAGAGAAAACCCGAGTAGACCCCGAGGCTTGTGACTCGGGCGTAGGTTTAAGGGGCCCCTTTCTGACGTACATCAACACTCACCTTCACTACTCGTCTTTCTCTCCCTGCCCAGCCAAATCTGATATGAGCCTACTAGTGCAGCTTTAAATACTCGTTCTAGTATAGAACTTACTGCACTTCTGGATAAGCCAAGGTCTTTCAGCAGGTTATAGAGAGATTTTGGTAGTATACCTCTCGCTCCCACTTCTACAGCGTATATACTACATAGCCGTTTTTTGTTAATTCGTTTAGGAGGTCGTAATACTTATTTTGTTTCATCGCGTGGTCTTTAGGTATATTAGTTTCCCACGGTACGGTAAGTTCTACAAGGACTATGCGTTTCGTAGCTCTAGAAAAAAGGAAAATGTCCGGTCTGGATGACGAAACACCCACATCCTCTGGGATCCTGTAGTGCCTTTCATACGTGTCCATTAAAATAGTCCAATCAGGTGCTGTACCCAGGATTGAGTAAGGTTTGTGCCTGGAGTTTGAAGTTGAGCCTTCTTTTACAAAGTTAATTTGTCTCTTGTTTGTCGTCAATCCCTTTTAGGCTCTAGCTACTGAAAGGCTCATGGCTTCACGATAACCAATAAGATTTGCCGGAAGATCGTCCTTTAGATGAAAACAGTTCAGCTAGAGTGCCCTATGTGTTTATAGGTGACAAGCTGACAAGGCATTTGCTTTACGAAAAAATTTACTGCGGCCATATCCAAATACAATTAATGATATACCTAAAATAATCTTTAATGATAGACTCAATAGAGCACGAAATGTTGTAGAAAACGCATTCGGCATTTCATCCTCTAGATGGCGTGTTTATCAACGGCCGTTAGACTGCAAACTTGATATGGTCGATCATATAATTAAAGCAATATGCGTGTTACATAATTATTTATGTGTACAAATATCGTCATTACTCACATCGGCAGCAGATTATCAAAATGACAATGATCCTCAACCCAATAATAACGTGGACATTCTATATCTTTTAATGAAATACTTATTTATATTTTATTTTTTAATTTTAATTCAGTTTTTTTTGTAATTGTAATAGGTTGCTTTTTAGATTGCTTTGTTTTCTGATAAACTTGTATGATTGACGTGCCCAGTGTAACATAAGTGGTTATAAGGTGAATAAATATATTCTATTGTATTCTATTCTTTGACAGACTACGGGGTACACGAGAGGCGTTTAATGTACGAAATATATATTGCGATTACTTTAACAATTCAGGTAGAATAGCTTTTCAAGATTCTCTTGTTTGAACTTAATATATTTCATTTATTCAAAACACCTACTTAACGGTTTTTATTTCAACCAAATTCAAATCATCAACTATATTTTTCCATGCTTCTTCCTTTTTATCTATGTTGCGATATTCACTACTTGATATATTCCATAAACATGAATATTGTCGTACTGCTTCTATAAAACTCTCAATTTCAAAACAACACGTGTTTATTCAGTGACACACTACAACAATGCGCGGCATCCAACACCGACGGTGGATGGGGCAGGGAAAGAGGCGCGGGTTGAGGACACTACAAACGAGTCCGTTTCAAACTTTCAAACTAGTAGCCGAGCCTTTGACGCAGCGGACTCTTTTCAACTAGTTTTTACTCGTTCGATCCGTACCTCTTTCTCTGTGGATACGCTATGTAATTTGTCATTGCGAGTCAAACGGAGTCCTTAATGACTTCGCTCCGCTGACTAGAACTGAACGAGTTCGTTTCAATTCTTTCGGCTCGCTCAGTCCTTTCCGCTCGACTATTTCTGATGTGTATGTGTAGTGTGATAGGATGTGAGAAAATAATTAATGTGTGGGTACCGTTGTGGTTTGCTTGTTTCGTTATCCGGTTTAAATGAATATATTTTGTATGTGTAATAAATAATTCAAGTCAATATAATGATAAATAGATTATGTATATCAAACTAATAAACAACGAAAAACCGATAGATAGATAGAAGGATAGAACTATTCGTTTGTTTCTTGTAATCAGAGATTCGAGTTTTATTCGCCAAAATATATGTGAAATCATGTAATCTGGGAAGAGGATATCGATCGGGTACAGTTACTGCATTCAATGCCCTGTAATCGCCACATGGTCTGATGTCACCCCCTTTCTTAGGTACTACATGTAAAGGCAATGCATATCCTCATTTCCTGGGAATATCTCTAAAGCTTGAGACCTCTACACTTAGTCATACAGGAGGAGGCGACGGCAGCTGCCCTACGACTAAGAGCAAACGGACTGTGGAAGCAAAATACAGAAACAGAACACTCAAAAGTTTTGCAACGGGTTCTGAAAAAAATACCATTTCTCGAGGCACCCGTAGACAGAACAATATACCAACATGTCTTTGATCGAAGATACAATATCCAACTCAATGCAGAATTAAAAGACAGCTCTGGCAGCAGAGAAGTAAGGATATACACAGACGGCTCCAAAACCACACAAGGTACAGGAGCCTGTGTCTTCTCAAATGACCTAAACATAAAAATATCAACATCACTAAGTAAGTTGAACACAATCTTTCAAGCCGAATGTATTGGCATCACCAGGGCAGCACAGGCGGTCGCAGCCAGAGATGTTGGGGACTTGAACATTAAAATTGTCTCCGACAGCGCGTCAGTGCTTCAAGCCCTAAAAATAATACCATAACCTCTGTCCTTACATTGGAATGCCATAATGCACTCCAATCCATAGCAGGGGCGAATATAGTAACTCTCCAATGGATTAAAGGACATAGCGACTCACTAGGTAATGACGCAGCCGATGAACTGGACAAAAGAGGAGCAAAGGCAGTAGTGTTTGGACCGGAACCTTTGATGCCTATACCTCAGGCACACCCCGGACACTCCACTAAAACTCCATACAAGCGCCGCTGTGGAGCTACCTACTCTTCACTAGACGTGGTAAAAATGTATCTTTGGTGAGATTGGATCATTTGTATCTGAATCAGTTGTAAGATCCGGAACAGTGATATGTTTCATTTAGATCATTTGGAACACTGAGGCAAAGTAACGATGATAGTAAAGAGCTAAAGAGTTGATTTCAGAGAGCATCGCAATGTTGATCAGTGATATTATGTTTCATTTTGAACTTTGAACACTGAGTCAAAGTAATGTTTAAGATAGTAAAGAGTTGGTTTCGGAGAACACCGAATTGTTTCTTTACAGTTTTTTTTTAAATTTTAACATCACAGTACAACACATTTTAACATCTATATCCTATATCTTTTAAACACTGATTTAAAGGAATTGTTTTTTCTCACTATGCAGTAAGCCCGTAACACATATATTTCCACTATTCTAAATTGTTTATTTAATTTTTTTACTATTTACACTCAAATAAGGTTTACTTATCACATAAATACTTTCAAACTACGCTTCGTAATTTCAAAACACTGTTCAAGACACCAGAGTAATTAACAAACCTGTTTGTTTTGGTTAGCATTGAAAGTTGCAACCCTTGTGACACGAACGAACTTCATACTGTTTTTCATCCCATCCTTACTATTAGGCAACGCAGCGTTTATCTCTTTCGTGCCATGCTACGACTTGATACTTCATTCATAATTTATTATCTACCGGTGTCGGCAATCATTGCGCAGCTTACGATTCGCTCTTAGAGTTCGTTCGTTCCGCTGATTCGTTCTCAATGAGACACTGAGACACTTTTACCGGCCAACTGACACGAATCATTAGGATCACAGTGAAGATTCGTGTCACTGAGTCGTTTCAGCAAAGAGCTACACACGTCTACTCTTCACACAACTACGCAGATGTTGTTCGTACGCACGCGTGAATGTGTGCGTTAGCGCTAGGGCTACTGAATTATTTTATTGAATAGTTGTGCTCCTTGAGTTCACCTGGTAACGTAAAGTAGTTTATAAACTTGCTGTAATGTTGAGTTACATAAATAGAATGGTGCCAAATTATACTATTCTAATTAAAAGTGTGTATGTATTGCCGCGTAAAATCAAACGAAACCGATGATCGATAAGTACTTAAATATCTATTTTTGTTAGTAGGTACACATTCGCATATTATTTTACACTTACCCAAGAAGGAAACTTTATTCTGTCACTATAATTATTCCTCCAGGCATCATCAATCCGTGCCCAAAACTGGCTGTGTAAGCTTTGAGAAATTATTAATATCTACGTAAATAATATTATCTCAATGTGTTAAGTTACGAACTTTGAGTTAAACATTACTACGTTATTATGAAGCAACGTTATTTAAAAGTTTCTAATCTTACGTTATTTTATCCTTAGGAAATTAAATAAAGCTTTTATTCTTGTCCCGTTTATTTGACGGACAGTCGTAAACAGTACAGCACCCCACCATGATGATATTTCGTTAGGAATTAGATGTTCGATACCAGCCCTTCGTTGAGTGCTCCTAACGTATCCGAAACGGCCTGAGGGGTGAGGAAGCTTGAAATTGGCGGGGGGTGGGGAGTGTCCGTTCTATCTATATTATCTATTCTATGCCTCAGGCCCAAATAAAAACATGGCTGCAGGAAAATACTGGGAAACCACATTCAATGGAATGGAGAAACTCTGAAGGTTGCAAGCAAACCAAAAATGCTGTTCCGGTAGCAACAAAAAAACTTGTCCGCAACTTTATCAGATTAAGCAGGGACAAAATCCGTAAAGCTATAGGCACTATGACTGGTCACTGTCCTTCAAACAAGCACCTGTTTAATTTAGGTGTGACAGACAGCCCTTTATGCAGGGGTTGCATGGAGGAGGAAGAAACGCCACAGCATGTGATTGTGGAATGCAGGAGCGTGGCAGATCAACGGGCAGAATTCCTCCACTCCCCAGCAGCAGTCCCAGAGGCCTTCACCAACCTAAACAGGTTGCTTGCCTTCTGGGATAGCCTGGGATGATTGGAGTAGAAGGGAAATATGAGCCACGCACAATGGCCCAATTAGGAGGCGGAAGTGCGGAAAAAGCCCCGTCAAACTAACTAACTACTATCCTCATTTCCTGACTGATTTCAAATTCGGCTTTCATTCTCTTATAGCGATCCGGTGGTAGCGGTCTAGCGCGACCAAATACCGGTGGTCTGACAGTCTCAAAGGAATGAAAAACATCGTGAGAAGGAATCTCTCGAAAAGCTACCGTCCCCATCGAGAAACTAGTGACGGTAAAGTCCTCGCAGGTGGACTTTTTACCGAACAGAGACTATCGCCTGTGTATTTAACACAAGGAACTTCGCATAAAGTTTTTTTTATAGATACGGGTGCCAACGTCTCGGTATTACCCGGTTCATAGTGCGGGCAAAACACGACAACATCGCGAGTGTGATTATAAACTTTACGCCGCGAACAATATAGAGATTAGAACGTACGGCACGACGACGTTGAAATTAAATTTAAGGACTACGTCGACCTTTTATAAGCCCATAATTGGGGCCGACTTCTTAGAGACTCATAAGTTATGGGTGAGTACCCCAATATTACTCTTAGGCTGGCTTAGTATGGCTTAGTAAGCCATACAGGCTTAGTAATATTGGGGTACTCACCCTACAGGCTTAGTAATATTGGGGTACTCACACACAACTTATGAGTCTCTAAGAAGTCGGCCCCAATTATGGGCTTATAAAAGGTCGACGTAGTCCTTAAATTTAAGTTCAACGTCGTCGTGCCGTACGTTCTAATCTCTATATTGTTCGCGGCGTAAAGTTTATAATCACACTCGCGATGTTGTCGTGTTTTGCCCGCACTATGAACCGGGTAATACCGAGACGTTGGCACCCGTATCTATAAAAAACTTTATGCGAAGTTCCTTGTCATAAATACACAGGCGATAGTCTCTGTTCGGTAAAAAGTCCACCTGCGAGGACTTTACCGACACTAGTTTCTCGATGGGGACGGTACCTTTTCTGCGCGCCCTGGAGACGTTCTCCAGGAACACTGCTTCTTACACGCCCGCGCTTGAGCACGATACCTGAAGTGACCACTCCGCGTGTTCCGGAGTTCTTCGCGTCTGCGAATGCGACCGTGACGCACTTCGCCAACGGTTGCCTGCACGTCCGCGACCTCTGAAATCACTACGCCGGTATTTGGTGGACAACATTGGTGGACAATTCACACACAACACCATCTGACCCCAAACTAAGCAAAGCTTGTGTGATGGCAGCCAGATAGCTGATATAATACTTATATAGTTTTAAATTTATACTTATTATACATAGAAACACCCAGACACAGTGCAAACATTTATTCTTGGTCCTGTCTTACTTCATTTTTCAACACGGCGATTTCTAGGTGTAATCTCTTCATTTCTTATATCAACACGTTCTGCGAACTGCTATTTACCTCCATGTTTTCAGCTTTTCTAGTGTTTTCTATTATTTTACATTTTTCAATTACTGCTAGGTTTTCGACGTCTTGGTCCTGGCTCACCGTAAGAACAGCGCGATCGGATGATGGCAAACGCCCCATCCATAGTCTTTTAACGTCTTGTCGCTGATTTGCGCGTTCCTACCCAGGTCACGCATATTCCTTAGTAGTTGCGATGGTTTTTGCGTTCCCAACTCCATCTCAACGACCAATTTTTGAAACTGCCGTTTAGCGCTCTCTTCATACTCAGCTAGTAACCTTTCCTTCAGAGCCTGATATTTGTTGGATTTTGGTGGCGAAAACACGAAATCCGATACTTGTTGTAATGCTTCTCTTCCCAATTTCGAAATGATTAAGTTGAACTTTACCTCATCTCTCTATTTTTGTGGTACAAGTATGCTCTCTGCCAGCACGAACCATAGTCTTGGCATCTCACTCCAAAACTCAGGTATTCTCGATGATATCGTAATCGCAACTAAATCCATAGAGTTGACATTGGTCCATTTTTACTCCCGACGATCCTGGCATACCTGCGTCAGCAGATTTCGTTGCGGTTGGCTGGTACATATTGGGTCTTCGGTAGACATTTAGACAAGTATAGGTATCACACTCGTCACTAGTTCCACGTTAGCACTTCCGTCGCAGTAAGGCGCTGTCCCCACGAGCGAGAGAATCGGGACGAGTCCGCCCTCATATCGTCGGAGAATCTCCACAAACGAGCGATAATTTCGCCGTGTGTCGTCGCGAGTCGTAACAGAATCGCAGCGTTTCCGCGGCGACTCGTAACGGTGTCGCCGCGTTTCCTTGACGACGCGTTGTGAAAGAAAGAATTCAGTTATGTGCCAGACGAGAGCGAAATAAGTAGTGTCTCAATCGATAAAATAATTCTTTATTATGGATATAGTGTTGTGGGGTGCTTCTGCAAGTACGCTAGTGAATATGCAGTTATTGTTATTGATCCCATGTTGCTACGTCGTGAAAGTCATGGACATTTCCATGTGAATTATGAAAAATATCGAAATCATCCAGAATGGTTTGAAGATGAATATTTAATGCCAATTCCTGTTTTCGATGAACTGTTAAGTTTACTATCAAGACTCTAAGATAATAATATGAGGAAAAGTATCGGGCCCTTTGAAAGATTAGCAGTAACACTACAGTAATGTTTATAATGTATCTACAGGACTTAATCACGATTTAATTCATTGTTTAAATACCTCGACGTTTCGGCAGCGTTACAACCGCCGTGGTCACGAGAAGACTGAAGAAATTGCGGGTCGTCTCATTGCGAAATGAGGGGATCTAGATCTACCCTCATTTGGTCTTCAAAATCGCAGGTTACCACCACGACACACAACACTAACCGTATCACCAGGCTTCTCCGAACTCACTCCGCGATGCGTACATTTATTTATGACTGGATTCCACGACGCCAATAACCGAAAACCATCCTCCCGGTTGAAATTACGATGTTTTTTAATTTCTAAGGCTTCCCGAACTATTCTTGCGTAGTAATGACGTTCGGTGGAGAGAATCTTTGGGTCGTGGAGCTCGATCCAATGACCAGTTCCCGCATCAATCAAATGCTCGGCAATCGCAGATTTCTGTGTCTGGCGACTTTTTACAGCGGCGATGTGTTCATTGATCCTTTCAGCAATTGTACGCTTAGTTTGACCAATATAAGAACTACCACAGCTGCAGTCGACCTTATACACACCTGGAGTCTGAAATGGAATGACGTCTTTCGGCGTCCTAATATGCCTCGTCATCCTTGATAAGGGAGTATACACAGTTTTAATAGAATATTCTTTTAGTAATGTCCCACCTTATCCGTGATGCCTTTGACGTAAGGCATAAAAGCCGGCTGTCTCTCGACATTCATCACTTTCCTTTTCTGCCCTTTTCTGTGTTCCACTAACTTCGTCACACTATAGCCATTACTTTGAAGTACCTCCTGAACGTGTCTTTTTTCCGCTTCTAAATATTCAGGGTCACAGAGGGCGTCCGCTCTATCCAAAAGAGATCTGGACACCGACTGTAGTTGACGAGGGTGATGATGTGTCGTCGCGTGCAAATACCGGTCAGTGTGTGTGGGTTTCTATAGACAGAGTGAGACAACGAACCATCAGATTTAACTGTCACTCGGACGTCCAAGAACGGCAGAGATCTATCCACCTCAATTCAAATGTGAACCTAATGTTGACATGTATCGAGTTGAGATGCTCCAAGAAACGGTTTACTGCTTCCTATCTCCTTTTAAAATGCAGAAAACGTCGTCTACGTATCTAATCCACATTCTTACCGCTGCTGATTGAAAGTCAACAAATTTTTCGAAATGCTCCATCCAGATGTTGGCTAACACTGGTGCCACAGGACTCCCCATAGCTACGCCATCTATCTGTAGGTAATGCTGCCCACGGTAAAGAAAATAGTTTCCGTCTAAGCAATTTCTCAACAACACCATCAAGTTTTCCGGTAAGTGGTTCTCCCTTAACAGCTCTCTAACGACTTCGAGACACTCTTTTACTGGAACTTTGGTGAAAAGAGGTGATACGGCTAGTGTTGTGTGTCGTGGTGGTAACCCTGCGATTTTTGAAGACCAAATGAGGGTAGATCTAGATCCCCTCATTTCGCAATGAGACGACCCGCAATTTCTTCAGTCTTCTCGTGACCACGGCGGTTGTAACGCTGCCGAAACGTCGAGGTATTTAAACAATGAATTAAATCGTGATTAAGTCCTGTAGATACATTGTAAACATTATGTGTTCAAATCGCGAAAGTTTAAAAACAATATACACTACAGTAAGTTTAAAGCAGATTTATTTTACTTAAACGCTTACATAAATTCAAAACTTATAGTTTACATTCCATCAAAGTGTTCTAACATTTGAGCAATATCGTCCTCGCTTGTTGGTGTGGATGTACGAGAATAAGAGTCTAGCAGTGTATGTGATGATGGTGTATATTTCTTAATTACGGCCATAATCTCAGTTCTGGCATCAAACAGTCTTCTTTTATTTTGTTCATAAGTGGTAGCAACGAACGGAAAAGTGCCTCATTTCCACGCTCGTCACGATACTGTGGTTGAACATTATTTCTTTGTATATCTATACTCTCGCGCATAACATTCGATATCTCTTTATTAGATTCCAGAAACATTTGTACTAATGTTTTATTTTTATTAGACGTGAATGGTTCCGTGACAATGGGGGTGGTATTAACCGTACTGTCGTCGTCTTCAAAAACATCTTGACTATCCTCATTGAGCATGTTTGACGATGTTGAAGCGTGTTCTGTGTGTTTCTTTAAGTAAAGTAATGCATCATAATGAATATACTTTCGTCGTTTTGAGGCAGCTTGACCGGATTTTGAACATTGCTGCAACTTTAACTCCTTACGAAATTGATCCCTTAAAGATTTCCAGTTTGTCATTAACTCAAGTCCTGAAGCAAAGAAATAACTTTTATTATGTATTTTAATAAAAAAAACGACACAGATTCATAAATCCGAACGCTTAGATAGAGTCTTCGTTTTTCATCCCATTTAAAAATAAACTTTCCATCAGGTGTGATTGCAAACAAACGCGAGCCGCGAAAAATATTGTCATTTTCCAGATATCTCGCTTCTGGAACAAGTTGTAAACGGCTTCAGAATAAGTACAGAATTTCGAAAAAAACGTTGGCTAAATTAATAAAAGAAACATGTGGAATTATATGGAAAGTGCTAGCACCTACAGAAATGGCAGCCCCTGAACAAAGAATCATGGAAAAGAATCTCAGAGGATTTAAAGACAACGCGAATTTCCCACATTGCTTGGGAGCGCTAGACGGCAAACACATTCGAATTCAGTGCCCCCGGAATTCCGGCTCTCTATACTTTAATTATAAAAAGTACAACTCAATCGTTTTATTGGCTTTGGTGGATTCGAATTATTTATTTACTGTGATTGACGTAGGTTCTTATGTCCGTGAAAATGATTCTACCATATTTCAATCTTCAATTATAGGCCAGAAGCTAAATGAAGAAGCTCTTGATTAGCCGGAAGAAAAAGAACTGGTATTTGGCGGACCCAACATGCCATATGTGATTGTAGCTGATGAGGCCTTCGGCATTCGTCGAAAGTTAATGCGACCGTATCCAAGACGATGTCTTCCTACGGATAAAAAAAACTTTCAACTACAGACTGTCTTAGAATGTGTCTTTGGACAAATCACCTCAAAATTTCGCATATTTTATAATACAATAAATCTTCAACCAGATAGTTTAATTCTTGTAATAAAAGCAGCCTGCGTTTTGCACAACTTCATAAAGCGTCGAGCATTAAATGCCACTGACGGGGAAAATGAAGACATACCCAATCAACAAAATATGACACCCGTACTTCAAAGGATAAGGAATTCGGGGTTGCATATTCGAAACTTATTTAAAGATTATTTTAACACAGTGGGCGCGGTTCCTTGGCAAAATGACTACATCGTTTACTTGACTGATAACGCATCACTACGCTTTCGTTTTACGTTTATAGCGTCCAACGAGTGTGGCGCGGAACATACACAGTATCGCGGTATCACACCGACTTTCGCGAAAACGTCCCAGTCGGTGTATATATTCGGCACATGTATTCACGAGCGTAGTCACTATGTTTGTATTAGCCTGTGATTGGCTAATACAAACATATAGTGACTACGCTCGTCGCACATCCACTGTCCTTATTGGTCCGCGGATCGGCGTCCGAGTTTTGCGTTCGCGGTGATGCAGGCCAAGCCGGGTGAGACCAGATGATTCTGGAGGCCCGGCTAACCGATCGGCGACGCGACACGCACTCGGGACGCTGGAAACGGGATCTCGCAGACCGGCGGGGGGATGGCGGGGGTGTTGTCGTCGGACCGGCGGCTTGTGCCACTTCTCGCGAAGCGGGTTAAGCAGGCCGGGGGGGACGATGCATGCACGGGCGCGCGAGGCGCAGTCTTTCCGGGACGGGAGGGAGCAGACGGCGCAGGAGATGTGTACGGAGTGGCTGCGCGCTGCGGCGGGAATCTAGCTACGACGGCGTAGGGACTCAACCAGCCACCAGGTAACACGGGACTACGTACGGTAGCGTTCTGTGCGTGTCACAAAGCAAACGGATGCCGCGGAATACACACAAAAAAAACACTTGGCAAAACTTATAACTATCCCCGAACAAGTCAATTTGCATCTGGAATGCGTCTCACACATATCGCGTAGAGTATAGATAGGAAACGATAGTATTGTACAAATCCGTACTTTGCCATGATTGTAGCTCGGATCAGTGATTTTGATCTGCTGCTTTTGAAATTCCTCCACGTACTCCAATCACCGGAAAAAAATATTTATATACATTGCTTAAAAAACATTAGAAAATAATGATTCAATACTGCGATTTGTGAGTCTTATGTCAGCGATACTAAATTCGTAATCAGGGATGGCATTAGGATTAAACGATTAAAAAAATCCACTCCATCGTAATTTTCATTTGCAGGAGTGGCCGCTCGAAACCAATCATTTCCTTATTTATCTGGCAACATTAGTTCGAGATATTTTCTTTTGTAGATTTGTGCACATGAATTGGTTCCTCTCTTGGTTAAATATAGTCTTAAATGGTTTGTACATCGCGCGGTCTTGTGGTTGTAATACAGAAGAAGCTTAATATGACTCTTAGAGAGTCAGACCTTTTATTTATGTAGACTTAAGATCCTCAAGGTATACCATCACTAAATCCTGGTTTCGCCTTTAACGATAATCACGAGTGTAAGATAGTTCCCAACATCAACATCATTACAACATCCAGCAATAGTGATTGTCTCCCCTTTTTCGCCTGAAATTAAAATTTTTATTGATTGCGATCCTTTTTTTGCCAATATTTTTCCAGGCTTGTTGTTGAGTTGGATTCCCCTCTCATCCATGTTGTAAATACGTTCTAGTTTATCCAGGAAGTCAAGGTTTTCATAAGGGGTTCGTAAAAATGGCCCACTTGTTCTTTGTTGGAGCCTTGTATCCGTGCCATTGATAAACCTTTAGCGATTCCAATAGATATTTCTCCACAAGAAAACTCTGCAGCCATTGATGACCGGCCATTTTAGTAACCAATTCACGCGAATTAGTTCGTCTCTTGGTTAAAGAAAGTCTTAAATGTTTTGTACACTGCGCGGTCCAGTGGTTGTAATAAAAAAAAAATAGTGTGGCACTCGGAGACTGCCGCGGTAAAGCTATTGCATGTTGCATGCATTTTTATCAACATAAGCAATAGGGGTGTTAACAATTTTTTGGAATTGCTTTTATTTTGAGTGACATTTGTTTACCATAAAAAATATCACGGTAAATCCGTTAAGTTGGCAACACTGCTAAGAGCATTTAGTCTGTAAAGCTAATAAAAATAAGATTCAAAGTCGAATGACCGAGTGGGGAGGACGGCGTTACGGTCTTCCATCCCCTCTTTCTTGTGAACATAAGAAAGAGATGCACGATCACTAAAATTCGGTCCCCAGGCCCGCGATAAAAGCTATGCAATAGCTTAATAAAAATAATAAAATTTATTTCGACACAATACAATTAGATTTACATAATTTGACCCATAGGCTCCCGAACTAGTCATAGACTGTGCATCGGGTGCTAATGGCTTCTCAAAAAAATAAAAATTACTATTGCGAAATAAACAATAAAAAGTAAATGAAAAAAAACCAAAGTCAAAACAACAAAAACTGTATACAGAATGTTAGAACAGGTATAAACCAAACAATGTAAATAGTCTTCAAGTTGCCTAAATAACTCACTGTGTGGCGCTACTGTCTATGCGTTGATATAGTAATTTATATTCTGTCGGATTATATCTCTTCTTCTTGCAAATGTCTACTGAATATGTACTGTGAACCGTGAACCCTTAATAAATCCAACGTTATCGAATCAATCTTCTGTATTACTTGCCAATTCCCAACAGGTTATTGGCCCATATTACGCAAATATTAAGTGTGCGTAAATGGAAAGTCGTAAAATACGAGAAATACAAGAAAGACGAAATGCCGCGTAACGACGTAATACCGGTACCGGCGCCTTCATCTACAACAGCTACAAGTTCCGGAATTACAGTCAATTTTGAGAAGCTTAGTGGCATATCTAATTACGGAAACTGGAAGTTTTTGATGCGGATGTACTTACGGCATGAAGATTTATGGGATTGTATCGAAGAATCTGCACCGGGTGTTCCCAAGGTCATTGACAACCGCAAGCAATTACGGGCACTCGCTAAGATATGTTTGATGGTTCAAAAAGACGAGGGTCTTTTTCCCACGTCAGAAATTCTGCCACTGGTTATGAGGCTTGGAGCAACCTAAAAACAGCCTATGAAGACAGGGGGCTGTGTCGTCGTCTTGGACTTTTACGTACGTTGTTTGGATTGAAATTGGAACAATTTAATGACATGGAAGCGTATATCTTAAAAATCACGGACTTGGATCAACAATTACGAGATATAAACGCCCCATCGGAAGATGATTTCCTGTCAGTATTGATGCTAAGCGGCTTACCCCCGAACTATGATCCGCTTATCATGGCTTTAGAAAACTCGAACATTAAATTGTGCAGTGAAACAGTGAAGAGTAAATTATTACAAGAAAAGTTACGGAGAGACATTGATAAAAATGAAGAAGGTGCGATGTTTACAAACCGGTCCACAAAAGGTGTCAACAAATATACAAAATTCAAGTGCTTCATCTGTAAGAAACCGAATCATATTGCTAAGAACTGTCCAACTAAAATTAACAATAAAAATAATAATAATCGGAGTGAAAAGTGTGAAAATGCGTGGAACGGAACGTTATTAACAGCACTGGCTGTGAACATCAACTCGAATGCCTGGTATATCGACTCCGGCGCTACTTGTCACATGACAAACAACAAAAATCTATTGAAAAACTATGTGGTAGACACTCCGAGGATAGTTACAGTTGCTAATAATCAGAAAATGCGTAGTGAAGGACATGGTGAGATGGAATTATTGTTGAAAGGACAAACTCAAATTACGAAATTAAGTGAGGTTATTTTTGTGCCGGGACTGTCAACAAACCTTATTTCTGTAGGCAAAATGACTTCTAATTACGGAAATATGCCAGTTGCTAGTGCTACAAGGGTGAATGGTGTCTATGAACTGGACACAGTGAGTCAACAATCAACAAATGGCGACATGTGAAATGGTGGCTTTAGTGGAGCCACAGATCCAATTCATGGATAACAAACACGCAGAAGCTGTGAATTTGTATGAAGATAATAAATCGCAGGAGATTTGGCATCGAAGACTCGGCCACCTAAACAGACGAAGTATGAATTTGCTGAAACAAGGTATGGCGAGTGGAATTAATTACACTAATAGTAAACATACTCCCTGTGTAGCATGTATTGAAGGGAAACAGATCAGAATACCTTTCCCGAAACAATCCTATAGTCGAGCCACTGAGAAATTAGGCCTCATACATTCGGATTTATGTGGGCCTATGTCAGTTTCCTCATTAAGTGGGGCCAAGTATCTATTAACATTTATAGATGACTACACTAGGATGACATTTGGTTATTTTATTAAAACTAAAGATGAAGTTCTGTCTGTATTCAAGATCTTTAAAAATTTTGTAGAAAAACAAACTAATTTGAAAATAAAGATGATTAGAACAGACAATGGTTGTGAATATGTCAATAAACATTTCCAGACATTCCTTCAAGAGCATGGCATTGTGCACCAGATGACGTTGCCCTACTCACCACAACAGAATGGAGTTGCGGAGAGGGCAAATCGCACAATTATGGAGGCCGGACGATGTATGCTACAAGATGCAGGAATGGACCAAAGATTCTGGGCTGAGGCTTTGAATACTGCAATCTTCATCAAAAACAAATCACCAAGCAAAGCGGTAAGAGGAACCACACCAGAAGAGAAATGGTCTGGTTGTAAAGTTGATTTGTCAATTTTAAGAATATTTGGCTGTGTTGCTTATGCAAAGATCCCTGATGAGAGGCGTAAGAAATTAGATGCAAAGAGTAAACAATATATATTTGTAGGATATTGTAATGAGTCAAAAGGATATAGATTAATTGATCCTCAAAATCCTTCCAAATGTATTAAATCTAGAGATGTGTGCTTCTTAGAAGGAATTATGTATAAAGACTAAAAAACAAATCAGGAAAACACTACTACTGATTGTCAAACAATCTTTAATAATGAATTAGAAAATGCTGTGAGGACAAATGATGATAATAATGTTAATCCTTGCCTACTACAGAGTTATCTGACTCAATCTCACCTAATTCAACTTTAAGTGACTCCAGCTCTGTGGACGACCCCAATGATGTCACATGGAATCCAAACATGACTCAAGATCAAGAATCTAGTTATTATGAAGATGTTGATGAAAGCGTGAATGCTGTAATTGCAATGACTGCAACAAGTCATGATGGAGAACCACAGACAATTGAGGAAGCATTATCAGGAGCTGAAAAGGAACACTGGAGGGAAGCTATGAAAGATGAATATAAATCATTTGAAAAGAATAAGGCTTGGAGTTTGACATTACTGCCTGAAGGGAAGAAAGCTGTGCGCTGTAAGTGGGTATTCAAGAAGAAGCTAGGAGCAGAAGGTCAGTTACTTCAGTATAAAGCACGTCTCGTAGCAAAGGGCTATACCCAGGAATATGGGATCGACTACAAGGAAACCTACTCACCTGTGGTACGGTATTCTACTTGTATGCGCTGTTTCAATAAAATTCAAGAAGTACACACAAAATTAGGCAACCAAAAGTGAAAGGGAGGGACTTACGTGCTGATGGAGCTCCTATACCTGCCGGCCGGCAGTGATACGATGACACTTTTTAGTTTCTTGTTAACTCTGTTACTGATCTGAATAGAATGGCGAGAGTCACTGGATGACACCACCTTTTATGTTAATATTTTTGAATGAGGGGAGGACGATTGATATTAGAGGGTAGGAAAAGGAACGGAAATGTTGCCTGACTAATTTCCCCAATAATGGCCAAAACATCCCCCGGCTTGACAGGCTTAACGCCTTCAAACCAGCATACACAATTTAAAGGTCACTTCAACGTACCTACGTATATGTTTGATTAGCAGCTTAATTTAGTAAGGTATTAGAATATGTATTAAATGACATAAAGAAAGATTAATAAAGAAAGAACAATAAATGCATAACAATCATTAATTAATTAAATTTATAATGAAATTAGAGAGGTGGACTGTATAAAAAAAACAATTATTGTGGGGGTAAGGGAATACACCTTAACCACAGGTCTTCGATAGAGGCCAGATTTCGTCCAGACATTCACAACCCGAACTACTTCGGCGTTTTCAGGAAAAGTTTGATTAATCATACCAAGAGGCCAAACCAAATGACAACTATTTGCTGTTTCAAAAAGTAATATAGTTCCCTTTATCACTGAAGGACTAGGGATAGTCAATTTGAAGTGCGTTCGTATAGTATGGGAATATTCAATTTTCCATCTTTTCCAGAACGATTGGACTCGATGATAGATTACAAACTTTGTATGATTGAATTTATGGCAATCTTTGCGAATTTCAACGGAACGTTTATTTATATTATTTTGGATATTTAATAGTTTGTACATTTGTTTCAAATAATATAATTTCAAACTGGTAATATGATTAGGTCTCCGGTTAGAACATATAAAATTAATTTCGGGGTTCGGAACCCGCCCAGTTAGGCCACGCATTGGTGCATTTAAGCATATTACAGTATTTGGATTAGACGACAACCCAAGGGCACGGGTACAACAGTTATGAGGCGTACTAGCAACCAAATGTAATATACTTTAATTCTATGCAATCCGCGCGCGAGATGTCGAATTAAAGTTAAGATCGCAGAGTAATCTAGATCAGTGTGCCAAAAAGGGCTTAACTTCGGTTACCCGATATGACGGGGAACTCGCCATCATCATGACGAACTGATTAGTAGATCGCATCTTATATCGCGTCTTATAAAGATTTTTGTATTGCCGCACTCTCTGTCGTACAATATGACGGCTAGATAAGTTCCAATACCCGTGATGTAACAAATACATTAACTGTGGAACACAGTTGTTGCGTAAATTTTACGGTGATAATAGTTGGCAACTATGTTGACTATATGATCGCGACGCGGCAGGAGACCCGGTGTTGAATGTCGTAGCTCACACACACACTGTTAGTCAAACAGTCTCCTTGCCGTAATATGTAATTAACAACAAATGAGGTTGAGTTATTATCGGCCGGCGAAAGCATTGTCCCGCATTGGCTTTTGCGATTCCTACATTGAAACGTAGGCTGTGAAGAGCCTTGATAATAACCACTCGTTCCGCGTAATCGAAATTATTATTATGAAATACTTTGGATACCATTTGGGTTTTCATAAATCCAATAAAATTAATTACTATGCGGAGCAATCCATTCAGCAACAAAACTCGAGTGGCGAGTTTGTATAAATTATTATGATACGTCCGATCTGTAATGATTGATTTCATTGAAATCAGTTTAACTTCTGGAATATAGTCCATAATGATGACAGCTAATTGTTGAATAAATTTAATTGGATCGAGTAGACACTGCAACCGTTGATAAGGCCAGTCCCGCTCGTTCAATAAAATACGCAGGTACATTTGCCTAATGTCCGCGCTTATCGCTATAGGCAGTAGTTTATGATGCAATAATATTTTTGATAAATCATTTTTCAAATTCGTTCCCGTGTATACGATATCATTTAATGAAAGCCCGGAAGTAGTCCGATTGCTGGCGTTCAAAACCACGCGGAGTTTAGTTGTCGATTTATCAGTGCGAACGACTCCGTGATGTGGAATTATGTATTGTTTACATTTATTTATTTTGACAATGGAATTTCTTATAGGTCGACATTTATTTAAATGTTCTTTGAATACATTATCGTATTTTTTTTGAATTATGAAGGTTCGTAATAGTTTGCGTTCGAGAATTAAGTACCTTCGCTCGACGGATCGCATGTAATCGTCTATATAAGGAACACACCTTTGGAACGGTAGCGAGACGATACCTGGAGCTTCGCGCCTAGTCGTATTGCTATAAGATACTTCGCATTCCTGTTCTACAGGCGTCAATGAAAACGACATGCTTGGTACTTCCTGTAGCTCGAAATAATGGCTCTTACGATTATTTAATGGATCGGCGATCGTACAGTAAGAATGTACAACATCCTCGGCAGAATTAATCATCATCATCGGCGCAATGCCAACGACTATGTATCCCAATAACGTTTCTATTGCAACTGGCTCGTTAAGGGCGCGCGCGATCTTTTTTGGCTGTAGTATGCGGGCGAAAAGATCAGAACCGAGTATTAAATCGACGGGGGAAGGATGGCAGAAACGACTATCCGCTAGAGGTATTTTGTCTAGATAGTCTAATTGAGCGGTGTCAATAGCCGTAAGCGGCAATAAATCCGTAATACGATTAACCACTAATGGCTGTAAAGTTATTGATACGTCATAGTTATGACGTGAATGAAGCGTGATGCAAGTCACTCCTTCAATTGGATTAGTGACGTCACCGACACCCGATACACACTTATGTTGACTAGGGTAAATCGGTAATTTTAAACGTCTACAACAATCGGTTGTAATGAAGTCCCGTTGAGATGCGCTGTCCACTATCGCACGAACCACATTAACATCACCCCTATCGTTGACCACATGACATTGTGCGGTGCCTATTAAAACAGACGTCGCGGTCTTGGTATTCCGATCAGTAGGTATTGAGGTGCAGACACCCATAGTGCGCAGCGACACCGGACGGTCGGTACTGCAGTGACCATTAAAACCGTCGGAGTGTGCACTAGAAGTAGTAGTCCGTTGAAGTTCGCCCGGTGACGTCACGCACTGATTTAATGCACCGGCGGTGGCAGTTAGCGCGGTAATATTCGAATTACCCGGCAACGTATTTTTTATTGCCTCGGTAGGGTACCTATTTAATGAGGTGTCACCGTGACCGAAATGTAATAAGCTATGATGACTACGGGAACAAGTATTGCACCTGCTCGTAGATTTACAATCGTTTACCTGATGCTTATTATTCAAGCAATTAACGCAAGCATTTGTACGCTTGATAAGATTAAAACGTTCGCGAGGAGACATCGCTAAGAATCGCGCACATCGCCATAATTGAGTATGGTCAGGTTTATTGCAAGAAACACATTTAGTATTATCGTCTACATTAACAAACGTTTTAACATGGCCATTGTTATTACTAGATCGTAACCTTGGGTTATTATTCGACGGTGTCGATTTACGCGGCGTCGTCATCGGGACAGTAACGGAATGCGCTCGCTGCAATATATGTGTGTAGTTACGAATGTATTCTATAAACTCCGAACACGTAGGCATTTTATTGGTATCACCCAAAGACATCTCAAACGATTTGACCGTGTCCACCGTGACTTTTTTACAACCTATGTGAATAAAGATCAAATCATCCAAATTGAAATGTTTAATTGTTTTAATGAGGAAACAATACCAGAGAACTTATCAATAAATTCTTCTAAATTAGTGGGTGATGAACAATTGACTGCGGGTAGACTAATTAATTTATCCAAATAAGCCGCAATCAATAACCGTTTATCGTTGTATTTATTAACTAACGCATCCCAAATAATAGGGTAGTTCTCCGCAGATGGAACTACATCCCTGCAAATTGACAAAGCCTGCCCACATAATCTTCCGATTAGGTATTGTACTCTTTCGCCATCGGTTAAATCGGTATTTTCGTGAATGACCGTTCGAAATGTTTCATAAAAACAGGCCAATTCTCATGATCACCATTAAAAGAACACATCTCCAATCTGGGTAATTTATAATTTCTACCCTGTGCTTTATTATCGCAATTGTTAAATGATGCATTTTGTTCTTTCGTCAATTGTTTGACACGGTATTTGATTTGAGAGTATAATTGTTCGAACGACATTAATTCCTTATACGATGGTGACGGTGCGTCCGTTATTGAAGATAAATAATTATTTTTTTGTTCGAGGGTCCGAACGTAATCTGCATGTATCGCGTCAATCGTGAACGAGCTTGCTAGGAAATCCTCAACACTATTAGAATCTGAGATTTTTATTACCCTCATTTTATCGTATAATGACTGAACGTGCTCGAACAATACAGATAATTTGTCCTGTAATTTATCCAACTCCCTATCAACATCTTTAGGTTTTGCCTAGAAGTCATTTTGACTAAATGAAATGGCGGTTACTTTTTTACAAATTAATTATAAAAATAGCCGTAATTGTTAGAAATTAATTACAACAATAGACGTAATCCGCCACAAAGTAATTACAAAATTAGACGTAATTTGCTACGCATCCGCGCCGAAGTGACCAAAATATATGTATGCGCTGTTTCAATAAAATTCAAGAAGTACACACAAAATTAGGCAACCAAAAGTGAAAGGAGGGACTTACGTGCTGATGGAGCTCCTATACCTGCCGGCCGGCAGTGATACGATGACACTTTTAGTTTCTTGTTAACTCTGTTACTGATCTGAATAGAATGGCGAGAGTCACTGGATGACACCACCTTTTATGTTAATATTTTTGAATGAGGGGAGGACGATTGATATTAGAGGGTAGGAAAAGGGAACGGAAATGTTGCCTGACTAATTTCCCCAATAATGGCCAAAACACTACTATACGTACATTAATTGCCCTGGCAGTAAATCTGAATTTACACATTGATCACATGGATGTAAAGACAGCATTCTTAAACGGTGATCTACACGAGACCGTGTACATGGAGCAACCAAATGGATATAAAATTAACGGTAAAGAAGACCATGTATTTAAACTTCATAAAGCTATATATGGGCTTAAACAAGCCTCAAAGGCATGGTATGACAAGATCGATAATGTCTTGACAGATCTTCAGTTTAGAAAAACACTCAGTGAGCCTTGTGTATACATTAAAGAAGACAGCTCAGGAAATCTTATAATATTAGCATTGTATGTCGATGACATTTTGCTTATAAGTAAAGATACACCAATAAAGAAACTTTAGTAGTGGTAGGACTCTTGGCAGAGTCCGCCTGGGGAAGTACCACACCTTTGCCAGTTATTCTACCGCTTAAGCAGTAATGTGCAAACATTACTGTGTTCCGGTTTGAAGGGCAATGTTTCCAGAGAAATTACAGGGCTTAGAGATATAAGATCTTAGATCTCTGGGTGACGAGCGCAGTGCAGTGCTAGGTAATGATTTGGACTCTTCATGTTCCAATAGCTCCGTGTCGCTGTGCTGTTATGTGTCAGGCATGTTGCTTACCATCAGGCACATATCCGGATCGTCTCGTCACCATTTATTTAAAAAAAAAAAAAAGAAAGCACTCAAGGAGAAACTGAAGAAAAAGTTTGAAATGAAAGATCTTGGCCGAGCTACGCATGTATTAGGAATGAGATTAAATCAAGGACAAAATCAAATTACATTGGATCAGAAAAACTATATACAGAAAGTATTAAATCAATTGAATATGACTGATTGTAAGCCCGTTAATACACCCCTGGAATGTGGCATAAAGCTTGAGAAAGGAGACCAAACAGATAATGATTCCAAGTATAGAAGTCTAGTGGGATGTATTATGTACATAGCCATTTGTACAAGGCCAGATATTATGCATGCAGCAAGTTTGCGCAGTCAATTTAATAATTGTCATTCTGATACACACTGGAAAGCAGCCAAACGTGTGTTGCGATATTTGAAAGGAACTATTAATTATAACATAGTGTATGAAAAATCTTCATTAAATATTACAGGATATGTTGATGCAGACTGGGCGTCTAATCACCTAGACCGTCGCTCATACACTGGCTATGTGTTTAAATTAGGAAAATCAGCTGTATCATGGGAGAGCCGAAAACAAAGAACTGTGGCGTTATTAAGCACAGAGGCTGAGTATATGGCATTGTGTGAAGGAGCAAAGGAGGCTAAATTTCTTAGAAGCTTTCTTTATGAATGTTTAGGTAAACATTTATCAGTAACCTTGTTCAATGATAGTCAATCAGCGCAAAACATTTGCAACAATTATGTTAATCATAGCCGTAGTAAACACATAGATATAAGACATCATTTTGTAAGACAAATTATAAAAGATAAAATTGTAATATTAGAATACTTATCTACTGAAAATATGCCAGCAGATGTTTTAACGAAACGTTTAAGTAAAGATAAACATTTGAATTGTGTAAAGAATCTTGGTTTACAGATTGTTTAGTTTAAGGGCAGGTGTTAGAACAGGTATAAACCAAACAATGTAAATAGTCTTCAAGTTGCCTAAATAACTCAATGTGTGGCGCTACTGTCTATGCGTTGATATAGTAATTTATATTCTGTCGGATTATATCTCTTCTTCTTGCAAATGTCTACTGAATATGTACTGTGAACCGTGTACCCTTAATAAATCCAACGTTATCGAATCAATCTGCTGTATTACTTGCCAATTCCCAACACAGAAACATTCAACTATAAGATTGTACCATTAAACTTTAAAATTTTACAACTGAACAATGTGTGAATAATTCCATGTAATGTGTAGATACTGTATAATTCTTATTTATTATATGTACATGTGTGATTTTATTAAAGTTTTGAATCAATTCCTGTTTAAAAATGTATTTTAATTTAAAATGCAAAAAACACCAAAAAACATGTTATTTTCACAAGGTATTTCTTTTTTTGTTTTCCGGTGTATAAATTGTTTAGCAAATCTTCAATACCCTGATAGTCGAACCGTTTCAACCAATTTATTATAATTTTCTTTATTTCGTTGTTACTATAGTTCCTTGTGCTAAATTCCTAATTTAATTTTGTATATAAGCGAGGAGCAATGGTACTGTATCTTTTTTGCGCAAATCTTGTTCTTGTCAATGGCACTGGAAACAACTCAACCCTCTTATTTTCCTTTGTTGGCAAATATGGTACAGTTTTTTTATGTTAGCGTCTTAAGCATTCATATACAAACATCTTTCGAACACTGAGTACATTAGCCTGTTCGTATACTTCAGCTGTTGGGTGTCTAAAAGGCAATTGTAAAAGTACTTTTAAAATGGCACGCTGGGCGCGTTCCACGGCTATTATATATGTCTTAGCAGCCGTACCCCACGCGCATATGCAGTATCTAACAACGCATTCACACAGTGCTTTGTAAATTTGTATGAGCAATTGAGGTTGTGTCACAGTTCGGAGGGTTTTAAATACATAAATGAGTTTTCTGATTCTGGGCTTTAATGTTTTAATTTGATAACTCCAGTTCAGTTTGTCATCTATATGTACCCCTAAATATTTAATGGATTCAACTCTCAAGAGCTCTATGCAAGAACACTGCGCCGGACGCGGTCCACGATTACAGGGGTAGGTATGTAGCTTCACTCCAGTACTTGTATTGCAACTCCCAGGCGACCTCATGCTGTAACACATGTACTTGGTTTTTCGGCATTTAGTGTCATCAAGTTATCTTCTAGCCACTTTGTAACAATTCTAAGACTATCCTGAGTCAGACTGATTAATTTTGGGGCTAGGTATTTTCGTGAAGTAGTAACACTGTATCATCAGCGAACATTAGCAAGTCGAGACTATTCAGAGTTGTATTACATCCATTTATGTAGATTAGGAACAGAACAGGCCCTAGTGTATTTCCTTGTGGAACCCCGTAAATACACCCTCACTTATCACTCTTGTGCCCTTCAACTCTTATTCGCTGTGTTCTACCTACTAAGTAATCTGTGAACCAGGCCAAAGTTAGTCCTCGAATTCCAAAGTTTTCCAATTTCGTCAAAAGTATTGGTATTGACACGGTGTCGAATGCCTTTTGCATATCTAAATAGACCCCAATGCATTTGTTTCCCGAATCCAGATAACCAGTAATTTTATTGCATAAATTAAGCACGGCGTCTTCTGTTGAGAGTCCTTCTCTAAAATCGTATTGGTTGTCACTCAACAAACTATTCTTTTCTAAGTAAGACGTCAACCTTTTTGACCAATTTTTCAAAATTTTTTATAATGTGAGCAGAGAAGGGTCTATAATTTGAAGGACTCTTTTTATCACCACCTTTAAAAATTGGACATACTACTGCTTTTTTTGCTTTTTTGGGAAAACACCAGTTTCAAAACTTAAATTAAAAATATAAGCCATAGGTACGTACGGCTAGCAAATGTATATACTTTTTAACCAAGTTTGGTGTTATTTTGTCCCATCCAGGAGCACTGTGGGTTTTTAGACTCATAGTAACATTTTTTACCTCGAATGGGTCAGTAGGAAACGGAGACATAGAAGAAGCTAGTGTATCAAGTGTTAAAGCAATTTTTGCTAATTCCGTCTCATTAGTAGTCATTTTAGCTAGGGTTGCGTCAGCAAGCTGTTTACCCACTGAGGTGAAGTAGGAGTTACTTTATTTAGAGATTCAGTAGGACTACTACATATATTAAGCAATTTGTTTGACACTGTTTTTGTTTGATTAATGTTACAAATTTATTTTATTGTATTCCAAGTTTCCTTTATGTTCCCTTTATTTATATTTAATTTATGACTATAGTATTCCTTTTTCAGATTCTTAATGATTTTATTACAGATGTTCCTGTATTTGTTATATTTTTCTCTGATATTTTGATCATTAGGTCATTGTTTAGTTTTATTGTGTAATTTATCTCTTTTTCTGATACAATTAACTACTCCTCTCGTAAACGAGGGTTTAAGCGGTATGTCTTTTTTCTTACATATTTGTGTTGTGTATTTTTTTCAATTACTCTCACTAATTTGTTTGTAAATAATTCTGCTGGCGTATTAACGTCGTCTTTAATTGCAAACAACTCTTACCGGGATTCTTTTTTCAGAAAAGCTTCAATCGCTTCATAATTTACAGTAGTTACTTTGGTTTATACTTTATTTATTTTAATTTTAGCATTATCTAGATAATAATAAACTCTTTATTAACAGGCCACACAAAGATTTAAAAAGAAAAACAAACAATAAACTTATAAAAACAAAAAAAACAACAAAAAGAAAAACAAAGTCTTGATCATCGCCGAAAAATTGCCAGCCTATCGGTTTTTTATCGGATACACTTTGGATAGTGTGCGACTGATTTGCATGATCTGATACCACCTTGCCCTTTTTTCTATCGGAATGCTCGTAGCTCGAAAAAGTGACATTGTTTCATGGTTGATGTTCCAAAGACACGAACGAAAAGATTTGACTACTTTTGTGATAAGAACGTCTAGGATGTGGAATACGTTGCCTGAGTGGGTTTTCCCCGATGGTTACAATCTTTGTGTCTTCAAATCGAGAGTGAATCGGTTTCTTCTAGGTAAACACGCTCCATCGTAGACCGCATCGTCGCTTAACATCAGGCGAGATGGCGGTCAAGTGTAAACCTATAAAAGTTAAAAAAAAAAAATAACTAACGGGTGACACTATTAATAGGCGGCCTTATTGCTCAAAGCAATCTCTTCTAGGCAACCTTGCTCGGAAAAGGTGAATATATAAATAAAGTGGCCCTTAATTAACAAATAAATTGTGATAGCAAATTATGTACTTAACAACATATTACCTAAACTAACTTACTAAAAAATACAAATATTACTAAAACAAGAAACAAAATATGTGATTTACACATAATAATACAACAGAATACATACCTATAATATATAATACACATAAATAAGACAAAATAATATTGATCATAGATAGTACCGTAGTTACATTTCAAGAAAATATGCCTTATCATGACTCTTGAATACATCAAGAGTGGGTGAACGCTTAATTTCGAGGGGCGAAGCGTTCCATAACTTACAGCTTTCACTGTGAAGGAACAGGAGTAAAAAGAGGTATTGTGTTGAGGAATATATAACGTGAGAGTATCTGATGCTCTTAGGGGTCTAGCAAGGAGAGAATGTCGATAATTGAACCGTTCTTGTAAATAACGAGGGGAAAAGGGATTAAACAGGACGTTATAAAGAAGAGAAAGTATGTGCATCCCGGCGACGGCGGATGGGCAGCAACTTGAGCTTTGCGTGAAATTCAGAGACATGGTCATATTTGCGCAAACCAAATATGAACCTTATACAGAAGTTTTGAAGGCGCTCAAGTTTATCCAGCAACTCCTCTGTGAGGTCCAAATAGCATACGTCGGCGTAATCAAGAATGGGAAGTAAAAGCGATTGTGCAAGCGCAATTTTGGTGTTTGTAGGCAGAAAATTACGTAGATATACCAAGACAGGATTATGATCTGTTATGCGTTCTTCAAAAACTAGGATTTTAAATGTGTTGGAGCTCTTAACCATAATATGGTCCAAGCACGTCTTATATCTAGTAGGGCGGTTTACACCTGATCTAAGCCTGTGTAGTGCCAACATGTTCAAATAATAGTCTGTGTTATAACTTTCATTTCCTTCCATAATATCCAGATTAACGTGACCTGCTAGTATAATACGTATTTTTTGTAGTAATGTTACCCAAGACATTATCAACAGATTCTAAGTGTGGTCTCAGGTTATTGTAACATGGCGGGCGATAAGTACATATCACTGTATACTCTGGTACAATATTGAGTAAAAGACAATTTCCCTCACTAAATACTGGCTCGGATATTGACACTTCTAGATTTTGTTTAACATAGACAACGACGCCATCGTTTTGGTTAAGTGTGTTTGTAGTTCATCACATAATTATCAATTTGGGGCGGGGGTTTTAGATTGTTGGTCCAACATTCTGTTAGAATGAAAATATCAATAGATAGGTCTAAATTAGCTACATAAGCCAGAAAATAATCAAAATTACAGTGTATACTACGAATGTTCATAGTCATTATGCAAAGTGAATTAGTATTTTTAATGTCGGTGTGTAAGATTTTAATGCAGTCTCGTGTACTAGAAATAATGTGGCATTCTATCTTTTCCGAAGCATCAACCTCTTCAGTAACGATAGGATTGTTAATTTTACCATCCATAATTAATAATTAGAATAGTAATGTGTAAGTTGCTTCTGTGTGTGTTATTATTGGAGAAAATAATGAGAGTATTACAAATTTGGGGTATTATTAAAGTACATATCGACGGCGAAGTGCTAATATCTTCTAACTGACAAAACCAAAACTTTACACTAGATGAAAAAAATGATTATCTCCTTGTAAAATTTAAAATATATTAATTTATATACATCAATATTTTGTATAAAATAGCACAATTATTGTAGCAATACATTTATAGATTTATAAATAGATTTAGTAAGTATATAGTTAGTTAGGAGGTATTGTATGGAAAGTAATAATTAATTTATTATATTTAAAATACAGATAGTAGGAAATCGTTTGAATAAAAAATTAAAAATCCATGATAAATGGTATGTTTATTAGATGTAGTCAAATAATCAAACTTTACTAACACATTGGCTATTTAAATGTAAATACTGAAGATTAGAAACGAAAAAAAACAGACTTTATGAATTTAGAAAAGCTTAAACTTAGATCGATCAACTCGATATAGGTACACAACAATAGGTTTTCTTGGTAATTGAAAATGATCAATCGTGAGCTAAGTTGTCATAAAACAGGTGACAATATCTTGGCAAAACCTCCTTAAGCTGTTGAAGATGATTAAATTTGGTAGCAGCAATGGCGATCGGAGCAGTACGCAAAGGTGAGTAGTTTATTGAACCAATTTTTTTTGGTCTTCCTGGCATCTCATTCCAATCATCATCGAAGTTTGTCTTGAAGTTTATAATGCCATTTTTTGTGTATTCAATGACTCGTAAATCAACAACGACTGAATCACCTGCTTTACGGCCCGGTCTAATGCTTTGGTATATCCATGTCGACTTATCATTGTAATTCTTTACGAAGCTGAAATTTATTTGTAAAGCTTCATACGGAGTAGGGTTTCGTCGTGCTTCTTTACTTGCGGTTATGTAATCACTCGGTAAATGTATTTTCTGGTATTTTCTGGTGTTTTCCCAAAAAAGCAAAAAAAGCAGTAGTATGTCCAATTTTTAAAGGTGGTGATAAAAAGAGTCCTTCAAATTATAGACCCTTCTCTGCTCACATTATAAAAAATTTTGAAAAATTGGTCAAAAAAAGGTTGACGTCTTACTTAGAAAAGAATAGTTTGTTGAGTGACAACCAATACGATTTTAGAGAAGGACTCTCAACAGAAGACGCCGTGCTTAATTTATGCAATAAAATTACTGGTTATCTGGATTCGGGAAACAAATGCATTGGGGTCTATTTAGATATGCAAAAGGCATTCGACACCGTGTCAATACCAATACTTTTGACGAAATTGGAAAACTTTGGAATTCGAGGACTAACTTTGGCCTGGTTCACAGATTACTTAGTAGGTAGAACACAGCGAATAAGAGTTGAAGGGCACAAGAGTGATAAGTGAGGGTGTATTTACGGGGTTCCACAAGGAAATACACTAGGGCCTGTTCTGTTCCTAATCTACATAAATGGATGTAATACAACTCTGAATAGTCTCGACTTGCTAATGTTCGCTGATGATACAGTGTTACTACTTCACGAAAATACCTAGCCCCAAAATTAATCAGTCTGACTGAGGATAGTCTTAGAATTGTTACAAAGTGGCTAGAAGATAACTTGATGACACTAAATGCCGAAAAAACCAAGTACATGTGTTACAGCATGAGGTCGCCTGGGAGTTGCAATACAAGTACTGGAGTGAAGCTACATACCTACCCCTGTAATCGTGGACCGCGTCCGGCGCAGTGTTCTTGCATAGAGCTCTTGAGAGTTGAATCCATTAAATATTTAGGGGTACATATAGATGACAAACTGAACTGGAGTTATCAAATTAAAACATTAAAGCCCAGAATCAGAAAACTCATTTATGTATTTAAAACCCTCCGAACTGTGACACAACCTCAATTGCTCATACAAATTTACAAAGCACTGTGTGAATGCGTTGTTAGATACTGCATATGCGCGTGGGGTACGGCTGCTAAGACATATATAATAGCCGTGGAACGCGCCCAGCGTGCCATTTTAAAAGTACTTTTACAATTGCCTTTTAGACACCCAACAGCTGAAGTATACGAACAGGCTAATGTACTCAGTGTTCGAAAGATGTTTGTATATGAATGCTTAAGACGCTAACATAAAAAAAACTGTACCATATTTGCCAACAAAGGAAAATAAGAGGGTTGAGTTGTTTCCAGTGCCATTGACAAGAACAAGATTTGCGCAAAAAGATACAGTACCATTGCTCCTCGCTTATATACAAAATTAAATTAGAATTTAGCACAAGGAACTATAGTAACAACGAAATAAAGAAAATTATAATAAATTGGTTGAAACGGTTCGACTATCAGGGTATTGAAGATTTGCTAAACAATTTATACACCGGAAAACAAAAGAAATACCTTGTGAAAATAACATGTTTTTGGTGTTTTGCATTTTAAATTAAAATACATTTTAAACAGGAATTGATTCAAAACTTTAATAAAATCACACATGTACATATAATAAATAAGAATTATACAGTATCTACACATTACATGGAATTATTCACACATTGTTCAGTTGTAAAATTTTAAAGTTTAATGGTACAATCTTATAGTTGAATGTTTCTGTGTTGGGAATTGGCAAGTAATACAGCAGATTGATTCGATAACGTTGGATTTATTAAGGGTACACGGTTCACAGTACATATTCAGTAGACATTTGCAAGAAGAAGAGATATAATCCGACAGAATATAAATTACTATATCAACGCATAGACAGTAGCGCCACACATTGAGTTATTTAGGCAACTTGAAGACTATTTACATTGTTTGGTTTATACCTGTTCTAACACCTGCCCTTAAACTAAACAATCTGTAAACCAAGATTCTTTACACAATTCAAATGTTTATCTTTACTTAAACGTTTCGTTAAAACATCTGCTGGCATATTTTCAGTAGATAAGTATTCTAATATTACAATTTTATCTTTTATAATTTGTCTTACAAAATGATGTCTTATATCTATGTGTTTACTACGGCTATGATTAACATAATTGTTGCAAATGTTTTGCGCTGATTGACTATCATTGAACAAGGTTACTGATAAATGTTTACCTAAACATTCATAAAGAAAGCTTCTAAGAAATTTAGCCTCCTTTGCTCCTTCACACAATGCCATATACTCAGCCTCTGTGCTTAATAACGCCACAGTTCTTTGTTTTCGGCTCTCCCATGATACAGCTGATTTTCCTAATTTAAACACATAGCCAGTGTATGAGCGACGGTCTAGGTGATTAGACGCCCAGTCTGCATCAACATATCCTGTAATATTTAATGAAGATTTTCATACACTATGTTATAATTAATAGTTCCTTTCAAATATCGCAACACACGTTTGGCTGCTTTCCAGTGTGTATCAGAATGACAATTATTAAATTGACTGCGCAAACTTGCTGCATGCATAATATCTGGCCTTGTACAAATGGCTATGTACATAATACATCCCACTAGACTTCTATACTTGGAATCATTATCTGTTTGGTCTCCTTTCTCAAGCTTTATGCCACATTCCAGGGGTGTATTAACGGGCTTACAATCAGTCATATTCAATTGATTTAATACTTTCTGTATATAGTTTTTCTGATCCAATGTAATTTGATTTTGTCCTTGATTTAATCTCATTCCTAATACATGCGTAGCTCGGCCAAGATCTTTCATTTCAAACTTTTTCTTCAGTTTCTCCTTGAGTGCTTTCTTTTTTTTTTAAATAAATGGTGACGAGACGATCCGGATATGTGCCTGATGGTAAGCAACATGCCTGACACATAACAGCACAGCGACACGGAGCTATTGGAACATGAAGAGTCCAAATCATTACCTAGCACTGCACTGCGCTCGTCACCCAGAGATCTAAGATCTTATATCTCTAAGCCCTGTAATTTCTCTGGAAACATTGCCCTTCAAACCGGAACACAGTAATGTTTGCACATTACTGCTTGGCGGTAGAATAACTGGCAAAGGTGTGGTACTTCCCCAGGCGGACTCTGCCAAGAGTCCTACCACTACTAAAGTTTCTTTATTGGTGTATCTTTACTTATAAGCAAAATGTCATCGACATACAATGCTAATATTATAAGATTTCCTGAGCTGTCTTCTTTAATGTATACACAAGGCTCACTGAGTGTTTTTCTAAACTGAAGATCTGTCAAGACATTATCGATCTTGTCATACCATGCCTTTGAGGCTTGTTTAAGCCCATATATAGCTTTATGAAGTTTAAATACATGGTCTTCTTTACCGTTAATTTTATATCCATTTGGTTGCTCCATGTACACGGTCTCGTGTAGATCACCGTTTAAGAATGCTGTCTTTACATCCATGTGATCAATGTGTAAATTCAGATTTACTGCCAGGGCAATTAATGTACGTATAGTAGTGTTTTGGCCATTATTGGGGAAATTAGTCAGGCAACATTTCCGTTCCCTTTTCCTACCCTCTAATATCAATCGTCCTCCCTCATTCAAAATATTAACATAAAAGGTGGTGTCATCCAGTGACTCTCGCCATTCTATTCAGATCAGTAACAGAGTTAACAAGAAACTAAAAAGTGTCATCGTATCACTGCCGGCCGGCAGGTATAGGAGCTCCATCAGCACGTAAGTCCCTCCCTTTCACTTTTGGTTGCCTAATTTTGTGTGTACTTCTTGAATTTTATTGAAACAGCGCATACATATATTTTGGTCACTTCGGCGCGGATGCGTAGCAAATTACGTCTAATTTTGTAATTACTTTGTGGCGGATTACGTCTATTGTTGTAATTAATTTCTAACAATTACGGCTATTTTATAATTAATTTGTAAAAAGTAACCGCCATTTCATTTAGTCAAAATGACTTCTAGGCAAAAACCTAAAGATGTTGATAGGGAGTTGGATAAATTACAGGACAAATTATCTGTATTGTTCGAGCACGTTCAGTCATTATACGATAAAATGAGGGTAATAAAATCTCAGATTCTAATAGTGTTGAGGATTTCCTAGCAAGCTCGTTCACGATTGACGCGATACATGCAGATTACGTTCGGACCCTCGAACAAAAAAAATAATTATTTATCTTCAATAACGGACGCACCGTCACCATCGTATAAGGAATTAATGTCGTTCGAACAATTATACTCTCAAATCAAATACCGTGTCAAACAATTGACGAAAGAACAAAATGCATCATTTAACAATTGCGATAATAAAGCACAGGGTAGAAATTATAAATTACCCAGATTGGAGATGTGTTCTTTAATGGTGATCATGAGAATTGGCCTGTTTTTATGAAACATTTCGAACGGTCATTCACGAAAATACCGATTTAACCGATGGCGAAAGAGTACAATACCTAATCGGAAGATTATGTGGGCAGGCTTTGTCAATTTGCAGGGATGTAGTTCCATCTGCGGAGAACTACCCTATTATTTGGGATGCGTTAGTTAATAAATACAACGATAAACGGTTATTGATTGCGGCTTATTTGGATAAATTAATTAGTCTACCCGCAGTCAATTGTTCATCACCCACTAATTTAGAAGAATTTATTGATAAGTTCTCTGGTATTGTTTCCTCATTAAAACAATTAAACATTTCGAATTTGGATGATTTGATCTTTATTCACATAGGTTGTAAAAAAGTCACGGTGGACACGGTCAAATCGTTTGAGATGTCTTTGGGTGATACCAATAAAATGCCTACGTGTTCGGAGTTTATAGAATACATTCGTAACTACACACATATATTGCAGCGAGCGCATTCCGTTACTGTCCCGATGACGACGCCGCGTAAATCGACACCGTCGAATAATAACCCAAGGTTACGATCTAGTAATAACAATGGCCATGTTAAAACGTTTGTTAATGTAGACGATAATACTAAATGTGTTTCTTGCAATAAACCTGACCATACTCAATTATGGCGATGTGCGCGATTCTTAGCGATGTCTCCTCGCGAACGTTTTAATCTTATCAAGCGTACAAATGCTTGCGTTAATTGCTTGAATAATAAGCATCAGGTAAACGATTGTAAATCTACGAGCAGGTGCAATACTTGTTCCCGTAGTCATCATAGCTTATTACATTTCGGTCACGGTGACACCTCATTAAATAGGTACCCTACCGAGGCAATAAAAAATACGTTGCCGGGTAATTCGAATATTACCGCGCTAACTGCCACCGCCGGTGCATTAAATCAGTGCGTGACGTCACCGGGCGAACTTCAACGGACTACTACTTCTAGTGTGCACACTCCGACGGTTTTAATGGTCACTGCAGTACCGACCGTCCGGTGTCGCTGCGCACTATGGGTGTCTGCACCTCAATACCTACTGATCGGAATACCAAGACCGCGACGTCTGTTTTAATAGGCACCGCACAATGTCATGTGGTCAACGATAGGGGTGATGTTAATGTGGTTCGTGCGATAGTGGACAGCGCATCTCAACGGGACTTCATTACAACCGATTGTTGTAGACGTTTAAAATTACCGATTTACCCTAGTCAACATAAGTGTGTATCGGGTGTCGGTGACGTCACTAATCCAATTGAAGGAGTGACTTGCATCAGAAAAGGCATAAGTATGGGATAAAAGAATATAAATTGTGCACGATCCCCGGCTACACATATAAGATAAATGTTTACGCCGGCAAAGAAAATGACAGTACAAACACAACTCCTTTCTCAGTGGTCATGAATTTGTGCAGTGATCTGTTGAATAAAGGTCACACGCTTTATACAGATAACTGGTACACAAGCGTCAATTTAGCACGAGAGCTTTTAAAAAATGAAACCCATTTAGTAGGTACGATACGGAAAAATCGAAGAAATCTCCCAAAAAAAGTTATTACCACAAAGCTGAAGAAAGGTACACATATTGCCAGAGAAAGCTGTGACGGAATCACCGTCTTAAAGTGGAAGGACAAGCGAGACGTCCTCGTTTTGTCAACTAAACATACTAATCGTTTTCAAACGGTCGAAAAGCGCAGAAAAACAGTGTCAAAACCTTAAATCGTGTTTGACTACAACAGAGTGAAAGGGGCAGTAGATCTCACGGATGAAATGGCTGCTTATTGCAGCCCCCTTCGAAAAACGATAAAATGGTACAAGAAGTTGGCAATCGATTTGATTTTGAACACTGCACTTGTCAACGCTCTAACTTTGTACAAATCTGTGACGCAAAAAAAATCCAAATCGTGGATTTTAGGAAAAGTATATTAGAAAAACTGTGCAGCGAAGGAGAAGCCCGACTACAACCAGAAAGACCAAAACGACTTAAGCATACAATGGTGAAAAAGGAAGGACCGGCTAGGGCAAATAGGCGAACATGTACGCAGTGCTACAAAGATCTGAGGGCTGTTATGAGTAGCAAAATGGCTAAAAATAAGGCCCAAAAAGTAGTGACATATTGCTTATCTTGCCTGAATAAACCGTTTCTGTGCCTGGCTTGTTTCAATAAAATACACACATAATTGAGATATCAATACATAGGCCTTCGATGTCTTAGAGTTGATTAGAGTTGAACCTGTATTATTTAGGATAAAATATTGTACTTTTTCAAGTTGATTGGCATTTCTAAGTTTTTATTATTCATTGTGACAGCTATCTCTAAATTAAAAATAGAAAGAAGCTTTTGTACATCTTCTACTGGTAATAGTTAACGTTTTTTGTCGCGCGAATTTTTTCATTGAAAGCTTTTTTCTAAAGTTCCTATTTTTGTAATTATTAATAAAATACATAGGTACGTGCCATACTAGGTTAAATAATAATACAAATATGTGTAATTTCTCTAAAAAACTGATTATACTGGTCAATAGTTAGTTACTTTTACATTATCTTACTTTCTTTGTAGGGCCCAATGTTATAGAGAGAAATATCCATAATAAAACAACATCATGTATACATAATTACATATTAACATGTATTGCTATAAATAAATAAACGAAAAGGATTATAATATTGTTTTATTTGATAGAATAACATATAGTTATGGTTTATTTCGAGATCTTTAGAAAATTTTATACGTTTCCAACGAAAAGCATCATAAAATTCTTAACTGTCATGTCAGATAAAAACCAAGCCAAACGTTTTATTCTACAGGGCCACGCGGCTCACTTCCCATTAGTTTTTGTTCGAATACAGTGCTCTTCGGCGAGTAATTTGCATTTAAAGTAAAGCCCCACCTTGGCTCACGGGTGACCACCGTGGCCTGAACGGTACAGTACGGAATGGCTCACCGGTGTCCCCGACGGCCTGATCGGAAAACACGTTTTTTAGCTCGGCATTCAACGTGTTAACATACGAGCAACTTAACACTGTCTTAGTAGAAAATCGAAGGCGTACTTGACTCCCGACCACTTTCAGCAGTAACAGCAGACCCTAATGACTTCTCCTACATATCACCCGGACACTTCCTGACAGGTGAGCCTTTAAATACTTACCCAGAACAGGATGTTAGTAACAGCCCTACCAGTATACTTAAGTTTTGGACCATAATCACTGGTATGAAACAAGACTTTTGGAAATACTAGAGTAAACATTACCTAAACTTGTTATAGAACAGGCCAAAATGGCGTTCAGTGAGATCTAATGTGAACGTTGGAAGCTTGGTAATTTTGTGTAGCGATAATACCTCTCCATTATATTGGCCAATGGCTCGTATAACTAATGTGTTCCCTTTAAAAATTGAGACATAATAATCACACCTGTAATGGATCAACTCTGCCCATTTTGTAACAAATCTACTTAAAACGAAAATGTATACAACCCATTTGTAATTGTGTTAGAAATTAATACTTACATAAATCTGTAGTTGTAAGACAATGACTTTTCCCATTTTGTTTCATGTATTAGATTTAAGATAATACCTAATTAAAATATCATAAGCATAGTATAAGTGATGACAACTAGTTTTTGTATCATGCAATAGATTTAAGATAAAGCTATAAGGATTGTTATAATAATGACTATGTCATAATATATATAAATAACAAGTAATAAAAGCATATTTGACAAATTAGGCTTAAGTACTTATATAAACTTAGATTTTACTTTCATGTTCATATTTACTTACATTTCTTCTAATGTTTAAAACTTAATTGTTTACTAATTTCATGTTTTGCTATTGAAACTTCAATGTTTACAATTGGATTGTTTTGTAATTGAGACTGTAGAATAATACTTAAAACTTACTTGTCAAACTTAAACTCATTATATATTATCTTTCTAGAGGAGGCCCCAAGTTATGTTCGCAACACCTGTTATGGACCCACGTTCCGGCCCCTTGATGTTCGATGTGGACTGTATTAAAATGCTCGATGATCGTTCTAAGTTCCGTAGTTTTATTTCGCCTTATCTCGTACAATACAACAGGTGCATATCGAATGCGCTTATCGATCTATACTTATACTATTTACAAGGTTTGTCTTAGTTTTAACTATTGCGCAGCGCGCTCGGAGGCCGCCGGCCAATCAGAGGGCGCGCTGCACCGTAGCTCCGTCTCGCTCGCACGTCGCGTCGTCCCGTTCTGCCGTGGTGAGGTCCGCCGTCCGTAACATCCTCCCCTCGGCGTAGCTTGCGCAGCCCTCTTGCACCTTTTCAAGGACGGCGAGCTTGTAGGCAGGGCGACGAAAGATCCCCATCTTCGTGCGGATGGCCTCTGTGTGTGTTCCCTGTCATCGCCTGGACACCACATTAGAGTGCTACAAGTATCTGCTCCTCGTACCACTGTTGGCTGGGCGGAGTCCTCCCCCGCGGGAGTATATTCCCTGCCACAGTGCGCGCGCGCCGCCGATACTATCGCCAGCAAGTGCTTCCGAATACCGGGAACATCGTCCGCGAGCGACTCGCCCGACTCGGACCCTCTGTATTGTGTGCAGCCGCACACCTCAGTGCCTCCGGCCAGCTCGACCTGTTTCCTGACGAAACGGCGGTAGCCGCCGGCCCGCTGAGAACACCCCCCCATCATCCCGCACCCCCCCGGATTGGTCTGTGTGCTTCGCATCCCGCGTCCCGGGTGTGTTCCCGAGTGCTGATTGGTTAGCTGGGCTTCCAGGATTCCTGGCTCGGCCTGACTCGCCTCGGAAACACAAAAACTCGGATGCGATTGGACCAATCATAGAGCAGGAAGAGACAGTGCAGTGATTGGCTAATTAACAAAGACAGTGACTTTATCAACTCGGTGAAAAATACAGTAATGACAATCACACTAAACAGGACGATTTCGCGGTTTAGTGTGAAATTACAAGTGATACCGAGCCAGTGCTATCGTGACATTGTTTGTAAACAAACCATCATTGTTTACAAACACGAACAGCTGACTATTATCATAGTGATAATAATACGAGGGTCAAACTGAAAGTTCTTAGAAAATCAAAAACTGATTACATTAGCCAGTTATTACTTTTATTATATCTTTTCAAAATATTGTCCATTCACGTCAATACACCGCTGCATGCGATGGAACCACTGGGAAAAGCACTTTGCCCACTCGTCCTTAGGGGTCTCTTCAATGGCATCGCGATACGCAGCCACCGCTTCTTCAGCATTCATAAACCGCTTTCCTTTAAGTTTTTCTTTAATTTTTGAAAATAAATAAAAATCACAAGGCGCGAGGTCGGGGCTATACGGCGGGTGATCCAGTAATTCAACGTTTGATGTCGCCAAATAGTCGATCGTTCGCTTGGCGGTGTGCGATGAGGCGTTGTCGTGGTGAAGGAGGATCCTACTGCGAGGTCGTTTCTCTCGAACTTTTTCCAAGACAAGTGGCAAACAATTGGTAGTGTACCATTCTGCAGAAACTGTTTTTGATCCTCTAACACAATTGTTGCGAAATGACCTATCCTTCCAAAGAACGAGGCCACCATTTTTTCCCCGCACTTCGATCTCTCTTCACTTTAGTTGGCAACTCCTCGAAAGGAAACACCCACTGAGCAGATTGTCTTTTGGTTTCAGGATCATAACAGTAAATCCAGCTTTCGTCACCTGTTAGTATGTCGAACATAGCATTTGAGTCACCTCCGTTAAATCTTTCAATCATTTTACGGCACCAATCCACACGATGGAGTTTTGAGCCTCAGTCAAATTATGAGGTATCCACCGGGCGCAAAGCTTCCTGACCGCTAAATGTTCGTGTAGGATTTTGTGCACTTGACTCATACCGATGCCTAAGCTTGTCCGAATCTGCTGATAGGTCACTCTTTTGTCAGTCTCTATCATACGCCGCACAACACAGATGTTATCTTCAGTGGTCGCCGTAGAAGGCCGTCCCTCTCGTAAATCATCAGTGAGATTAGTGCGACCACGTTTAAACTCATTAAACCAGTTGTAAACAGTCGCACGAGATGGGGCTTCATCGTGAAAGGCCAATCGTAGTCTATCATAACTTTCTTGTTGACTTAAATGACATCGAAAGTCATAAAAAATCATTGCACGAAAATTTTCTCGTGTTAAATTCATGTTGACGTGACACAGACAATTTTCAATTTGCCGCCAAATCGTAAAACAAATGACAAATGAATGAAGTATATACTCAGTAATATTGGCAAAGAGTTCTATTTTCAAATTATAGAATATTTTTTTTTATTATATTGTTTATAAGTGGCCAGTTCTAAGAACTTTCAGTTTGACCCTCGTAGTTGCTAAGGTATGTCTACAAACCAAACTTATTAAAGTGCATCATGAGAAGAAGGGCGAATTCATCCTCCTCGGATGCATCGACCGCATCGACGCGCTCCCACGGGAGCGACGAAGCGAGAAGCGCACGGGTGGGAGCATTCCCCCCCCCGCGCCACCAACCCCGCACCACCGGTTCAGACACCAACCGGGAGAATGGCGCAACTTGAAAAAATCGTATCAGCCATTGGACCGCACGGAGAACCAACCCTGACCACCCCCTTCCGAGCGGAGGGGGAGAGGGAAGGGGGGAATACCAGTCAACCTACATCATCGGTACTTCGATCTGTTCCCAGCTCTCCCCACTAAGAGACATGAGGTGAGCTGGACGATGACAACCAGTGAAGAGAAGCGTATCACGAAGTCAAGCGATCAAGAAGTGTATCACGAACCCCCCGCATCCCCCTCACCCCCGCAAGACTCCAGACCACCGCCGACACCGATTATCAATGTCATGCCGGCACCTAGAAGCACGGCACACCGTTCCGGGAAGGCGCCTAGCACCACAACCAAACAATCGACACCTGGAGGCCCGGCACATACAACCGGACCGGCTGCCATCCCAGTGAAGACCTACCAAACCGGGCCGGCGAGCGATGCCAGACCGGTTCCCACAGCTGGGCCGGCGCCCACTGTCGACCCCACACCTTCTACTTACCTGGCACCCTCAGCCGGGTCATACATCTATACCGGACCGGAGACCACCGCCGGCCCGGCACACAATGCCGGACCGACACCACCAACCGGACCGGCCCCCCCTGCCGGACCGGCGCACACGACTGGAACGGCTCTCGCTACCGGTCTACCACCACGTACCGCACCAATACACACGGCCAGTTCGAAATAACTGGCAAAGGTGTGCTACTTCCCCAGGCGGACTCTGCCAAGAGTCTTAACTCTACAACTGGTGACCCTGTTTGTTAATAGTCAAAGAAGCAGCGAGGACACCACTATAGGTTCGTGGCTGGTTAGTCTGTCTGTTAGTGGATAAAGATACAGTGAGAGGGCCACTATGAATTTGGAACAGTTATTCTACCGCTAAGCAGCAATGTGCAAACATTACTGTGTTCCGGTTTGAAGTGAAATGTTTCCAGAGAAATTACAGGGCTTAGAGATATAACATCTTAGATCTCTGGGTGACGAGCGCAGTGCAGTGCTAGGTAATGATTTGGACTCGTTTTGTTCCAATAGCTGCGTGTCACTGTGCTGTTATGTGGCAGGCATGCTGCTTACCATCAGGCACATGTCCTGCTCGTCTTGTCACTTTTTATTTAAAAAAAAACAGCCGCAAACTTATAATAAGTCTCCTATCACTGTTCCAAACTCGACTAATGATCCAATGCGTATTCGTAGAGCTCCTACCGCTGTTCCTGAATCGACTAACATACGACATAACTTACCAAATCTCGAGATGAAAACCTCACTCATTAATCGGAACTCAAAGTCCACTGCTATTCCATGCCCAACGTGTTGTGGAACATATAACACAGAAACATATAGCATCGATACTAATCCAATTTAAAGGTATTACCTTATGTCGAAGTTCCAACATCAGTCTCCAGTAAACCCTTGAAATTTCTTGTAGACAGTGGTGCATCTATTAGCCTTCTCAAAATAAATATAATCAAAGAGCCTCAAGAAATAACAAGACATGTTATTGCCTTTACTGGAATTGGATCACCAAATAAACCGATTCATACTTTTGGCCACATTTTACTGCGTTTTAATTCCTTCGGTCATTCCACTTTTCCATTCCACGTCATACCCGTCATTGACTTCCCATATGATGGAAATTATCTACTTTCTACATCTAACTCAAACATTCATTACGTAAAAAAACTCTTACCATCAAGTATACAACATTAGCAATGAAATTTATCGACCCTGTCTACACCATCCCTCCTCGGAATGAAGCCGTAATAGAATGCTCCGTAATGAACCCTGAAATTAAAGAAGGTCTCATAATAGATACAAAAATTATAGAACACCTCTTGATTGCAAACTGTATTGTCAAAGTTAAACCTAATTCCAGAATAAACATTACTGTCGTAAACACCTCTGAATCCCCCATAAAGGTTAATTCCAACCTAAAGTTGCAAATAGAACCCCTGATAAAACATAATGAAAATACAATTTTCCACAATCAATATTTTAATACAAACCAAGAGAATGCAATGAACCAAACCGAAGAAGTCATAAAGCTATTACGTGTGTTTCACCTGAATTCCGAAGAAACAGACGCACTCTACGATGTCTGTTTCACCTTCTCAGCTATATTTCATCTTCCCGAAGACCGATTATCTACCACTGACGCTTTAGAACATGAAATCACAACTACCTCTTCTATTCCAATTATTACTAAATCCTATAGATTTCTCGAAATACATAAACAGGAAGTACAATCCCAAATAACTAAGATGCTCGATGAAGGCATTATTAAACCATCAACATCACCATGGTCCTCGCCGATTTGGGTAATACCAAAAAAACTTGATGCATCAGGGCTACGGAAATGGCGTGTAGTAATTGACTACCGTAAACTGTACGACATCACAATCGCAGACTCATACCCCATACCCAACATTTCCGAAATTCTAGAGCAATTAGGTAAATGTAAATATTTCAGCACTTTAGATCTCGCTTCCGGTTTCCATCAGATTAATATGTCCAAAAAAGGACGCTCCAAAAACAGGTTTCTCTATTTCCGAAGGCCATTTCGAATTTACTCGAATGACTCCAGCGACATTCCAAAGACTCATGAACTCTGTGCTCTCTGGGTTACAAGGAATCTAATGTTTTGTGTACCTAGATGATGTAGTAATTCACTCCTTCGACCTTGAAACTCACATGAAAAGCTTATGGAATGTATTCGACAGACTCCGGCATTTCAATCTCAAGCTCCAGCCGACAAATGTGAATTCTTACATAAAGAAGTCTCCTACCTTGGCCATATCAGCACTGATAAAGGTGTTCCGAACCCGGACAAAACTGTGGCTGTAGCGGAGTTTCCACGTCCGACATGCCCGAAAGATATAACATCATTTTTTGGGACTAGTGTCGTATTATCGCCGTTTCATTCCAGAATTGTCTAAAACTGCAAAACCTCTAACTAATCTATTAAAGAAAGATGTCCCATTTAATTGGGAAAACGAAAATGCTGATAAGAGTTTAGATGAAACCCTACGAATAGCTAAAACAGTAGAATTGGCACTACTGCAGACAGCGAGTAAAAGTGATACTTCAGATATGTTCTTCTATCAACAAGGTTCATTCAAAAGGACGAAAATTAACACTGTTGCCAAAAATAAATATCGTAATGGAAAAGGAGCTATAAATATGAAGGAAACCAGATGTTATTGTTGTGGAGCTGCAAACCATGTAAAATCACAGTGTTCCCTCATAAAAAAAGTACTGTTCTGAATGTGGTGTTCAGGGTCATATTTTTAAAGTTTGTTTAAGAAAAAACAATGCAAACAGGACATATATGGTAGAAGTGGAAGACAGAGAGGCAAGTGAAATGAAGAAGAAAATGCTGAAGAAGACGAAAAAAGATATAGACCAACTTTGTGATGAATTTCAAATGTATTCAGTGAATGTGAGTTACTATTCATATAGTAACATAGTACATATTAATAACCAGACCAGTTGGTATATTACGTAATATCATTGTGAAATATAAAGGAAATACAAAAAAATTGAATATTTATGTTGGTTCACAGAAAATACCATGTATATTGGGTCGTGATTGGCTATATGAGTTTAAAATGTGGCCACCAAGTTTTCTTAGCACTAATTATGTAAATTGTGATAATATAAAATACCAAACATCTATTTCAGAAGCAGAGCACTACATAAAGGAAAAGTTTGCAGAGGTATTTAGTCCAGGCTGGGGTAACTTCAAAGGTGAAACTATAAAGCTAAAATTAAAACCAGATGCTAAACCTAGGTGTCATCTTGTACGTCGAGTGCCATTTGCCCTGAAAGATAAGGTAAAATTTGAAATAAAACGACTGCTAAAAAATGGCAGAATAATATCAGTTGAGTATAGTCAATGGGAACCCAGTAGTACCTATCTTAAAACCTGACGGGTCCGTAAGGCTCTGTGGTGACAAGGTGACACTTAACCCACATCTGGAAATAGATCATTTTCCTTTGCCCCACTTAGAAGAGATATTAGATTCATTGAAAGTTGGACAGTACTTCTGTGAACTCGACCTAAAAGAAGCTTACTTACAAGCCCCTTAGATAAAAACTCGCAGGAACTGACCACTATTGTGACAGAATTTGGCACCTATAAGTACCAATATTTACCATATGGTGTAAGCACTGGGCCAGGTTCATTTCAACGTTTGATGAATAGTAAGCTCGCTCACATTCCAAACACTGTTGTATTTATTGATAATATTTATATCTGTGGAGAAACTATGCAAGATACTTTAGCCACAATATCGAAAGTTTTGACTAGGTTGCAGGAGTGTGAGTTCAAACTCAAGTTGGCAAAATGTAAGTTTTTCCAAACAGGTATTGATGTCTTTGATCCAGGAAATAATCGTGGAAGAGTCTATTCCTAATACAACTTATGTTATTTATGTATGAGGTTGTAAATGGAAAATACATATAAACCAAATGTTAAGCTGTAGTAATAGCCTTGAAGAGTAATTAAGTTATGTTAAGGTAATTGTTCATTTACTAATTATGTGGGGGAGAGTTGTGGTGTATCCGAACAAGCACCACTCCCTTCTGTGTCGTGCAATGGTGGTGGATAGTCGGCTAAGGAAATAAATGTGCTTGAATTAATTAATTTCGAGGTTTCATTGTTCTCCGACATAACACAAAGTAACTGGAAAAACTATTGTGAAGAGACTTAAAAACATGGGACAATCCTATGAGAGTTCTGCAAAAAAGATGGTGTCTTGACGTGTCTTGTGATGACATCTTGTTCTGAAACATGCAGATTACGCTGCAGCACATACTTTATAGATACAAAAAGAAAGGGATTGTTTGATGAATACTGGTTGCTGAGACGTCTCTCACTCTCAGTCTCAGTAACAAACAATGGAACTACATTTCAAACAATGTTACTGTCATCAAGCCCGAATATCGTTACGTCCGAGAAGATGGTATCAGGGATAAGCAAACACATAATAATGCGTTTTATTTTACCTTACAAGAGCAAAAAGTAAGAGTGTGTAAGTTGTTTTTAAAAATACTATGTAAAATAAGTTTTATAAATACTATATGCATCACGGATTGTCCTATCCGGACTGTAATTGAAAAATGCAACAACGTTGCAGGAACTCTTTTGGCGAGTAATAAGAGAAGCAAATACCATAATCACGCCAGAGTTGATGAAGAATACATTGAGAGTAAAATTGAAAATGCTGATCAACTTTGGTTTGAATTCTTAGGAGGTCACAAAGATTTGATGAAATACTATAATACTAAAGAGTTACAAGCTACTGATTACATTAAAAATGACATATATAACGAAACTGACGAAGCCGATACTGATTATAAATGTGAATTAAAAGAATATCTTAATAAATATAATGTGTCTGAAATTCAAACGCCTGAAAATAATTCCAAACCTATACAGAGCGTTTAAGATTACCTAAAATTCAAATTCCTAACTTTTCTGGTGAGTGTGCTCAATGGTCGACTTTTAAAGATTTGTTCCATTTTCTAATCATTAAAAACCATTCTTTAGACGATGTACAGCGACTTCATTATTTGAAAGGTTATCTTGCTTAATCGATCTTTAGGCGATTTCTTAAAGTTCGTTTTAGCCTTTACCATTCGTTGATAGATTATTAAGATTTATAACTTATAAGATTTATAATTTATAAGATTATTAAGAACTGTTTGGTTTTTCAGTGCCAAACGGGCAGCCACTGCGCGTGTGCACTCGCCTTGAAAAAGGCCGAAACTCGAGTCGGATTGACCGACCGTATATACGTGAGTGTCCCGTTATCCAATTAAATATGAGAAGCAAGTTGCTTTCGGGTTTGGCGTATGACCCAGATATTGCTTATGGAACTGACAGCAGTGTAGTCTTAGGTTCTATGACGTACAAGTGTCAGTGGTGTAACGCCTTAAAGTGGAAAGATGAGACACCTGGCATGTGTTGTAGCGCCGGTCAAGTACAACTTCATCCGTTTAAACAACTGCATGAACCACTTTACAATCTGGTTAACACAACCAGAACCAACCATAACCAAATCATGTACACTTCATGGATAATATACGAAAATATAATGTCTGTTTTCAAATGACTTCCTTTGGTGGAAAACAAACAAAAGAAGGTGGTTTTTCACTAACCTTTAAAGTTCAAGGACAAGTCTATCATTTAATTGGAAGTATATTAACGGAGGGATCATGGAGGGTACATATTATATTATAAAGAAGAGACGCCGGGGCTATATGGAGTCGGATTTATGGTTAAAAGAAATTTTATAAACAACATAAAAGAAATAACAGGAATCTCAGAACGTATCGCAATTCTTAATATTAATTTAAATGATGAAGATTGGTCCATTATCCAGGCATATTCACCAACGGAATCAGATAAAAAGGAAGACCTAATTAAAACTGAAAAATTCTACGAAGACCTTAAAAATACCATTGAGATCGCTCATAAAAACGTAATAGTAATGGGAGACTTTAACGGCCAAATCGGAATACAGAATAACGGAGAAGAACAGATTATAGGAAGTCACGTGTTTGGCACTAGAAGCAAAAATGGTACAAAGCTAGTAAACTTTTGTATAGAAAACAAATTAAGTATTCTAAACAGCTTTTAAAAAAGAAAATAACAAATAAATGGACATGGGTCTCACCTAACGGACTTTATACGAACGAAATAGACTTTATTATGTCCAATAATAGAAAAATTTTCAAAGATATTTCGGTTATACAAAATTTAAACTTCAACACAGATCATAGAATGAATCGGGCAACAATGGCAGGAACACGCCCCAAGAAATCGAGACAATTTCATAACAAATACGCAGTTGTTCAATATTCCGGTGATGCAGAACTACTACTGAACAATCTTCAAACATCACTCGACGGCAAGGGATCTATCAATAGAAGAAAAATACAACACATTACTACACCAACTAAAAACTGTAACTAGAAAAACAAATAAAAACAACAAAAATAAATCTCACTTAAGTGTAAAGAACTATTACTGAAACGTAAGGAACTACTCCAAGAAAAGAAAACTAAAGATAACCATTAAAAAATAACAAATATAAGCAAAATGATCAGTGAACAACTACGGAGAGAAAGAAAAGCAAAACGGTTTAATACGATGAAGAATTATATAGAAAAAACAGGAGGAATAAAAAAGCACTGAAAGATTTAAAATAACTAGAACTGAATAACTAAATAACTAGTTTGCAAAAAGAATTGGATTCCTTATATGAAAAATAAAGACGGTAAAAATACAGGGAAGAGAGAAGAGATACTGAAAGCTGCTAAAGATTTTTACCGAAATCTATACCAAAGCCAAAAGGTAGAAATAACTGAAAAGGGGAATGAGATAATTAGAAACTATGCATCAACCAATGAAGAGGAAATACCAGAAATACTAAAAGAAGAAACTATAAAAGCTATAAGTACACAAAAAACGACAAAGCTCCAGGGTCAGATCTTATTACAAATGAACTACTAAAAACAACAATACCAGTGATTGCTCCAAAACTAACAGAGACATTTAACGAAATTATTAAAACAGAAAAGATACCTGAGGATTGGACTAAATCAACTATCATATTGTTGCACTAAGGTGATAAAGGAGATATAGCTAATTATAGGCCCATTAGTTTAATGTCTAATGTTTATAAGGTATTTTCAAAAATTATATTATCAAGAATAGACAACACTCTTGAAGAAAATCAGCCCAAAGAACAAGCCGGATTTCGTCGAAATTTTTAACTATAGACCATATCCACGCCCTAAGACAAATATTACAAAAATATAAAGAATATAACAAGACTTACTAACTGGGGTTTGTAGATTTTAACAAAGCATTCGACACACTAGAGCACGGTTTTATCTGGAATGCACTTAGCATACAGGGCGTTCAAACAAAATATATTCGAATACCAAGATGTATACACTAAGAGCACAGCGCAAGTAAAGTTGGAGACACTTGGCGGGGAATTTCCTATTATGAGAGGCGTATACCAAGAAGACCCTATCTCACCTAGATTATTTTCAACCGTTTTAGAAATGATTTTCAGGAACTTAGATTGAACGAATAAAGGACTAAATATAAACGGCGAAAGCCTGAACCACCTACGATTCGCAGACGACATAATTGTATTCTATGAGTGCTCAAAAACACTAGAATCAATGTTACAACAGCTAGTCCATAAAAGTTAATGGTGCACAGGTGCAATACGTACATGATTACATTTACTTGGGACAGTTAATATCTACCGAAAACTGCATGAAAAAGGAAGTATAAAGAAGAATAGCTAACACGTGGAAACGATATTGGTCACTTAGTGAAGTAATGAAAAATAAGGAAATGCCAATGAAAGAAAAAAGGAAGGTAAATAATATGTGTATTCTACCATGCTTGCTGTATACAGGTGCCGAACTTGGGCATTGACGGAACAACTCGAAAACAAAATTAAAGTTTGTCAAAATGGAATGGACCGAAGTACAATAGGAGTTAAAAGAAAAACCCGAGAAAGATTAAAAGACATAAGAAGTAAAACAAAGTTTAAGAATGCATACTTGACATACAAACAATTGAAATGGAGTTGGACAGGGCATATGACAAGAGAAAATAAAGAAAAGTGGACTAGACTAGTAACAGAATGGTATGCACTAGACAGCAGAAGAAGTAGAGGTAGACAGACTAAGAGATAAGAGGATGACATTAGAAAAATAGCGGGTCCAACATGGACACGAACAGCAAGGAATAGGACAGAATGGAGATCTATAGAGGAGGCCTTTGTCGAAAGACAAGTAGAAGAGTAAATACCGTTTACCGATGTATAAAGTTAGTTATTATTTGATATATAATATAATGGTTAATAGGATAAATAGTTGATAGTAAAATAGTATAACAGTAATTAAGAGAGGTAACTTTGTAATACAAACTAAATTCAACAACAAAGCTTTTTATTTATTTATATTACCGGAACCTGGGCAGGATGTATTTTCTGCAAATTTATTTCGTCGGTGAAGATGATAGAGAAGCTAATATTCGATGTTCTAAATTTCCTGATTTGAGACCAAATTTAATCAAACAATTGCAGCTTACATTCTGTGTACTAAATATCGGGAATTTGTCAATAAAACAAAAAATACAAATTATTCATCTAAATTTATTTTATCGCCTTCAAAGTAGGCCCCATCGCTTGCAATACAACATCTCCAACGCTTCACCCAGTCTTCCATACATTTTTCATAGGCTATTTGCGGTATGGCCTTTAGCTCATTCAGCGAATTTTCTTTTATGGCTTCTATCGACTCAAAACGTTTTCCTCGAAGTGGTAATTTTAACTTAGGAAATAAAAAAAAGTCAGACGGAGCCATATCAGGTGAATACGGTGCTTGGTCGAGAACTTTTGTTGAATTTTTCGCTAAAAACTCTTTCACTATAATGGCTGTGTGTGATGGTGCATTATTATGGTGCAGCATCCATGAGCTGTGTTGCCACAAATCTGGACGTTTTCGGCGGATACTCTCACGCAAACGCTTCATGACGCCTAAATAATATTCTTTATTCACTGTTTCTCCCTCTGGAAGGAATTCGGAGTGAACCACACCACGGTAGTAAAAAAAACTGTCAGCAATACCTTGATTTTGGAGCGACTTTGCCGCGGTTTTTTGGGTTTCGGCTCGTGTTCGAGACGTCATTCTGAAGACTGTTGGCTTGTTTGCATGTCGTACTCATAAACCCATGTCTCGTCGCCAGTTATTATACGTTTCATAAAGGTCGGATCCGTAGAAGCTCGGGAAACTATGTCTTCAGCGACATGCTTTCGCTGCGCTTTTTGAACAAAATTGAGCTCTTTTGGAACTAGTCGAGCGGCGACGCGTTTCATGTCTAAAATGTCAATGAGAATGTTGTGGACGGACTTAAAAGATATGTTTACCTCACTACCCAACTCTCTCAGACTCATATGTCGATTTACGAGCACTAGCTTCTTGATTCTGTCGATGTTTCCTTTGGTCGTAGCGGTTGAAGGTCTACCAGAACGAGGCAAGTCTACTACTACTTCTCGGCCTTCTTTAAAAGCCTTATACCATTCATAAGCCCTTGTTTTCGATATACACGATTCGCCGTAGGTATTTCACAACATTTTTAATGACTCACCACATGAAATATCATTCGAAACACAACATTTAAGGCACACTCTTTGTTTAACAATATTTTTCATTGTAAAAATCGTCGAGAACTCAAAACTATGTATGACCAACAAAAAGTGTAGTTTAAAACAAATTAAATGACAGATCCCGCTCAAACTTTGCGCGCTAAATCAGTACAGTGCTACCAACATGCAGTAAAAAAATTAGAACGACCTCTTTTACACGGGTCTTTTTATTGACATATTCCCGATACTTTTTACACAGAGTAGTATGTTACATGAGATGAACCCATACATAATAGATCTAAAAAACAGCCATTGATAAAATATCGCCTTCAGAGTCATTCAAGGTTGTAATACATGCAGATAAAAAACCACAAAGAGAACACAGAGGCAGATTTAATGCCCGATTATAACCCACTCCGCGTGGGTTACATACCGTACGCTGGAGTGACATAAATGAGCACTTACTTTCAAGACAAAAATCTCATGATCGATACAATATCATTTCGCGTGTCTTTAGATTAAAGGTAAAAAAAAAAAGGTTGTAGGGACACAAGGTTTCTGATTACGCTGCCTTTAGCCCGCCAGTCAGTCAGTCATTGTTACACTCGGATCGCGGACGCACGCTGGAAATAAATACCAGTTAAGTGCATACCATCTTTGATTTATCCCCGAGAATATACCCGTAGTAGGAACACATCTACAGACATTATCTAAGCCTTATAGGCAAGTACATAGAGAGACTTATATGTAACACCAGCCGCTATATAACGCTAAGTGGTGACGGTGGCTGGAACGTTAAATTGGTGACCCCTGTGAATTTTTACGTGGACGAGCCTCGGGTAATAATTATTTTTGGAGCGTTATCGAGTGGGTGCAGTGACTCAAGATGATGCAAGGACAAGCAATGCCTACACCAGTGCAGGTATCACAGGTTGTCAAACCTGAGGGCAGCACAGGAGAGGACGCTTTGGCATCCGTGATCGTCACCACGAGGATACCAGAATTTTGGATAGACAAGCCTAGATTATGGTTTGTCCATTTTGAAGCGACGGTGTACTCACAGAAATTGAGTGACACGGCCAAGCAGAACCTGGTAGTGACCAAGCTATCCAAACACGCAATTGAACAGGTTAGTGACTTACTGTTGGAACCGCCACAGGAGAATAAGTACGACTCACCAAAAGCGAGGCTTTTACAAGTTTTCGAGGAAAGCGAGACCCTGCAATTCCAAAAACTACTGGCAGAAATGGAATTGGGCAGCCAGAAACCGTCCCAGTTACTGCGGCGGATGAAGGGCCTTGCTCGTTCCAAAATACCAGACGACACTCTCAAGATTATGTGGTCGGGGCATTTACCGTCAAGTGTGCGTGCAGTTCTAGCCGTCACAGATGTTAGTGACTTAGAGAGTTTAGCAGTTGTTGCCGATATGATTATGGAGACGACACGTCCGATCGACGTTGCGGAAGTAGCCAGCTCAAGCGCGACTCCTCAAATGCCTCTTTGGTGGCCCAAATCGCCAAGCTAACACTGGAGGTACAGGAGTTAAGCCGCCGGGGCAGGCAGAAGTATCGTACGGAGCGGTGGAACTCAAGTCACTCCAGATCACGCGGAAGGAGCATTGCTAGAGAAGGGCCCAGCTGAAAAAACACAGACTGGTTATGTTTTTATCATTATAGATACGCTGAGAAGGCTAATCGCTGCGTTAAGCCCTGCAATTGGGAGAAGAAAACCCAGTCGGGAAACTAGACGCGACGGAGGGCTGTATAGATTTTGCAAATCACCGGTTGTCGGTAGCTGACGTCAAACGTGGTTACAATTTCCTGGTGGATACGGGTACAAATATATCAGTGTTGCCAAAATATCTAGTGAAACCCAGTGAGTGCAATAAAATAAGCGGTAATTATAAACTTTTTTGCAGCAAATGGTACGTAAATCAATACGTACGGTACTTGTACGTTAACGCTAAATTTAAATTTAAGGAGACCGTATCGTTGGACATTTATCATTGCTGATGTTAAGCAACCAATTTTAGGTGCAGATTTTTTAAAATATTATATGCTTTTAGTAGATTTTAATGCGCAGTTAGTAGCACAGCGCAACAGCGGAAGTTAGTTGATCAATTGACTAACCTCTAGGTTATCGCATCCATCGTTTGTAGCGATCTTACTACTATTAAAACGATCGATGATAATAACCCGTGGCATTTATTATTAAATGAATTTCCAGACGTGACGAATCCGGTATATTACAAGCAGCAACCTAAGCACAATGTCCTACATCATATTGAAACTAATGGTCCTCCTGTGTACGCTAAGGCAAGGCCATTACCACCTGACAGATATGCTAGAATTAAAGAAGAATTTAGGGTCATGACCGAGCTTGGAATCTGTAGAACGTCCAAAAGTGCGTGGGCCAGTCCTTTGCACATAATACCTAAGAAAAAATGGTTATCTTAGGCCGTGCGGCGATTACAGGCGCCTTAATGCAATCACCAAGCCCGATCGTTACCCTATACCTCCATTGAAGGACTTTACATATGTACTTACCGGTAAGAAAATATTTACGTGTCTAGATTTAAATAGAGCTTACCATTTTATTCCAATAGCTCCTGATGATATAGAAAATACTGCTATCATAACGCCTTTTGGTTTGTTTGAGTTCCCGCGCATGACTTTTGGTTTGAGAAATGCTGCTCAAACATTCCAAAGATTTATGGACACAGTAGTGTTAAATGGCTTAGATTTTTTATATAATTTTGTCGATGATCTCATCGTGGCTTCGGATTGCACCGAATCCCATAAAAAACACTTAGAAACAGTTTTTTCTAGATTTAACGAATTTGGAATTACCATTAACATAAGTAAGTGCAAATTCGGTCAAAGCAAATTAGACTTCTTGGGATATGAAGTTTCAACACAAGGTATTCGACCACTTGGTGAGAAGGTTAGAGCCGTTCAGGAATTCCCCAAACCAGAGAATGTCGAACAGCTCAGGCGATTTTTAGGTATGCTAAACTTTTACCGATCGCATATTCCTGGAGCGGTAGAATGTCAGTCTATATTAAATAATTACTTACATAATGCAAAAAAATGGATAAAACAAAGGTCGCATGGACAGAGGAGGCGAATAAAGCGTTCGAAAAATGTAAACTTAGCTTACAGGAAGCGGTTACGTTATTTCACCCGCTTCGAGACGCGCCGTTATCTCTGATGACCGATGCATCATACACCAGCGTAGGGGCGGTGCTCCAGCAAAAGGTAAGTAATGTATACTAACCTTTAGGGTATTTTTCTAAAAAATTGACAGAGGCTCAGCAGAAATATAGCACGTATGGTACAGAATTATTGGCAATATTTTTAGCTATGGGACACTTCAGGAACATGTATGAAGGCCAATCTCTTACAATTTTTACAGATCATAAGCCCTTGGCAGATCATAAGACTGGCAACACTGCTTGTTGAGCATACATGGTCTGATAGAATTAAAATTGAAAATAATCGATATTTACTCAAATTTATTATAAATTCCGCAGTAAATTAGACATACTCGTGATCGTAGTCAGTTTTGTAAAGTGAGTGCAAGTGTTTTAATCCCTAGAAACCGGGATTTGACGTAATCACTGTGGACTGTGAATTGCAATAAATAGGTATTTTAACTTATAATTAGGATCAAAATACGAACAAATACAGGAAATTATTCAACTGTGAGTACATAAAGCCTTTAAAACTTATTTGTTTACGTAAGAAGTCGAATGTTTTAGCCGCTGATCCGTTAGGTGGATTTGTAATTTTGACAGCTAGGTACCTACTAAGACTTCAGTTTTTTTACAGTTTCTCTTTTGATATTAGCTTGTAGAATCACAAATTTACCATAAAACAAAATGAATTTCTTCGAAAACATTACATTCCGTCGCAATCGAAGCAATTCCGATGGTAATAAAACTGCAGTCAGCGACATTTCTTCTGAGGTGTTAGATGGAACTACAACTAGCTTACCGGATGTTTCTAATGATGATATGATGACTAAGCAACTACAAGACCGTATTGAAGAGTTGGAGATTACTCTTAGTAGTGCTCATAAAGAAATAGAAAATTTACTTTTAGAAAATAGCAGCTTAAAAAAAGCTAATGATGAGCTTGCTAAGAAAAATGATTTGTACAAAAAAGTTACCCAAAGTCCTCTTAAGCAGTGGCCACGTACACCTAAGAAAAAACAGACCTTAGGAACGGCACACAAGCATACCCAAACTGCACCGTCTACACAAAAAGTTCCTACAAAATCTAAAAAATCTGCAAATACAATAAGTACCCAAACAACAAAAGTAACACCTAAAAACAAAAATAAAAATAATAAATCTAATTCCACAAAATCTCCATCTATATCCCCAGTTTGTAGCCAACAAGGTAAACTAAAACGAGTAGCACCACAAAATATTGATAAAAAACAAATATGTATTTTGAGTACCACAAAAAAACATAAAATTTTGCAATCAGCAGAAAACACAGTTCCACCACAAAAGACATATGACATTTGCCACCACTTAACACCTAATGTGGGCACTAAAATACTCATCAAAGCCCTAGACACAAAACTGACTACATTCACTAGAAATGACTATTGTATTGTATTAATTGGTGAAGATGACTTTCGAAAGCCAACTGATCATTTTGACTTGACACATGGTATTCAGGAAATTATGGGTAAAACTAAGAACACAAACATCATTTTGTGCTTGCCAGTACTAAAGACATCTATGCGAACAACACATGAATACAATTGGAGAATCAAAATTTCAATAAATTGTTAACTTTAGAACTCAAAAACACAACCATGTGACTATATTTGACCCAAATATAACTGTGCCATTCTCCTCCAACATGTTTAATAAATTTAATGGCACAATAAATGATTATGGTGTTAGAACCATGTTTGAGTGCTTGTACAGACAACTAGATGATATTGACTCCCAATATATTAACTGCCATGGTGACTCAGTGAGTACTCAGCATGGTGCTGAACCTGATCTTAATCTTAATTTTTTTCTCAAATAAGTATATTAACATATTACATCTAAACATAGCAGGATTAATAACAAAATCAGACACACTTTCACTATGCCTTGATGAGCTTCTAGACAAAAACATACCGGTGGATGTAGTATGTATCACCGAACACAATATGCTAGCCGGATATGAGCAGTACCTACACTTACCTAATTACTCTTTAGCTGCCACTTGTAGTAGACCAACCATCAAAAGAGGTGGTAGTTGTATACTTGTCAGAGATGGAAATGAATGGACTGAACTTACTCGAGTAAAGGATTTTTCTGTGTATAATGTAATAGAATGTTGTGCAGTAAGGCTCACTAGATATAATGTTGTTGTACTCTGTGTATATAGAATTCCATCAAGTAGTAACAAAAATACCTTTTTTTCAATCTTAGAAAGTGTTTTATTGTACTTGCATAAAAAGAAACATTATCGAATTGTCATGGCAGGGGATTATAATATAAATGTACTAAAACTTGATAAAACTACAAAGGACTTTGAATGCCTGTTATCCAATTTTAATTTGTCATTAGCGATTAAACAACCTACTAGACCAGCAAGTCAGACTTGCATTGACAACTTTGCTCATGGCTTTAGGGACAAGTGTAAAGCGGAGGTTTTGGGATTGGCACTATCTGACCACACCGCTCAATTATTGAGATGCCCAGTGAAAAGAATTTGTATAATTAAATATTGGCGGAAAAAATGTAGAGATTACAGTGTTGAAAATATAACAAAATTTCAAAGTCATTTAAAAAACCTTACATTTTCAGATATATATAAAATATGTGATGCCAACTTAGCATACAACACATTTATAGATTTATTTAAATTATTATATAACTTATGTTTTCCTTACAGAACTGTAACTATCAATGTGACAAGAAAGGCGACATGGCTGTCATGTGGGTTAAAACTATGTAGTAAAAAGAAAAGATTGTTGTTTAATAATTGTCGAAATAAACCTTATGAAGAAAATAAGGCAAAATATAAAAGTTACACCAGATTGTTCAAAAAAATTATTAAACTGACACAAAAAGCTCAAAACAATTACAGAATTAAAATGTCAGATAATAAATCAAAAACTACTTGGCAAATTATAAATAAAAATAAAATTGAGAAATAACTTACCTAAAATATCCATAGATAAAATTCAATGTAATGGCAAAATCTTGACAGACCCAGAAGTAATTGCTAACGCATTTAATAACTATTTTGTTGATAAAATTATTCCATTGCCTGGTTCTGGTGTAAATGTGATACAAAATATTGAAATAACTCAGAACTCAATGTTCATGGCACCATCTACACCACATGATATTCTAAAAATCATAAATTCTTTAAAAAATACAAACAGTGTAGGATATGATGAGATATGCACTAAAATTATAAAATCTGTCAAGCAGGCTATCTGTAGCCCTCTAAGTCATATAATCAATTTATGTATAAGTACAGGTACTTTTCCTGAGGCTCTTAAAAAAAGTATAATCATACCTGTTTTTAAAAAAGAAAATAGGGAACACATGGCATATTACCGACCTATTGCCCTTATACCTATAATGTCAAAAATATTTGAAAAATATTTTAATCAGCAGTTTATTCAGTACTTTGAAAAATACAACATACTTTGTGATGAGCAAAAAGGGTTTAGACAGAATAAAACAATAAATATTGCTATATATGATTTTCTTAACAATGTAATGAAAAATGTTGATAATAACAATGCTATATGTACCATTTATTGCGATATGACCCAGGCATTTGACTATGTCAATCATGACATTCTTCTAAGTAAATTTGAAGCCTATGGGGTTAGAGGTAATGTGCTTGACTTAGTAAAATCTTACCTAACAGACAGAAGGCAAGTAACTAAAATTACAAAGATTAATACTAAAACGAAACAGGAAGAAATATTCATCTCTAAAGAAAGAACTGTTAAATTTGGTGTGCCGCAGGGAAGTGTTTGGGACCGTTTCAATTTATTGTCTACATAAATGATTTTCCTAAAGTAATTGAACATCCAATGTCACTATTTGCAGATGATAGCACGATTACAATAGCCTGCCAAGATAAAGCTAATTATGAGGAAAATATCAACGCTGCACTAAATTCGTCTATCCACTGGTTGAACATTAATAACTTGAAAATTAATTTAAATAAAACCAATTTAATGCAATTTACACAAACAAAAAATTACTTAAATAACATAAACATAAATTATCAAGGTAACAAAATTGCAGAAGTAACTACAACAAAATTTTTGGGCTTGACAATAGACATGAAATTGAATTGGAAGGCACATATTGAGATTCTCTGCAAGAAGCTTGGTAGCTCGGCATATGCTCTGCATAGGCTTGCTCCAGTGGTAAAAAAGAGACTCTTCTTACATCTTACCATGGATTAGTGGCATCAGTCTTGAGATATGGGATAATTTTTTGGGGTAACTCAACGGATACAGGCTTAGCTTTCAAAGCACAAAAACGATGCATTCGTGCTATGTTCGGGATGCAAGTTACAGATAGCTGCAGACAGGTATTCATAGACAACCAAATCTTAACCCTTCCAAGCCTTTATATTTTTGAAGTTATGTGTTTTGTAAGGAATAACCCCCATTGTTTTCCTCTCTTGAGTGACAAAGTGGAACGGAACCGACGTGATAAGTGTAGGCTGCTCATAGGCAAACGCAAGAAAAAGATTATGAGTGACAGTATTTTTTGTATGGCTCCTCTTCTATATAATAAGCTGCCAAATGCAATTAAAAACTTAACTCATCCATGTTCAAAAGTAAATTAAAAAGATACTGGTACCCAAATGTTATTACACTGTGAAAGAATTTTTTAAATGATAGGAAATTTATTGGAATACTGATGTATAGATGTTGTATAACTTGACATTTACATTCCATTAACTTCCACATTAAATTCCATTAGCCACATTAGTGTCCACTGTCTATATTTTATGAAACTTTAGATTTAACTAATGTTAGATCAGATAATATATTGTAACGGACAGGTTGAATCAGATTACTCTATAATATATTGTGAGAGTTCTTTGAGTAGGTATCCAAATATTAAATTTTATACATGTTAACATTCTTTTTACACACATTGACATTGTTTTATTTTATACAAATTGAATTATTATTATCATTATTTTTGATTATTATTTTTTTTATTTTTCTATACATAATGACATTCTTTAAAATTGCTCACACGGCTAAACTGCAAGAGCTACTACTGCAAGACTTTGGATTCTACATGAAACCACACACCTGTCAAAGTCCATAACATCATCCTGCTGAAGCACAAGACGTTGGCGTAATTGTACTCATCAAACATATCACACTAACATAACACACCGGGATAGAAGCCAGAAATTAATACATGATGAATCAGATGACATACATGATACAACCGATTAAAAGTTAAAAACGAAAAAAGAAGAAGAAGACTATCAGCTGACTATTATTATCATTGTATAAATTCAGACCAATGGAAACTGCGTTGCCAGACATATTGCATGCCTCTAGAAGAAGAGGCCAGTTTGTATGGGTCAATTATTTAAATGTTTTGTATCATCTTATCTTACCTGCAAACAGCAATAAAGATTTTTGTATTTGTATTTGGTGTACGCTTTTACCAAAAGTAATAGTAAGGTTGACAGCCCTAGGCGAATTAGGCAGCTGGCTTTCATTAGTGAATTTACCACTTATATCCAACATATTAGCGGGGAAAATAACGTTGTAGCTGATGCGCTGTCGCGCATAGAAACAGTAACGTCTCTCACGGCGATAGATTTCGCAGAAGTTGCATTACGTCAACATAGCGACCAGTACATTGCGCAGGCGACACAAGTAACAAAGAACAGTAAATTGCAGTTTAAGCAAATTGTATTACATTCTTGTAACGAACCTATTTATTGCGAAATATCCACATGTAAAATGAGACCATACTTGCCGGAAGAATTTCGTCGTGTAGCTTTTGATTCAATTCATAATTTAAGCCATCCCGGAATTGATAGCAGTAGGATATTAATAACAGAGAGATACTTTTGGCCAGGTATGAACAAAGACATTGTTGCGTGGGCGAGATCATGGCACCCAATGTCAACGTGTTAAAGTACATAGGCACACAGAATCTCAATTAGACACCTTTCCCAGCGCGGATCGATTTACGCATGTACACATAGATATTGTAGGGCCATTGCCGATTCCATCTGATGGGTACAGGTATTGCATAACGATGATTGATAGGAAGACGGGTTGGCCTGAAGCGTTTCCCTCTCTTGACATCACGGCGGAAACGGTAACTAATATACTTTTTAAGGGATGGATATCTCGTTTCGGTTGTCTTGTTAAGCTGACCAGCGACCAGGGTAGACAGTTTGAGAGCCAAATTTTTAGCCAACTCATGAAATATTTAGGCATTAATAAATTGCGTACCACTCCTTACCATCCGGAAAGTAACGGTATTATAGAACGTTGGCATAGATCACTCAAAGTGGCACTTATGCCACGTTTTAAAAATGACACGTCATGGGTAGAACAGTTACCAGCAGATTTATTAGGGTTGCGCGCTGCACCACGGAGCGATACGAGAGTCAGCGCCGCAGAGATGACCTATGGCAGGACAATACGTTTGCCAGGTGATTTTTATGACGAGGTGAGTATTAAAATATCCGACACGGCATATGTTGATAGATTAAAAACGGTAATAGGTAGTTTACGACCTAAACCCGCATCTCACCAAACGTCGAAATCCTTGTTTATTCACCCCGATTTAAAGCAGTTTGAAATGGTATTTGTTCGTAACGATTCAGTTCGTCGTAGTTTGCAACCGCCTTACGAAGGGCCATACCCAGTGGTAAAACGCCGGGGGAAAGTTTATTTGTTAAAAATAGGAGATAAGTTAATCTCTATAGGAATAAATAGATTAAAACCGGCATACTTACGTATTAAACGAAAACGCCGGAAATGCTGATGACGCAATAGTTAAACGCACACCGAGCGGAAGAGTGGTAAAAAAACCTTTGAGGTTTATAATTAAATAATTTCACTTCATTGAATTAATTTGTATTACCGATTATTGCGTGATCGACATGATAATTTTGTAAAATGTTAATTTTGTATTTTAGTCGTCATGTGATACACATTCGATTATTAGAATGGACCATCATTTTTTGATTTCACAATAGACGACATGGTACTGTTATTATAATGCGGCCATTCAAATATTTTGTTATTAATATTTTATTGTTCCATTGCAACGTACACACCAGTTTATATAAAATGGGATACGGACAAAGCAAGGAAGAACAGAAACAAAATATAGTTAACGAAACAGTGATTAATAATGGGTTGCACGACAAAATAAACAATTTTACTTGGATTTTGTGCGCTTTCGTTGTTTTGACCGTAATTATCATATTGTGTATACCTACTCTGGAAACGCTGTTCAAAAGGCGCAAAAAAGTGGATTCGCAAAGAAATGTTGTCGGCGACGGATATCGTACCCACTATCAAGGTGCATAGTGTGCAGCCGCACCAGCAACCACAACCTGGTATGGTTGGACACGTGTGATGTAATTTACTTACAAAATATTTTTGCAGAGGTAAAGTAAATCAATATTTTAATGTAAAGGGTATTTCAATGTTTTAATGTAAATTGTATTTCAATAAATATTTTAATATAACGGATAATAACGGAATGATTTTGCTATGTGAACTATTCGATATTTTTTGTGTGTTCGTTCTGATATAGACACAGAATATTGAATTGTAATAGAACGAAATGTTATTATTCTAAATGAACAAACAAAAGATAATTCTTTGTATTTTCTTTGTATCAAATCTAAGGTACGGAATGTGTTCGACAGGATGCAACCTGAGACTATGTTATGGTTATCGTGAAGTCCGCGCCTCGAGCGAGACTGCTGATTGGCAAATTTTGTAACGTAGGACCACTACCAGTACTCATTCTATGAAAGATATGTTATTCAAGGTTATAACTTAGTTTTTTAAGTTAACTGTGAAATTTTTGAATTTTTTTTTTGGTAGGGGAGTACTGTAGGGACACAAGGTTTTTGATTACGCTGCCTTTGGCCCGCCAGTCAGTCAGTCATTGTTACACCTGGATCGCGGACGCACGCTGGAAATAAATACCAGTTAAGTGCATACCATCTTTGATTTATCCCCGAGAATTATACCCGTAGTAGGAACATATCTACAGACATTATCTAAGCCTTATAGGCAAGTACATAGAGAGACTTATATATAACACCAGCCGCTATATAACGCTAAGTGGTGACGGTGGCTGGAACGTTAAAAGGTCATGGGATTTGTTGATAAAAGGGGAAAATATTCGGTGAAGTGAGATGCTTTATGTATTCGACGGAATGGCAAAAGCGAGGTCTTCCGCATATTCATATACTTTTATGGCTTCAATATCGCATCACTCCGGATCAAATTGACAATATTATTATTTGTGCTGAAATACTTAACCCCAATCGTGATCCTGATCGTGACGAATTTGTTAAAAGTAATATGATACATGGCCCCTGTGGAAGTTTAAACCGAAATTCTCCATCCATGAAAGAAATTTCGTGCAGCAAACGTTATCTGAAGGCTCTTATTAAGGAAACTCAAACCGGTGATGATGGTTATCCGCAGTACAGGAGACGTTCGTTCTCTGGATGATGGTGGATTCTCTGTCAATATCAAGGGTGTTTCAATACATAATCGTTGGGTAGTTCCTTATAATCCAGTGCTATTAAGAATATGTAACGCTCACGTGAACGTAGAGTATTGTCATTCAGTGAAATCAATCAAATACGTTTGCAAATATGTTAATAAATGGTTAGATCAGGCTACGTTTACTTTAGAGAACAGGAAGGATGAAGTTACAACCTACGCAAGTGGTCGATAAATAAGTTCAGCTGAAGCAGTTTGGTGAATCCTTGAATTCCCAATACATGAGCGTTTCTCTCCTTTAGTGCACCTTGTTGCCCATTTAGAAAATGGACAGATAATTTATTTTAACAGAACTTGTGTGACAAATTGAGTAGTCCTCCTACAACTACACTCCTCTCCTTTTTCGATCTGTGTAACATGGATGACTTTGCCAAAACATTGTTATACTCGGAAGTCTCTGCGTATTTATTACGTTTGGAACAAGCGATCGTTTCAGAGAAGGAAGAGAGGAGTGAATGTTAAATAATGGTCAGGGGAAAAAAAAGAACACGTTCTAGGTAGGGTTTATACTGTTAATCCAAACAATACAGAATGCTACCACCTTCGAATGCTTCTACATGAGATCAGAGGCCGAATTTCATTTGAAGCGTTGAAAACTGTAGATGATCACTTACACCCCACTTTCCAATCCGCGTGCTCTAGGTTTACTCGAAGATGATCAGCATTTGGATTCAGCTCTTGAAGAGGCAGCACTTTGTCAAACACCGCATATGATTCGAGAGTTTTTTGCTATAATTTTATTGTTCTGCCAGGTTTCCGACCCTTATGTCTTTGGGAAAAGTACAAAGAATACCTTTTTGAGGATTTGAAAGGCAAGGTGACGTGGATGTAGAGCACTCATCGGACCTGATATTTAACAAATGCCTGTCGGTATTAGAGGTTCAATTCAATTTTTTTATGTTCCCTGTTGAAGTCCTGCTGCGTGAACGTACCTTATTTTAATTGTGAAAAAAGGGACATTGTATTTTCCCTAAAGACGAAGCATTTTTTTTTTTTTTTAATCATTTGTTTATTCGGAAATGTATTACAGAGTTCCTTATAACAATTTTTATTTTACATTAAAATAGAAAATAGTGAGCCTCTGGATCTGTGGGAGAAAGGTGCTATTTGATACAATCAATGCTACCACAGATCCGGAATACCTCTAAACTATATATACTACATTTACAGTAGGTACCTACCAAAAATATTAATATACAAGTAAGCATCCTATTCAATTACAAATAAATATTTTATATGCAATGTATTTATACGTTAGAGTCTTAAGAAAATAATTAACATAAACATAAAGAAAGAAAAGTAGTCATGAAGCTTTCAAAGTATTGTACAGGCTATGTACCATTAAAGATCTTTAAATTGCTAAATATCCGTACAATATATTTTGTCCATGACTGAATAGCTGCTTCTTTTAAAATTAGTTCATCTACATCATAGGCCGAAACGCTCAGAAACCGGCACATTTCTTCATGCTCATGTCTGAAAGCAGAGAACTCGGAGCATTGCTTAAGTAAGTGTTCAACCGTTTGTATGGAACTGTTATCGCATGGACACTTATCCGAGTCGATAATTTTAAAGCGAAACAAGTAAGATTTATGGAAACCATGCCCCGTAACTACTTGTGTTATAAAGAAAGAAGTTTCAACTGATTTCCGAAATCTATTTATATGTGTAAAAGTAGGGAAAATGTTACGTGTATGTTGACCTTGAGACAGGTATGCGTTCGAGACGAAGCACTGATGTTTCTTTAATCGTCAAATTGTTATTCGCGACAAGCGGGCTGTAGATGTCACGTAAACACTGGCAGTACTTAACTGATTGAGCCCGTAGGAATCTTTTACTGACGTGTAAATGCAAGGAAACTTAATATTTAATGTAGTGATCAGTTGTCAATTTCTTTCATGTTAGCATTTTAAATGCAAGTGTAAATTTGTTCTATAAATAGATTCAGAAAATAAGTATCTATATTGTGTAAGTATCTATATTGTCTAAGTGGCATTTCGAGGAATGCATTAGCCGTGTTATCCAGTTGTTGTTTGCTTTCATATTAGAATTGTTATATTTAAACGTTACCTTTGCTATAAAATAAATTCATATGCTAATATAATTTAAGCTAGGTTTTAACCTACTGTTGCTATGTATGGTAAAATCCATAAGCAGTAAATAAACGTGTGAATTTGTTGAAGTGTATTGTTATTTTTATTCTGCTAAGGAAGATAGAAAGAAGTAGCCCGGAGGCTAGCCCGGTTTGCACTTTACAGTACTATTTCAAAAATGTTTTTTTTTTTTTGTAAAGTATGGCTACCTGGCGTGTGGGTATAGAGAAAGAGCCGCTGGCTGAGTTTTTGCGGCTGCTGTACGCCGACCACCTCAGCGACGACTCCGACCGAGAAGAGGACAATGTGTCTGATGAAGATTACGGGGACGACAGCGAGGGAGACGATGAACTGCGAGATAGTGGAGATGAGGTTCCTTTCTTTTTACATATTATGTTACGCTAATTGTGGATCGATTATTTTAATTAATTTTGACCATAAATTACAACAGTCTATATCAAAACACAAAAATATTAATTAACTTTATTAGTAACACTGGCTGGCTGCTTTTGTCCCTTTGTTTGTGTAACAAAACACAAACATATTAATATATGTACTTTATTAGTAGTACTGGCTACTTTTGCGCCATTGCTTTTAAAAAAAAGAGCTGATGTGTAGTTTGTTTCACTAAAATGTGAACATGTAAAAATTATTTCGCGCGCTCTTTCTATTCGCTGTAGTATTGTTTTTATTTGAAAATGTTGTCAGCGTTGTATTTATTTCCTCGCGAATATGGTATAAAACGTCGTATGACATACGTGCGCTTTGATAATTACAGCCTCTGCTTTTTTGTAGCTATATCGCCACGGCCGTAATTTTCAACTTACCGTACTTATATCATAATGTCTGGTTTAAGAATATTTATTAATCTCAAAAGAATTTACAAAAATTCACTTACTGAGATTACACACTCATATACATATTATTATACGTTGCTTCAAAACGCAGCGTGCAAACAAATATAAAAATGAAAAAACACACAAACAAACACTTATTACATATTAACTACAAAAACATCGAAATTACTTCACAACTATCACTAACAAAAGCACTTGAAAAATCAGACTGTTAAATTTTTATTTATTTCTATAATGTAGGGCAGTTTTACTATTCATTGCTGTTACCGGCCGACTTGGACCGGTTTATAACTGACAAGAATGAGCTGCGATATAAAGCCCGTGGCACACTGTTTTCTATTGCAGACATTAAAATTAAATATTTATGATTTTAGTATGTTTTTTTTAACATGTAACAACAATGGCCCTGGTACACATATACTTAATTTGTTTTATATATTTTATACATATATGTATTATAAATCACATCTTATACCGAAGACTTCAAAGTTATATTAAGTTATTATTAATGTTAGGTGCTATTTTTATGAGTCTTATAATTTCCTGAAAGTATTTATTTTTATAAATTATTTTATTATAAATATATACATTTTTTATTACATAGTTTATACATACGAAGTATCTTTTAACACCTGTAGTTTTAGTAATTTTTTAAAGGTAGGAAATGATTTAGCTAGTTTGATATCTTTGGTAATTTATTGTACAGGTAAGCTCCTTCAAACTTTATATTTTTGATTCCATAGTTTGTTCTAGGATTTTTGGCCAAACATAAGTTATTCGCTCGTCTCGTTAAAACTTTTTGGACGTCCATTTTCTTTGTAAACGTTAATTGTGTATGTATATCCTTCGTCAAATTTATCTAATAAGAATACATGTATTGTATTTGTATATTTGGGGTATATTCATAAGTTTAGTTTCCTGATAAATTTTGGTGGTAGGTGTAAGGTAATCGTACTGAAATAGAGATTTGATGATTTTATTTTGGGCTATTTGCAAAATTTCCAGATTCGTTTTAGCTGCCGTTCCCCAAACCTCGATTAAGTAATCTAAATGAGGTTTTACCATAGAGTTATATATTATGTATCGTACTCGATTAGGTAGACATCGGGCCATACTTCGAAGAGCACCTGTTAGAGACGTAAGTTTACTTCTAACATGTTCCAAATGTGGTCTCCACGTTAACTGCTTATCAAGAATTAAACCCAGATACTTTTCTTGACTAATTTCATTTATTGTTTTACCGTGAATTGTTAACTGGTTAAAGGGGCCGATTTTTTTTATTTTTCGCACAGAATATTATGTAATTTGTCTTGAAAGTGTTAATACTTAGCAAATTTGATAATAGCCAAGTGGCAAGCAGATTCAAGTCTCGCTGTGCATTTATAATGATTTGATTGATAGAATTTCCGGAATAGAATAAACTGGTGTCATCTGCGTATAAAGTAATATCCCCCTTAAGTCCAATTTTGTGAATATCATTGATATAGACCAAAAAAAGCAGAGGACCAAGAATAGAACCTTGTGGAACTCCGTATGTAATTAACTGAGGTATACTCTCGGTTCCATCTATTTTAGTGATCTGATAACGGTTCAATAAGTATGACTCAAAAATTTTGTAGGCGAACCCAGTTAGTCCGATAGATTTTAATTTTGACAAGAGCTTTTTGTGACTAACTGTGTCGAAAGCTTTTTTTAAATCGATAAAAATTCCTAAATTTATCAGTTTTTTGTCTATATTCAGTTTTATTGACGTTACTAGATCTACGGCAGCTGCTACAGTACTTGATTTTGGCCGAAAGCCGTATTGCTTTTTATATAAAAAATTTTTGGATTCCAAATATTCAAAAAGCCTATTATGTAGAATTTTTTCGAAAACTTTTGAAAGTATAGGTAACACAGATATCGGCCGATAGTTCCCAGGATCCGTTTTATTACCGGATTTATAAACAGGAGTCACTTTGGCTACTTTTAGAGAATCAGGAAATTGACCTGCAGCCAAACATTTATTTATGCATTTTGTTAAATTTTCAATTAATAGCTCTTTGACACATTTAATCATTTTTGTAGTAATACCGCCTATGCCAGTGCTAGTGTTTGAATCTAAGTTATCGATAATTTTGGCTATCTCGTCAGCAGTCGACGGTTTTAAATCAGTAAGAAAACGGTCATTGCATTGGGAATCGACAACTGGAGTTTGTGTAGTTAAATGATACTCTTTTGGTATTTGATCAGCAAGTTCCACAACTATGTTAGAGAAAAAAGAGTTGAAACATTCACATATTTGTTTTTTGTCTGAGACCTGGCCACTGGTGTATTGAGTTTTATAGGTGTTGATTGGTTTTTTGATTTGTTATTAGCCAAATTACTTATCAGTTGCCACATTTTCAAAGGTTTTTTACTGCAGTTATTAAAAGCATTATAATAGTACTGATTTTTGTTTTCTGTATAGTGGCGTGAACGTTATTTTTCTGTTTCAAAAATGTTTGCCTCAAGTTATCATCTTCATGCGATTTCTTCAGATTATGCCACATCATGTTTCTTCGATTAATCAAATCAAGTAGGTTCTTGTTAATCCAATCTTTCCGGGGGGATTTTGAAATTTCATTTTTGTAATCTTGTTTTGCGAGATTGCTTTCAATAGAGCAGTTTCGAGTATTTTATATTCAGTTTGCATATTAGTCACAGTGGATTATTTAAAGGTTTCATATAGGTTTTTGTAATTCACTGCTTCGTACGACATTTGTTTTACTGATTCTCGTTGAACTCGTTTCACTTCTAGGTATATCTGTCTATGATCAGAGAAAGACGTTTCAATAAAGGCCATATGAAAAGTGTTATCTTTTAAGGAAGTACTAACGTGATCAAGTATTGTCGCAGTAGTTTCAGTTATACGTGTACAGTGTTCCTTGTCAATCTTATTTAATATTCTCAAATCATTCTCCTTTAACACCATCTTGTAATCCTTTATTGTGGTTTCTTTACTAAGTAAATTTAAATTCATATCCCCAAAAATTATACACCGTTTTTTGTTTGATACTTGGTTACCAAAATTGTGTAAAAACTTCTTAACATTTGATGAGGGCTGTTTATATACAACTCCAATATCCAAAGAAAGATTTTTCAGATGAATCCATAGAAAATGGTTGAAATCTTCCAAGTGTTCTTCGATATATTCATGCTTCAAATTGTTGTGCACGTATATTGAGACACCACCTCCCAGCGATGTTGTTCTGTAGTTATAGTAATGATTATAATTTGGTAGGTGAAGTCTCTTAGCATCATTTTCGTTCTTGATCCATGTTTCTGTAATAACTATAACATCCAAAGTTTTTTTAAAGGTTTCCACAATACATCTTAGTTCATCATGTTTGCCCTTTTTCACCAAACTGCGAGCGTTTGCATACAAAAAATTTAAGGTCTTTGAAGTTGTAGTTATATTATCATAATTGTGTGTTACTTGATAGGTTATATGTTTTTTATTCTGTTCCTTCGATATGTTTCCTTTTTCTAGTTTTTTGTCTCCTTTTTAATTATTTTGGAACTCCTTTCATATATTTGATTGTCAAATCGTTTTCTCCGCTATCTTGCCGTCTTTTTAATTTAAGTTTGAGGTTCATGATATGCTTCTGTTGCTGGGGCGTTTGGTCAGAATAGATTCGAATCCCATTTGATTTCATGCTTGATTGATTTCGCAGTATTGTTTTTGCGGTGTCTTCACTGGCAAAAAATACTTTTAAAGGTCGCGTTTTCTTACCATCGTATTTGCCAAGCCGTAGAACTCTTTTTTCTTTCGGATAGTCTGGATAAATTGATGTTATGATTTTAGAAAGTTCCTTACTATCTGCTTCTTGTCTGGCATCAGAGCTTTCCAGATGTTTTTCAGGAATACCAACGACAATAATATTTTTACTTCGTTCTGAACGTTCTTGTAATTCTATGACCATGTCATCGTACGCAGCTGAAGAAAGTGGCTGTGACATCAGTGTGGGCTGTGATTTTGATTGAGTAATTTCATGCTGTAGCTTACTGATTTTTTCTTCGTTTAAAACCACAACTCCTTTTAATGTTGTCACTTCCGATTTTAGATTACTGTTTTCTGTTATTAGATACTCAGTAGTTAATTTTATGTCATTTAATTGTTCTTTAATAGTAGACGTGTTTTGACTGATGATACTTATGTTAACATTGTTTTGTTTATTTGACTCCTTGAGTAGATCCAAAATTTCTTTCTTGAAAGTATTAAATTGATGAGCAAATTCGTTTTCAGGTTCTTTTCTTTTTCGTGTAGAAATGTTACTTTTGAACGTTTCCGAATCCAAAGTAATTTTAGACAGATCTGGTTGTGAGCTGCTGCCACTACCGGACGATATCGAATTTGTAGATAACTTTTTTAGAGAGTGAGAAACACTCATGTTTACTTCTGGTTCAACTTATTACTTCGCAGAATACTCGGTATGTACGCAATTTTAGTTAAGTGCGGTGTTCGGAATTTCGCCGCTCACTGTGTTTCATTCACTCGGGTGGCACTAATAATAGGTTGAAACGTTATTTTTTTGTAGATGAGGTTGTACAACAATGTAAGGTAAATATCACTGTAATTCGCGTCCACGCGTGTTTAATTTAATTTAGGGAAATACTTGGACACGTCTGCTCACTGCGCCTGCAACGCAGATCTCTTCTAAATTCAGAATGTAATATTAAAAGTAAGTTCTTGGATTCAACACATCATCACCGACGTCGCGGGTAACAGCTAGAAAACAGCTTGCGGGTAAAAAGAGATAAGTAGGTATCAGATCATGCACATCAGCTTCAGACTTTCATAATGTATCCTATAAAAATCCTTGATAATATTTAATACATTTTTGGTGTGGAAAAACAAATTCACTCGGTTTTTCAATGACTACTTATCCAAATATTTTAACGTATACGATACTTACAACTAATGTATAAGTCAGTAACATCTGCTTACGCGAACGAAGTAGCGGGTTCAGCTAGTTTTCAATATTTGTGATATTCTATGAAACATGGAAATTTAAAAATAAGGTCCCAATACTCCCAGACACTTTAGGTCGGCCGTTTCCCTTAACAAACGCTATTATTTTGGGAGTTTTAAAGCGTCTGTTAAGCAAAACGGGCGACGGAAAATGTCTGGGAGTATTGGGCCCTTATTTTAAAAAATATTGCAAATATAACATACGTGAAAATCAGTGATCAGAAAATACGTGAAGTAAGTAATGTATCTTTTGGACCCATATCTCAAAATTGGCCGTCTAAGCAAGTTAGCGGTAATGTGTTCTTAGTTCTTAGTACGTACTAACTCTACTCAATCGTCCAAATTTCATCTATCAGAAAATACGTGACGTCTGGCGGCCTTGGGATCTTACTCTGATAGTTCTGAAGTGTTAATTTTTTATGTAATGTAAATTGTTATGTTTGTGTACGATAGCCCAATAAACTAATATTGTATTTTACCTCATAAATGATCGCACTTGTATGCTGATATATATATAATAAAGAGCGAAATTATTCCCTAACAATCACAAAATATTTAAAAATGTACAACGTTAATATTCAGTTTTACTTCGTCCAGCACTCCCGGAGTGCAACCACAATTTTTTTCTAGAGCGAGAACAGCTTTTGGTTAATATTTACAAATAGCAAATTATTTATGTGATTGGCACTAAGACTATTTCTACGCTCTGTAATTAAAAGACCAGCTTTCGAAAAAACCCTTTCCCATGGAGTAGAACTTCCGGGAATGCACAAATATTTTAATGCTATATGTTTCAATTGGTTTTCCTGATGATGCCAATATTCTATTGGACTTTCAGACATTGGAATTACAGGTTTCTCTAAATGTTGTCTCATGTCGACTTTAGTATCTGCAGTAACAGAAGTAGCGCTATTGCTATGTTGATTATCAACAGACGACAGTAAACTGCTTAGTTTAGATTTTTTCGTAGATGGTGGACTGACTGTTTTCTGAGATGTATCAGATGTGCTTTCAGGTGCTGATTTTTGCGGCTTAACGGATGACAAATATATTGCATATTCTTTCTTGGCGATTGAGACTGCATTTTCTGCATCAGAGGCGGTTTTAAAGCCAAAGCTCTTGAAATGTGGATTCAGAACCGTAGAAATCATACATGTACTTCGTGTTTCATAAAATTTTAGTTTTTTTTGTGCAGACTTTTTCATGCACTCAATTGTTCGTTTTGCTAAATCGGAATCACAAGCATTTTCTAATTCAATCAGTTTTAAACTCAAGCCTTTTATTAATGGGATAATCAGGGATACGGTGACATACACTTCACCAGATATGCCAGCAGTGCAAGTATCCAGAGGTTCGAATACTTTAGTAATTTCTACAAGGTCTGAGTATTCTTTTGGTGTCAGATTACATCAGGTGCAGTTGGGTTTTCAGTCAACACTAATGTTAACTCTTGTCTAACTTCTAATATTCGTTTTATCATGAAAATGGCTGAATTCCACCTAGTTTCTACCCATTTAACCATTTTTAATTGGGGTTTATTCAATTGTTTTTGGATAGATCGTAATTTGTCTGATGCCAGAGTGCTATGCTTAAAATGGGTGACAATCCTGCTACATTTATCTACCAATTCCTTGAGATCAGGTTCAGCTAGAACATCTTTTATAACCAGATTTAATGAGTGCGGAAAGCAAGGAACATGACGTACCTTCATGATTTCTGCCACTTTAGTCATGGTGGCAGCGTTGTCAGTCACTAAAGCTACGATTTTGTTTCTACATTTCCACTCTGTCAAAACCACGTCCAAAACCTAAAAAACTTAATAACTATAAAGCATACATAATGTAATCGTATGCCTTTACACATATTATTGAAAATGACTGATTGAAAATAAGAACATTAATTCAATAGAATTCGTTTTTTATAAATGTTAATTTATTTATTTAAAGAAACACCAACAGTACACATATTAAATAAGTCAAAGGTGAATTTACAATTTTACAATGTTTCCTGATATGTATACCCTTAACAGGTGTTTACAGCATTCTCTACAACATTAGACGATTAACTAAACAAAAAAAAAACAATTACAAGAAAAAACAAATGTTACAATAATAATCAAACTAAGAACAGAGATTCCAAGAACAAGGCCACTGATACTACAAGCCCATAAAAATAACTTATTTACTGTTAAAGTACCTAAACAATTTCGTTTTGAACTTACAAAGTGAGTCCCGAAAAATGTCCATATAATTCAAGGAAGCATTTAGTTCGTTATAGGTACGACTCATTCTGGCCAAGGGAGAGTGATGTACCAAATTAGTTTTAGCACGTGTAACTTCAAAAATATTTGCAATTTTATATCGTGGGTAACGATGAGGCACTCTTACAGAAACATCGCCCAAAATCGAAGGACTGTCAATGAAGTTGTGAATTAGCTTATGGAGAAATGAAAGGTCACGAACTTTCCGCCTATCGCGCAAGGTACCTATCTATTTTAAAGAAAGTTAGACGACTTGAATACGGACTTCGGTGCGAAATCCCTTGACAAGAAAATGCCAGAGATCGCGTAAAGGCCCTTTGTATACCTTCTATGCGTTGAGAATGCAATGTGTATGAAGGGTTCCAAACCACACTCGCAAATTCGAGACAGCTGCGAACCATAGAATTATACAACAACAACCTACATTGACATTGACTCAGACGACGACATCACGGAAACGACACTTGCTAAAACAACCAGGAACAATGAAGCAACAACGAGCCGAGAAAACCGAGACTGCGAAGAAGGCGAAACAAGCGGCCAAAGCAAACGAAAAGACAGGAACGAACTGGATTGCACAATGGGCGAAATAACATATAACAACGGGCGACATAAATCAAGTCCTTGGAAAGTCATCGCTCGTCATCGAGGAACAAAGCGAACACATTTCCACCTCATTTACATCAGTACCGCCAAGAACTGGGGGCATAACAGCAAACTTGGAGCTAAAGCTATTAGAGCCGAAGAGCACAAATGTAGTCAAGTTGCATGTATTCAGTGCCTTCTTGAGTACATTACTACCGGCCCTGATCGTGACACATTTCGAGAAATTCTCTCCCAGCTTGATAAAAAAGTGGCACAGTGCGTCGCTCATAGTTTGGGACTTAATCCTAAACAAAACAAAGGTAACTCTACAGGTGCCCAAGGGAGAAATAATCTATTTCTGCAGCAAAGCCCAGAACGAAACCAAGTACCAAGACGACTGGATTTCGGCACTCCTCCACCCGGTGAAGACGTATGTACAGATGCCAACCATATTGTCGAACAGCGTGATCAGCGTGCATTGCAACACGATGACTCTGGAAGTGAACAGAATGCCTTTCTCGAGCACAGAAGACAACCAAATACAGTCCGACGTGCTCAACTTATCAAAGAAAATCAAATGCTTGTGTTGCAACTATGTAAAAACCAAGCTTTTACAGAAGGAAGCAATCAGATACCTTTGTAACACGCCTGAAGGGATTAACCTTCAATTCAACAGGAATTTCGGAGAGCGACTTAAGACGGCATTATCTATTTCCAAAACACTGGTATTTCAAGAAACAGCAAAACAGCGATTGGAAAGAAGCAAGCAGTTCGAGCTCGACCGAAACCATAAAGCAAACGACGAGTTCACAATACAAAGAGGGATAACAAAACTAGAAAATCTACTAACAGAAAACGTAATAAACCCAACGGAGTTCGCATTGAATACTAAAAATCATTTCTACCGGCAAACAAAAAAGAAAAACAACTTATTCTTCAGAGGACCCCCGAGCACAGGATAAACTATGGTAATGGAAAGTTTAGTGAAAATGCACTACAACTACTGCAGACTCACTGGATTAACACCGAACTCTGCATTCAACTTTGCAAGCATACTACACACAAATGCAGTATTTATGGATGAATGTAAATTAACAGACCACAGTTCGAGCAATGGAAACTACTGGCGGCAGGACAACCAATGTCAACAGACGTAAAATATAAATCACGGCATGACGTCACAGATTGCGTCCTCTACACGGCTAGTAATTATCACATAGATACATACGTATGTGTATCAGAAGCCAGAGAAGCGATCGATACACGAACTATTACTTACATGTTCAGTGCCCCAACAGAATATTTTCAATTGAACCCATTTATTTGGGAAAAATTTTGGGAAAAGCACGAAGCATTATACAAAATGGAAACAAACGCAGTATTGGCAGACAACGAGAATAACTTGGCAACAGCAGAAACGGACGTAGAAACTGAAGACGAAGACGAAGACTGATAGTAATAATTATAATATTGCATGTTTGATAATAAGTAGAATAAATGTAAATATTGCATGTTAGATAATAATTAAAAACTGTATTTATGTGTAACTAGGTATAAAAATTAGAAATACGTTAAAATACGTTATACTTACATAATCATACACTGCTTCATAAAAAAAACAATAAATTATACTCCCCCAATGTATTCGTTTACTTCAAACCCAGTAGAGCGTAGCAAGTAAGACTATAAATAGAGCCCGCACGTTAAAAAAGAAAGTAGTATGGAAAAGGCAGACGAAGGTCACGAACAACACACTGGTTATACGCTACCCGGCTACAAATACCTCGGGCCGGGCAACGAACTCGACTTGGGCGACCCGACAAACGAGTTGGACGCTATTGCAAAAGAACACGACAAAACATACAGCAAAGTACAAGATTTATATAGTGAAAAGATACAAAAAGGAGAAAGTGAAAAATCAGTAAACGAGTGGGCCTCTAAAGAAATAAAACAAGCTGACGAGAAATTTTTGGCACAAGCATACGCATACACACCGGACTCTACATACGACGCAGCAGCAAAAGCGGCAGCATTAGCAGGAATAGGAACAAAATATTTGGGAGAACGAGTATTAGGAACTATATATCCTAGATTCAGAGCACAGCGAAGAAACAAAAAACAACCAATTGCAATGGAGGGAGCACAAACATCTATGTTACCACAAATGGTCGCGACAGGTATAGACAACGAAATGAATAGAAAAACGTTTAGATTTAAAAAAAATGTTTAACTTTCACATTAAAAGTAGCCTATGTACATATTTAAAAGAAGAACCAAGTACAAATAGTGCTAATGGCAAAATTGCAATCAAAACATACATTCATACGATACCGTGGCATAAATTATTCATGTACTTAACGCACAAAGAATACGATGACATTTTAGAGGGAAACCACACGGCGTCGGTCAAAAGTGTATATATTAAAATATATAATTTGGGTAACAGAACACCATTTGTCGCTTCATCAGGAAATGTAGCATACGCAAACGCAAACTCGCAGACAACTATTGGCATATGGGAAGACATGGGTAGGCACGGTATGATAAAACTAGGAGAAAATATAACACCAAAAACATTATATGGCACAAAAATAGGAGAATTAGCAGTTCAAGGCCGACACAGACAAGTATCGGGAGACTCACAGAGCGCAGCATGTCAAGGGAAATTTATAGACAATAGACTAGAATACTGGTTTCATAATGGTATATATAACAGTACAACAAGAACAGTAACTAGAGAGAGTATTGAAAAATACTCATACTTACCTGCATTAATAGCTAGCGCAACAAAATATATAAACGCGACAAACACAATAGGTAAAATATACGAGGCAACACACATTCCAAAGGATGGCACATTCCATTTAAAAAACGACGCTTGGAGATTTCAAAATTACGATTACTTAAAATCATATAACCCGATACATAACGTAGTACTAAGAGACGGTTTACAAACGGCGGTAAATCACGAAGCTGCTGTACCGGTAAAATATGAAATGGCTACAGTAGACAACTACTTATTTAGCAATATTCTAAATGTACCAAATCTTGATTACACGCCACCTATTGGAATAGGAATTATACCATTACTTAGTTCTGATGGAAACCACGAAAATAGCATATTAAACATAATGGTAGAAACGGGAATAGAAGTTACAGCTTTGTCACACGGCCAAAACATACTATACACGGCAACTAGAAACGCGCAACCTAATCCTCTAATCATGGGTTACAGAATGTCAGACCACAAATTTGCAGAATTAATACTAGGACACCAACCTATAACGAGTCTTATTACGTCATCCATAGAACGGCAACCGGAACCGACGAGCGAAACTGTTGAAATAGCAGGCAGAGAAAGACGTGAAGCGGCCGACACATATGACCACTCAAAAATAGAAAAAGAACAGGAAAATATCCTAAATGTACTAAATGATGAACAAAAGTCTATTGTAGACTTATCTAATACAAGTAAAATTGACCACGCAGCTATAGCACAACTAAAAAAAAGTACGACGAAAAAAGTACGTGGACGAGCCAAACAACGAGGGCACGCGAGAACTGAAACACGAAATTCAAAAACTACGTTACGAAATGACGGCTGTCAGAGAACAACTCGCGCAGTCAAGTTCCCTTATCGATGTGTACAAGACGAAACTGGAACAATCCGTCTCGGTTATTACCGATTACGACAAGAAATTAAGTTGTTCTATGACGACCATAGCGAGCTATGAAAAAAAGATGATTACATACTCCTCCCGAATGGAACAATTTTTCGAAAAAAAGAGAAGTTCGAGAGAAGAGACAATCGAGCGAGTGCGAACGTGTCACCTACTGCGCCGCCGGTCCCCATACAGTATGCGTCAGTGGCGCAGCGAGGCCCCGCCCCGGCGCGCGCGCCGCCGCCGGCCAAGTCCGCGCCGACACGCAACCCCGCACCACCGTCTAGTCAGCTCACGCCGCCGCGCAACCCCGCACCACCGGCGGGCCAGCCAGCGCCAGCTATCACTGCGTCGACGCGTAGCCAGCTCACACCGCCGCGGAACCTAACACCACCGACGGGTCAGACCGCGCCGGCAGCCGCTGCGCCGCCGCTCCAGCAGGCCGCACCCCCGCGCGCAGCAGCACCAGCGCCTACAGCTCCATCGGCGCCACAGCGGAAACGCGGCAAACGCGCACAAGCATCAACCCAAGAGTCGTCCACCGATAACGACACGCCATCGATTTTAGAATCAAAAACGACTAAACGACAATCGTCGGCTCGAGTTTCATCGTGGCAGACTGTGACGCGGCGTAAAGATCGTTACACATATACGAGACAAGTCGTACGCGGAAGTGGTACTTCAGACGCTGAGTTAGAAGCAATAGAACGAGTGGAAAAATTACATGTATGCTTCCTGAAACCGACAACCACTCCAGAAACTTTAAAACATACATGAACAAGAAAAATCCATGTACCGAGTATCATGTCGAGAAAATTCTTTTGAAGCATACGCACTACGCATCGTTTGCTGTGACCGTCCCAACAAGCAAGTATAAGTTTTTCATGAAAGCTGATAATTGGCCAAGTAGAGTCGAAGTTAGTCCTTGGTTTCGACGCGGCGACCGGCGGGCGGTGCGCTCGTCTTCCGACGCCGCAGGCATTGCGGGCAACACCGGAGCGACCGAAGCCGCAGGCGTGGGGCGGTGGACGCAACACCGCCCCGTCGCTCCGCCGGCGGCTCCCCTGCGACGACGGCTGGCAGGCGTAGTTCAAAATGCAGTGTTTAGTATGAACGCGCAGTGCTTAACTCCGAGACAGTTGACAGTATGTCACCAAAACATTAACTCGCTAAATGACAAGACTCAACGATTAGAAGTTCTCTTAGAAACTGACCTTAAGTGCGATGTTCTTGCATTAACAGAACACTGGCTTACCGCCCCAAATCTACAATGTATTCATTTAAAAGACTACAAGTTGGTGTCTAGTTTTGTAGAAATAATGTTATCCATGGCGGATCCTGTATTTTTGTAAACGAAGCACTAAAGTGTGTCGAAAACGTTGAGTTATCAGCATTGTCAGAAGAAAGATTTTGTGAAATCTCCGCGATTGACGTTATGGACTTTGACATTACTATCATTTGCATTTATCGCACAGGCCTAGCTCATGTTAGAGGTTTCTTAAGTGGCCTGGAACGTTTGCTCGATAAGCTCAGTGAAACCGATAAAACATTTATGATTCTCGGTGATATAAACATAAACATCTTGGACAGCACTAGCACTGACTTTAAAAATCTGTTCGACATACTCAACTCTCATGATGTGAGTTCGATTGTAGACTTCCCTACTCGTATAACAGAAACGTCACAAACAGCGATCGACCTAATTTTTACAAATGTAGCGCGAGAACTTACTTCCGCAACCTCAATAAATACGCTTCTGTCAGATCACTTAGCCGTACGTGGAGTGGTAACATTCGCTTGTTCAGCGCCAGCACAGCTCACTCGTCTCAGTCGTGATTTATCGCAGAATAACCGCGCAAACTTTGTGATGGCTATTGACAGTATAGATTGGTCTGAAGTAAGTGAGAGAAACAAAACCGCTCAAACATTTGTAGTAGCACTGATCAATGTTTTAGCAAATAAGTATGACACTTGTTTCCCGATAAAACGAACACCAAATAACAAACGTGATGCTTCGTGGGTTACGCCTGATATTCTAAATCTAAAATCATTGTTGTTTGATATTTCGAAATTAGTTGACCAATTTCCTGAAGAAGAGAACTTAATAGCTATGTTTGACGATCTCAACAGGAAATACAATTCTACTTTGAATGTGTCTAAAACAAATCATTACAATAGCATAATACATGGAAGCACGAATCCATCTAAAGCTATGTGGGGAATCGTGAACACGGAGAGGGGGAAAAACAATTCGCCTAGGTTGAACTTTTCCGAGATCGTAAAAGATTGTAACGGCAGTAAGTTTAGTTCGCCAAAAATGCCGTAAATGCTATGAACGTTCGGTTTTAAATGCAGCTGCTGCCTGTGGGGCGCCTAAAGCTAATGCTGCTACTGTATGTAAAATTTTAGTATCTGCGCGTCAGGCGTCTGACCGTTCCCTCAGACTAACAAGTTTTTCGGCTGATGAGGTATTTCGCATAGTCTCCTCCAGAATACCTCAAAAAGTCAAAAGACATATACGGTGTGTCGATGGAGCTCATTAAACTAGCAATTTTGCCTCTAGCTCCGGTTCTCGCCACACTGTTTAATAAGTGTCTTAGGGAGGGTCGTACCCGTCGCCGCTGAAGATATCGAAAGTGTCCCCGATATTTAAAGGCAAAGGCAAGCGGGACGATATTGATGGATATAGACCAGTATCGATTATACCAGCAATAGCCAAAGTATTCGAAAATGGCTTGAGTTCGCGATTAGTGGCCTACCTATCGGAAACCGAGGCGCTGTGTGAACAACAATACGCATACCGCGAAGGAGGTCTACGACTTCTCTAACGCGTGAAGTGATTCGTAGCGTGTTGGCAGCCCGTAAACGTAAAGAGCAAGTAGCCGTCTTATGCTGTGACTTATCGAAGGCCTTCGATGTTGCAGACCATGAGACCTTAGCTTTAAAGCTGAAACACTATGGCATAGCTGGGAAATCATACGAGGTATTGACTGACATGTTACGAGGCCGCTCTCAAGTAGTGGATGCTGGCGATGGCGACAATAAATCAGACCCGTTGCCTTCGTCTATGGGAGTACCGCAGGGTTCGTCAGTCTCTAATATTATGTTTTCTCTCCTACTAAACGATCTACCCGAAGCCGTGAAGGGTGCAGCCATATTCATGTATGCGGATGACGTGGCTGCCGTAGTCACAGCTCTTTCAATAGAGGAATTAGAAGAGAAATTAAATTTTGTAATAAACGGCTTAAATTCATGGTTTAGCGCCAACGGTTTTATGCTAAATTCAAAAAGACACACTATATTCACTTTTGTCTGTCGGGACACCATACAAAACCGCTAAAAGTCTCGCTAAATGGTGTTAGGATTGAGCAGGTACAGAACACCGCATTTTTGGGGTTCGAGATTGATCGCAGCATGACGTGGGAACATCACATCGACAAGATGTGTGCTAAAGTTAGCAGTGCGTGCTTTGCGCTAAGACGAGTATCCCGAGTGGTGTCTACGGAAGTGTCACGTGCATGTTACTTCGCCACAGTGCATTCACGGTTACAATACGGCGCCGAGCTATACGCGCGCGCTGCCGACTGGAAGCGTGCGTTCCGCGCCCAAAAACGTGCCGTACGTGCCATTGTTGGCGTATCGCAATGTACATCCGTCAGACCATATTTCAGAGAGCTTGGTATACTTACTTTACCTGCTATCTTGATCTATCAAGTGGCTGTGTATGTCAAAAATAATTTAGAATCGTACAACACGCGAGGAGAGAGACATTCTCGCAACATACGCAACGCCGACAAGCTGGATGTTATACCACACTCTCTCACGAGGTCACAGAAGTTAACTCACATTATGGGACCGGAAGTTTATAACGCTCTTCCCAAAATAGTTATATCGGCCCCAAGTTTCGGCAGCTTCAAAACAGATTAAAGTGCTGGCTTATCGATCAAACTTTTATAGTTACAGCGAATTTTTAGAGAGTGATGGCAAAGTTCCCATAAAATGTAAATAAATAAATTTGACATAGGTTAGTACAATTGCAATAAAGACATTATACTCGTATACTCGTATACTCGTATAATGCTTGACAGTTTTCTGTACAATAATTATTGTAATACAGTAAAGTAGTAGTTTCAAACTTTGAAAATGTATACAATTTGTATGCTCTTTCTTTTGTTTTTATTTTTTATTAATTGACGTGTAAATTGTACATTTATGAATAAAATACTTTGACTTTGACTTTGACTTTGTACAACTGAGGCAGCTGAAAAATTAAAAACATTGGAAGCGGCATTAATGGCGGGAACATCTGCGAAACCGGCTCCAGCGAAGCCGGCTGCAAAACCAGCTGCACCAAGAGTACAACCGAAGCCAGCGCCGTATGATCCAAATAAAATTCCAATAAGACCTCCATCAAGATTTGAACCATATTAGAATTAATTAAATAAGTTATATTAAGTTAAGAAATAAACTATAAGTTACTTACTAAGAAATAAACTATAAGATTTTAAGTAATCGTAATTTTGAAATCTCCAAGCGTCGTTTTTTAAATGGAATGTGCCATCCTTTGGAATGTGTGTTGCCTCGTATATTTTACCTATTGTGTTTGTCGCGTTTATATATTTTGTTGCGCTAGCTATTAATGCAGGTAAGTATGAGTATTTTTCAATACTCTCTAGTTACTGTTCTTGTTGTACTGTTATATATACCATTATGAAACCAGTATTCTAGTCTATTGTCTATAAATTTCCCTTGACATGCTGCGCTCTGTGAGTCTCCCGATACTTGTCTGTGTTGGCCTTGAACTGCTAATTCTCCTATTTTTGTGCCATATACTGTTTTTGGTGTTATATTTTCTCCTAGTTTTATCATACCGTGCCTACCCATGTCTTCCCATATGCCAATAGTTGTCTGCGAGTTTGCGTTTGCGTATGCTACATTTCCTGATGAAGCGACAAATGGTGTTCTGTTACCCAAATTATATATTTTAATATATACACTTTTGACCGACGCCGTGTGGTTTCCCTCTAAAATGTCATCGTATTCTTTGTGCGTTAAGTACATGAATAATTTATGCCACGGTATCGTATGAATGTATGTTTTGATTGCAATTTTGCCATTAGCACTATTTGTACTTGGTTCTTCTTTTAAATATGTACATAGGCTACTTTTAATGTGAAAGTTAAACATTTTTTTTAAATCTAAACGTTTTTCTATTCATTTCGTTGTCTATACCTGTCGCGACCATTTGTGGTAACATAGATGTTTGTGCTCCCTCCATTGCAATTGGTTGTTTTTTGTTTCTTCGCTGTGCTCTGAATCTAGGATATATAGTTCTAATACTCGTTCTCCCAAATATTTTGTTCCTATTCCTGCTAATGCTGCCGCTTTTGCTGCTGCGTCGTATGTAGAGTCCGGTGTGTATGCGTATGCTTGTGCCAAAAATTTCTCGTCAGCTTGTTTTATTTCTTTAGAGGCCCACTCGTTTACTGATTTTTCACTTTCTCCTTTTTGTATCTTTTCACTATATAAATCTTGTACTTTGCTGTATGTTTTGTCGTGTTCTTTTGCAATAGCGTCCAACTCGTTTGTCGGGTCGCCCAAGTCGAGTTCGTTGCCCGGCCCGAGGTATTTGTAGCCGGGTAGCGTATAACCAGTGTGTTGTTCGTGACCTTCGTCTGCCTTTTCCATACTACTTTCTTTTTAACGTGCGGGCTCTATTTATAGTCTTACTTGCTACGCTCTACTGGGTTTGAAGAAAACGAATACATTGGGGGAGTATAATTTATTGTTTTTTTTATGAAGCAGTGTATGATTATGTAAGTATAACGTATTTTAACGTATTTCTAATTTTTTATACCTAGTTACACATAAATACAGTTTTAATTATTATCTAACATGCAATATTTACATTTATTCTACTTATTATCAAACATGCAATATTATAATTATTACTATCAGTCTTCGTCTTCGTCTTCAGTTTCTACGTCCGTTTCTGCTGTTGCCAAGTTATTCTCGTTGTCTGCCAATACTGCGTTTGTTTCCATTTTGTATAATGCTTCGTGCTTTTCCCAAAATTTTTCCCAAATAAATGGGTTCAATTGAAAATATTCTGTTGGGGCACTGAACATGGGTAAGTAATAGTTCGTGTATCGATCGCTTCTCTGGCTTCTGATACACATACGTATGTATCTATGTGATAATTACTAGCCGTGTAGAGGACGCAATCTGTGACGTCATGCCGTGATTTATATTTTACGTCTGTTGACATTGGTTGTCCTGCCGCCAGTAGTTTCCATTGCTCGAACTGTGGGTCTGTTAATTTACATTCATCCATAAATACTGCATTTGTGTGTAGTATGCTTGCAAAGTTGAATGCAGAGTTCGGTGTTAATCCAGTGAGTCTGCAGTAGTTGTAGTGCATTTTCACTAAACTTTCCATTACCATAGTTTATCCTGTGCTCGGGGTCCTCTGAAGAATAAGTTGTTTTTCTTTTTGTTTGCCGGTAGAAATGATTTTTAGTATTCAATGCGAACTCCGTTGGGTTTATTACGTTTTCTGTTAGTAGATTTTCTAGTTTTGTTATCCTCTTTGTATTGTGAACTCGTCGTTTGCTTTATGGTTTCGGTCGAGCTCGAACTGCTTGCTTCTTTCCAATCGCTGTTTTGCTGTTTCTTGAAATACCAGTGTTTTGGAAATAGATAATGCCGTCTTAAGTCGCTCTCGAAATTCCTGTTGAATTGAAGGTTAATCCCTTCAGGGCGTGTTACAAAGGTATCTGATTGCTTCCCCGTCTGTAAAAGCTTGGTTTTTACATAGTTGCAACACAAGCATTTGATTTTCTTTGATAAGTTGAGCACGTCGGACTGTATTTGGTTGTCTTCTGTGCTCGAGAAAGGCATTCTGTTCACTTCCAGAGTCATCGTGTTGCAATGCACGCTGATCACGCTGTTCGACAATATGGTTGGCATCTGTACATACGTCTTCACCGGGTGGAGGAGTGCCGAAACCAGTCGTCTTGGTACTTGGTTTCGTTCTGGGCTTTGCTGCAGAAATAGATTATTTCTCCCTTGGGCACCTGTAGAGTTACCTTTGTTTTGTTTAGGATTAAGTCCCAAACTATGAGCGACGCACTGTGCCACTTTTTATCAAGCTGGGAGAATTTCTCGAAATGTGTCACGATCAGGGCCGGTAGTAATGTACTCAAGAAGGCACTGAATACATGCAACTTGACTACATTTGTGCTCTTCGGCTCTAATAGCTTTAGCTCCAAGTTTGCTGTTATGCCCCAGTTCTTGGCGGTACTGATGTAAATGAGGTGGAAATGTGTTCGCTTTGTTCCTCGATGACGAGCGATGACTTTTCAAGGACTTGATTTATGTCGCCCGTTGTTATATGTTATTTCGCCCATTGTGCAATCCAGTTCGTTCCTGTCTTTTCGTTTGCTTTGGCCGCTTGTTTCGCCTTCTTCGCAGTCTCGGTTTTCTCGGCTCGTTGTTGCTTCATTGTTCCTGGTTGTTTTAGCAAGTGTCGTTTCCGTGATGTCGTCGTCTGAGTCAATGTCAATGTAGGTTGTTGGTCTCCTTCTTGGTGTACTGGAGATGGAGTCTTCGTCGTCGTCGATGAAGTTTCGTCTTCCATTTCCTCGGCTTCCTGATGTTGATCTTGACCGTACGGCGTTGTTGTCACTACTTCCTCCTCCAGTATTTGAGTCATTTCCAGCTCGTCGTCCGAAAAATCTAGGTTAGGTTAGGTTAGGTAGGTGTGTAGGTGTGTAGGGATGAGTCAGCCGAAGGCTGGGGCCCCCGGGACGACGGCTCGCCGTCGCTTAGTATAATACTGAAAACGGCATGTCTCTAGCTTAATCGGCTGAAAAGTTATGAATTTTTAAAGTGGCCAGGACCCCCGGGTCCCGAGGGGCTAAAGCGTCAGGCTTATTTTTTATGAGGCTTCTGTCGTTTCTTTTTTAAAATCTCTCTCATTTTCGAAATTGGCCCGCAGTGAAGTATTTTCGTTTTCATTAAAAATAACTTCCTGCAAATTAAAAATAAATGCATTGATATTCCTTTTAGATAACAAGTAATATCGACGTATATATTAAAACTAAATGATAACATAATTTACAATAAATTAAATAATTTATGTAAATATGTGACAGGTTTATCCACCTCCTCCACATCTACTCCAAAGGTGACAATTATATCAAATGACATTATCTCTCAGGCTAAATACTCTTTCTCAGACACAAAATAAGAATTGAGTACCTAATGCAAGGACTCGATTACTTTGTCTAATTATTTTTCTCAACAAACGTGTTTTTGATCATTATTATTTTGGTTTAATTTTACAAAAATTACTTATTTTTACAACAGAATGCAATGCCTCACATAGTGCTTTACATACTTCCGGCACGATCAATGATATGAATTGAGGAGAAATCTTAAATAGGTAATGATGACTTTTGAATGAATCTCCCGTCGCTAAAAATCTAAGTCTCACAGCAAGGCGTACTTTGGTTGGTATTGAGTCTCTGAATACTGTATCTTGCTTTTTTATTCTTAGCCCAATCAACTGTAGAAGGTATTAGACTTTTATCGAAGACACACGACAAAAGTTATCAAACTGTCCTGACCTCTTTTGTTTTTAATATACATTAACGACCTACCAGATGTCATTAACTATAAATGCGTCCTGTTCGCAGACGACATATGCATAATTATTCCGAAACAGAAAAACACTAATTTTGAACAAAGCATAAATAAAACTATCAAAACTGTAATCGACTGGATGATCAATAACTACTTAAAAAGTAACATAGAAAAGACGCACTTTATGCAGTTTCATAACATTAGAACTAAACCACAAAATCTTAGAATAGTACCTATACGAAGATAAGGAAATAAAAGAAACCAGTACAGCTACATTTCTCGGTATTATAATTGATTCGCATTGTAAATGGAAAGCTCACATTGAAAACGTATGTTTAAAACTGAGCAGATTTTCATTTGCTCTTCGCAGACTAGCACGTATAACTTGCAGAACGACGTCACTAATGGCATATCACGGATATGTAGCCTCGGTTCTAAGGTATGGTCTTATCGTTTGGGGCAATTCGGTTGAATTTGAAAGAGCATTTAAAGCTCAAAAAAGGTGCATACGGGCAATCTGCTGTGCTGGCCCCTTAGATTCATGTTAACCTTTGTTCAAAGCATTAAAAGTGCTTCCACTTCCGTCGCTGTATATTTACGAGATGTGCGTGTTCGTTAAAAAATACCCAGAACTCTTCTGTAAGTTAGGAAATAATCGCCATTACAGCACTAGATACCCAAATAGATTAGTTTTCCCTCAATGTAATAATGAACTTTACCGTAGAAACTGTTGTATAGCCGCTTTAAGAATTTATAATAAGGTTCCAGAATATCTTAAATCACTTTCATACGAAAAAATTTAATGCGGATTACACAGATGGCTACCTGATTACAATTTTTATGATGTCAAACATTATCTTGATTTTAATGCAAACAGGTATAGTCCCATATAATCTTTGAAATGTAAACGTAAATAACGAATTATTTAACGGACATATTAATTAATGCACGTATCACATAGATTTATTTTATCGTTTCTATTGTATTAGACTTATTTATCTAAAACTAAAAACCTTTAATATAAGTAAATATTTGTTCTTAGATTGTAACTCTCATTGTAAAATTCCTTAGATATAAAAACTGTTATTGCTATTGTAAATGTTCTGAAAATTGTATATTTGAATAATATTTTTTTTAATTTCGCATGCCTTTTAGGGTGAAATTGTGCAGCACCTCACCATACTATAAGATCCTATTTGTAAGCACAATTTTTGGCGAATAAATTACTTTGACTTTGATTCAGGGCGAAGCGGAGCAGCTTCTTAAGCATATTCCGGTAACACCGGATAATTGTAGTAATTGTTGGTCTCAATTAGAAAAACGATATGGCAATAAAAGAGTTATGGCTAATTGTATTCTTAAGCGATTTATGAGTTTAAAGACAGCGACGACTGAATCTTCAAGCGCCGTTAAGGAATTACTAGATGTTACAAACGAATGTTTACACGCGCTTGAAAATTTGGGAGTCAATGTTTTCACTTGGGATACCATAGTAATATTTATTGTCAGTCAAAAACTCGACACTAAGTCTCGGGAATTGTGGGAGGCTATAAACAATACCTCATTGAACGAGTTGTCGAAACTTAGTAGTTTTAAAGAATTTCTCGAAACTCGTTCCAGAACTTTGGAATGTATTGAGCCTCAAAGCGGAAATAGATCAGGCAACAACAGTCAAAACAAAAATGCTGTGTCGCTTCATATCGCTGAAGGAATTGTAAACAAATGTCTGTAACAAAAGTTTCTACTCACATGACCACCAACTATGCCATTGTAAACAATATGCCAACGAAGAAGTCGCTGCGTGTCGTAGGATTGCTCAAACCAGTAATTTTTGCTTTAATTGTTTAAGTCCGAACCACTCAGCATACACTTGCCGTCAAGCTACAAGGTGCCGTTTATGTAAGCGAAGACACCACTCACTCTTACACCCGCGGAACGCTTCGAAGGAGATTAGCGAAGCAATTTCAGATCAGTCTGTTAGAAAAGATGATGTCACTGCAGGCACTTCGAGTGCAGTATCATCATCATCATCAAGCGAGTCCACAAAAGCAATGACGTGTTTTGCAACAGGTAGCAGCCAGATACTGTAAGCTACAGCTTTGGTGGTGGTGTGAACTGGGTCTTCGGTTTGTTTAAGGTCCTCGCTTGATCAAGGCTCGTTTATTACGGAGTCCTCAGTCCAGTTATTGAAATTGAAGAAGAGTCCAGTCAAAACTTTTGTAACAGGTCTAGGCGGTGATCAACAAGCTTCTTTTGTTTGTAAGTCTCTGGTGTCTATCAAGATTCAATCTCGCCTTGATCCCAGCTTTATCATTCCAGTTAAGGCTTATGTTTTACCCAAATTGACTACTCTCCTTCCTGAATGAAGAGTGTTCGTTCGTGATTTGCCCATCACATTATCAATAAAATCAGCCGATCGATCGTATGACACGCCGAATAAAATAGATTTACTGCTAGGCGCAGAAGTTTACAGCCAGATTATGTTACAGGGATTCATCAAAGGCCCACCAGGCTCACCTATTGCCCAAAATACAACGCTTGGTTGGATCTTATTTGGCACTCTAAGTGAAGTAAGTGGATCGATAGAGACGTGCCACAACGTAGTTGTCAGCATGCATTCGGCCAAGTCAGAAGAAAACGATCTTCTAAAACGGTTTTGGGAACTTGGAACTGAACAGTATTCTACCAAGAAGAAGCACCTCACTGAGGATGAACAAGAATGCGAAAATAATTATTTTCGTTATCAGATTCTATAAAGGTTATTTATTATAATAAAATTGGTTTGTGATAACTAAAATACGAAATAAATACTTTTGATTGAATTTACTTATACATGTATGTAAAAGTAAAAACTTTACTCATTGATTTTACTAATTAAATTGACTATGTATATTTATTCTGTATTTTTCGATTCAAAAGTTACATCAGTAGATGGTTTGCCTACTACTCCTTTTTCTTTTCAGCTTATCGGGATAAACCAAGAAAACGTTTAAATAACAAAACTGCTATATCAAACATTTATTGGATCCGTTTCAAGGGTCTAGATACGAAATTTCATGGTTTAATCTTCAACAGTAACGAACTTCCAAATAAATAGGCTTTCATCCCCCATTTCAACCCCTATATCATCCCCGTATAGTTTAAAATTACAAAATTGCTAGAACAAATATTTATTTGGGTTTGTATCAAGTACATATCTAGATAAAAAATCTTGGTTTTATCTTCAATAATGATGTCTTGGTTTGATTTCCATATTAACTTTCATCCCCCATTTTCACCCATTCAACACCTTTCCTTGTGATAAAAAGTAGCCTATGTTCTTTATCGGGATTTATTATACCTATGTAACAAATTTCATTAAAATTCGTTCAGTAGTTTAGGCGGTAAAGACGGACAGACAGACAGACAGAGTTAAGTTCAGAAAACAGAAAGTTTGTAAGACTGAGAACACCGCGAAGAGCAATGCCTTTATAGTATCTAGATCGCCAAATGAACTGCATAAATTAAAGTGGTTAGTCGACATTGGTGCAAGCAAACACATGTGTCCAGATCGAGTGTTATTTTCATCATTCACGAGTAATTCAGAGCAATCAATAATTGTCGGGAATGGAGCAACAATTAGAATTCTTGGTTGCGGACAAGTTACAGTACAAGTGTCAAATGGGACCGAATGGATTGATACGGTCATAGATAATGTTCTGTACGTTCCAGAATTAGAAAACCACTTATTTTCAGTCAATCAAGCTGCAGACAGAGGTTATCATCTCATGATGACAAATGACAGGTCATGCAAGTTTTACAGATTTAATGAAGTGTGTGCAATGCCAGAAAGTGGAGATTCATATTATTTGGAATTACAGTACTAAAAGGAATATGAGACTGCGAGTGCTGCAACGCTATTATAAGATAACTCACTTATGTGAAAGATATTCTTCAGGAACACAACATTGGAATAGTCGTCCTTCAGTATGACATAATATCTCGATCCACTGGGCCGAGACGATACATTAGGCCACAAGTATCAGTATGAATTAGCTCACAATTTCTCGTACTTATTTATTATTTTCACTTTTACCGAATGTTTTACTAATCGATGTATTATTCCATGCAAACAACTTTCGTACTCAGGTCTAGTAGTTAGTTTCACATTAATTACAGGACTGTATATTTTGTCAAAACAAAGGAAGAGATTAAACATTGTATTAAACAAACAAATATATAAGAGAATTGCTCTCGAAACGTGGAATAACACACCAAACAACAGTTTCTTAATAACAAGAACAGAATGGGAAAGCTGAAAAAGAAAACCGAACATTGGTGGAGGATGCACGGACAATGATACACGCAGGAAACTTTCAAATGAAACTGTAGGCGGAAGCAATTAATAGAGCAGTATTTGTTTTACATAGAACTGGGGAAAGTCATGAAAATAGAAAGTCTCCATTTGAAGTATGGACAAATAAAACATTTAATATTCACCATTTGAAAGACTTTGTCACTGAAGTGTATGTTCATATCCCAAAAGAAAAAAGAAGAAAATGGGTCAAGACAGGTGAAAAATAAATTATGGTGGGTTATGTCAATGATATTAAAAGTTCCAGGATTAATTTTCCTCAAACCAATACAGTGGCTAGAGAATAGAAGGAAGGTAAACAAAATGAATCAGTTTTGATCAATTTGGAAGAACTTATGGAAAATAGTAACCCTGAGGTGAATGTGACTGAGCCAATTAATAATTTGGAGGAAACAATGGAGGTGACACAAACAAGTAGTGCGGAAGAGAATTTATCAGAACATGACTGTGACAGTGTGCCAGACTGTCTTCTATTTCTTCTTACAGTTTCAAAAGATGACTCTTTTTTAAAAGTGTTTCTGTTATTTATCTTTTGCGATGGTCTGGATAAATTACGAATTCTGGACGATTATGTAACTTCGATGATTGAGCTGAGAGGTTTGAGTCGACATGGTAGTATGTCGGACGAGCGAATAAAGAAAAGAGTAAGACACAAATGAAACGAAAAATGGGAAGACTATGTTAAGAGGACACGCTGAATCTATGATTGTAAAGTGGGCTAAAGCAATAGTGAAACAAGGATTTCTAATACGCAAAGAGAATTTACAAGATAGTATTAAAAAATGGTTGATGATTTGAATTTAGAAACTTCTTTTAAAGATGGAAGGCCTGGTAAAAGATGGTACAACGGTTTTTTAACTATGTACACTGTATACATATTGTAATTTTTTGATTATATACATTTATTGCACTTTATACATTCTTTGAATGTCAAAGAATGCTCACATGGATGAACTGCAAGATCTACTACTGCAACTCCTTAGGCCTTGGATGGAGATACTGATAAAACTCAAAAACACAAAATAACATCCTGCTGAAACTCAAGACGTTGGCGAAATTGTGCTCACCAAGCATTTATATCACATATATATATAGGGGAGAGGGGTGTAACAATATTACTCTAACTGAAGTATAATTTAAGATTAAGTATTTGAATAGAAACAACAAGATTCACTTAGTTAGATTTTTTTGTTATATAAAAACTTTACAGAAAACCAACCAGACGGATGGTTAAAATTAATAGGTGATATCCAAAAGTAGTACAGGGTAGTCTAAAGTAGAATTGAAAGATCTATTAGGCAATGTACCTTGCTACAATGTACGGGGTAGTCTAAAGTAGAATTTAAAGAGAGGGTCGGGGTCGTTTGCAAATCGAGTACGGAATTAGCTTGCTATTCGGGTGGACACACTGGCCTGTGTTAGCCGCGGTGAGCCGTGTCGCAGTCCTTCTGGGACAGTTCAGGCGTATCAGCTAGTCATGTTCCGCAGTGGCCGTTGGTGCACCGATCCCCAGTTAATCGATCGGGTGGTCCTCAACATAGGTCGGCCGATAGTTCCTGGACCTCTAGGGATGGACCGTTAGGGTCTGAATCTGGAAATCCCGGTGGGCGAACCCTGGAATTGGTCAAAGGTGACCATTAGAACGTTGCCCCAATACGAAGATGACTGCGACATCCACGGCTTGCTTCGATGAAGCAGAACAAGAACCAAATGTGGTCCGGTGCATGTGATAGATTTACGATGTGGCAGTCAACTTATACATTTTGTACATTGATTAAAGTTACAATTACATAAGGAAAGCACATGAGAATTTGCAGGTAGGGTTTATAACAGTCGGGAAAATTAACCGTCATTTATTTTTCTTATTACAGGTAGGTCGATGACCTTCAATTCTGACTTCTAGAATTTGCCCGGCCGTTGAACGCTGGGGGCGTTCAATTATCAATGTAATTGCTGATTTTACACGAATATGGCTCTCAATGAGACGTCTGATCGTAAAATAATCGACAGACGAATTCGATGAGCATATAATTAGGACAATTCATAAGCGGTATCAGAATAGATTTACACAATTACACTCGTGAGCATTTCTATAGCAAGGCAGCAGCGATATAACGTAACTGGAATACTTACCCGATGGGGTTTACTTTTCACTTATGGCTTTAAGCATTCGAAGAGTGTTTTAGTTTATTTAATTTTATTTATTAGAAAAATTACTTGGAATGCCGTCTTCCGTGAAATGAGTTGCTTTTTATAACCTTATGACGCGGAGCGTCGTTTCACGTTATTGGTTGATTTGAATTTTTTGAAGTTTGTTGATTGGTCCGCGACAGCGTTCCGTTTTACAATTTATATGTTCCTTGAGACGGCAAGTGTATTTTTATTGTTTTATAGGAACGGTTGAGTCGAACCGTTACAGGGGGTGTTCGGTATTTCAACAATACGATTATTTAATTTGTGAATGCATCGTAAATTCATTGCATTGAACGCATCCATGCGCCTCTCTCCGCGCCCCTGCCCCGCGTCCTCTCTCTTCTTTGGTCTTCTTCAATGGCTGTACACGTAATTGTGAATTTAATTAATAAAAGGATAATCCAAGTCTCAAGTAAGTGTTTTCTTCAACAACAAGCACTGTAGACCGCCAACTCATAACTTCAACATAAGAAATGGTCCTAAGAGCGAAACAACATCAAAAACAATGAGGTAAAAACCGGCGACGACAGCGTCTCAAGTGAATATAGCTACATTCCACACCACAGTCGTCGCGACGCATACTTTGGATTGGTACGACGAACCTCGTTCTCGAACGAACACACCTTAATTACAACCTCAAATTCGAGTTACGAACACATAGTACCACCGCAACTGACGATATTTTAGTGCGAATTCACGTGTTTTACATCGGGCACAGTCTACAACACATATTTTACATACAACAGGATCTGGATTACTTATTATTATGGCTTTAAAGGAGAAACTATCACTGAGAGGAGTGATCAAAGGCAAGATTACACGAATTGTCAATTGGATTTCGGATGCCCAGGAGGAGGATCAGTCTGACATTGCCGACGTTCGTGTAAGAGGAGAAGATTTAGAAAAATGGATGAAGAAGTTCGATGACGTGCAAACCTTAATTGAACAAGAAGATCCAGACTCACAGAAGGAGCATGACGCTGAGCGATTAACGGTAGAAAACAAATACTACGCAACAAAGGCATCAATCAGTCGCATTATATCACCGCAAGACAATTCATTTCAAGATGCAACAAATATCAACACCTCTGATATCTCAAAAAACACACAAAGAATCAAACTGCCGAAGCTGGAACTACCAAACTTTAGTGGAAATATACAGGAATGACCAACATTTAAGAACTTGTTTGAATGTGCTATGGATGGAGCAAATGTGTCCCCACTTTTACGCTTGCAGTATTTGAAGTCATCCCTGCGTGGTGACGCAGCTGGTCTCATTAGCTAATTATTGATAACAGAAGATACTTACAGCAAAGCTATGAACATATTAAAAAACAGGTATGAAAACAAAACAATAGGGCGGGAATATGCATGTAGTTTAAATTGGCTTGATTTTTTTTCCGTAGAATCCTTAATGTCCCGCCATTATGCCAAAACAATTATTTTATTATTTAGTTAGTTATTAATTATAAAAAATATTATTTAAAAAGTGCAAAATAGGCGCGGGAAATTCAAGTTTGCGAAACGCATCACTATTGGTCGAAACCAAATGTGACGTCACATGACATGTTTTCTGCTTTAGCGGTGTCGATATTCGTACTGAGATAGTAGTGTTAGAGAGAAAATTCGTGTTCTCCGTCGTTTGATTAGCTAGCACAACTCAACAATCGGTACAAAGTAACTGCAACACTTGTAGTTAACAAACACAGGTCGTGGCCTGTGACGTCATGCAGGCATTTTTTAAACTATTTTACAGCAAAGTTATTCATTAACTGCGTTAGAATTGCCAGTCAATCAATGGGATGTTCTTTTAGTGTACATTATAACACAAAAGTTTGATAATTCCCTCCATGGTGCATGGGAGTTAAATCGAAAAGAGACATGTATTGCTAATTATAAGGAGTTAATAGAATTCATTACTTTCAGAATGGCAGCTTTTGAACTTTGTGACGTGTTTTCGTCACAGATGCAAATTTATGGTTTCAGTGTTTTAAACATGTTTCTAAAAAATCGAGTTACGATTTGGATTCGAGTTTATTGTTCCGAAACTACGATGGAAATTCGTCCATTTTTCGCCGCCATTGGCGGAGGCGGACGCTTGGAGAATAAAATTTCTTATTTCTGCCGAGGGCAGATGAAAGATTGAAATCCTTCCAAATTTAGTAAATCCTATGGAAGAATATAAAGTTTCCATGGATCCGTGACTCCCAAAGGTGCGTGGTTTTTCTTGTCGGTGTATTTTGTTTTTTTTGGTGAAAGTGCGCGTTCACGAGATCTTTTTTTTAAATCTGTTGTTTTTGATATTTGCAGAGGAAGTCAAATAAATCGGAATTCTTGATGTAGATTTATGCGAGGAGAACCCATATTTCCCACTGGAAACGGTGAGTTTTTACTTTTATTCCAATTGAATGCACGCGGCCATATTATAGCCGACGCGTGTCGTTTTTCTAATAAGAAACTAAGGCGAACAATTTCTATTGTTACAGCCTGAAGGGCGTTTCCCGTTTGGGTACCGCTTGGGATACCTTTTCCGGTTTGGGTACGGATTCCCGTTTGGATACTGTTGGATACGGTTTAAATGTCTTTTAGGGCTATGCGTAGGCAAAATTAGTTTCCCGTTTGTTGGACAATGTCTGCTTAGAGTTTTTTTATGTCAGTTTATTTTCTTCTACGTAGATTCCTTTCTATTTCCTGCATAGAATATATTTTTTGATGGACATTGAATAGGAAAGCCATACTTATAATGTGTTAGCTTAATTTCAAATTAGTACCACTTAATTTCACGGCCCCGTTCGCTTTTATCGATTTCTACGTGGAAGCGGCTTGTTGTCAGAAAACTGGAGGATGTATCTTTACCCGTTCTGCTCGGACAATGTCAGATAAGATAAAACTTTATTTCTTTAACATTTAATCTCATGACTATCGGAATGGATGGTTTTACAGCAACTTGAATTAAAGACTAAACTCTAATTAGTATTTATATATTTATATTTTTGGAAATAACATCTCAGTAAACTTAAGGAATTTTTTATATAACTTCATAGACCTAAATTTAAAAAGTAATTAACTTAATTGTAGCGATAAGCAATAACGTACCTTTTGGCATTACCCAACAACATCAAACAATAAATATTAACTAAACTATTTATGGTTTTACTTACTAAGTTAATACGCAACTTGCGTCGATACTCTGGCACCATCACATCTTCCAGAGACACATAGTAGGGCCGGTGCAGCGGCTAATTCAGCTGAGCGACTCAAACGGCGCAAATATGCAACGCTTGGAAGTGGTTACATATTTGAGCCCTTTGGGGTTGAGACATTGGGACCGTGGGGGCCGGGACCTCACCTCATTTTCAAAAGCCTATCCGAGCGCTTAGTCGACGCGACGCGTGACCAAAATGCTGGCGTTTATTTGGCAAACGCATAAGCATTGCCAATCAGCGTGGCAATGCCGCCAGCATGCTGGGTATGCTTCCGATTGGTAGTGGGCTTGAACTTGATTATCTGTAGACCTACAGTGGTCTATGGATAATTCAGGTGTGCTTAGTGTAAGTAGTTAGGTAGGTGTTGCGGACACCGAGCCCCGAGCCGAAATCGACGGTGCGGAGGCCGCGCGAGCGGCGCTGTGATTGGCCGGCCGCCCGCTCGGCTACTAGATTGGTGCGGCGCGCGGCGCATTTTAGTATAAATATATGTAGCGTCTGAAAATAAAATCACAGTTCGCTCCGTTCCTCCGCCGCGGTCGCACCTGCCGACCGCTCTCCGATTCACAGCGCCCTTACGCTGTGCGTCACCCCGTTCGTAGTCGAGCTTAGCCTCCGTACCGTATCGCGTGCCCGCCTAGTGCGCTCAGAGCCCCGTCAAGTCGTGCGTCATCACCACCCGACGCCGCCGCCCCGATCCATTCAGTGCGTGCCAGACAATAGACTCTTAGTGCCAAATGACTTGCAGTGTTGTGTATGGACTCAGTGTGGACTCTATCAGGACTGTACCAGTGAAGTGTGGTTGGACTTTTGTGATATCGTGGACAGTGTTGTGACAGTGCTTTCCCGTGTTGCTGAGCTGCCGCCTTTTCCCGGTACGTACTCTTTCCTTTCACTGCCTGTTGCCGGTCATCTTGTCATTGTTGTTACTATATTCACTGGAACGACCAAACGAACACCTCCGTATAAATTCTTCCGTATTAAATCTCTCGTGTCCGCGCATTCCTTGTTAGATTCCGTATTAGATATTTACTGTGTCCGCGTACATACTTCCTTATTAGCTTACCTTCTTGTGTCCACAAACATCTTATCCATGCCACGTTTAGTTAGGGTGTCTCAAAACCTTACCCCGCCCTAGGCCTCCTCACGGCCATTCTCTCCGCCCTGTCCTCTCCCTGCTTCCAGCATGGAGGTTGACAGGGCCTTCACTGAGGGTCTCTCTTGAAGCTGAAGGCCAATCCAAACGGCCTCAGCCTTTTAGCTAAGTTCGCTGCCTCTCTCGATGCGTCTCCCTCCGAACCATCTGGGCAGCCTTCAGACATTCCCGTTTTCGCTCCCCCGCCCCCACCTCCTTCTCCCATGAAGAAGAAGAAGCCCGCCAAGGCGTCCCGCCCAGCTGGCCCCTCTTCCTCCTCCTCTTCCGCCCAAGAGAGCGGTCCCTCAAGGGACCCTCGTTCCCGTGGTCGCTCGGGCTCGCTCCAGATCACCCCTCATCCGTACTCCGATCCAATCGGACGACGAAGACCTCCCGCCTGGTGTCGACAACGAGGGCTTCACTCGTCGGCAAAGGCCGCAAGAAGCGCGCCTCTCCACCCTCTCCACTTCCCGGTACGCCTCTCAAGGTGCAACGATCCGACGATGCTGAGGCCTTACCCTCTCAGACCGACGGCCCCTCTGGCCCCGCTACCTCCTCCCCGTCAAGCCCCGTGCCCCCTGAATACGTCCTTCGCGACGTAAGCAAGTGGGATCACGTCCGCCAACTCATGTCAGCGACAAATTTCGCTTTCAAATCCAAGAAACACCGTCTTGGAATCCAGGTTAACCTGGAAACCTCAGACGCGTACCGCGTCATCACCCGCCAGCTTTCCGACCAGAACATCTGGTACCACAGACACGGACTAGAGGACGAGAAGGTCCTCAGAGTTGTCATCAGAGGCGTCCCAAAGGAGTTCGCTCCTGGTAGGATCTCCACTGACCTCGAGGGCCAGAACATCCCTGTCCGCTCCGTTTCCCGCATTCACTGTGGCCGCACCAAGGTCCCTCTGGACCTTATCACAGTCGTTGTAGACAAAACCCTCAGGGCAAACAGGTCTACAACATCAAGACCATTATGGGTCTCTCCGGCCTCAAGGTCGAAGCACCCCATAAGAAGGGCTATCCCGGGCAGTGTCACCGCTGCCAAGAATATGGCCATGCCCAAAGATTCTGTACCGTCCCTCCCCGTTGCGTCAAGTGTGCTGGTAACCACAGCACCACTGATTGCAAACGCAAACGCGACGACCCCGTCCCGCCGTCTTGTGTCCTTTGCGGGGGCTCAAGGGCACACCGCTAACTATCGCGGTTGCCCAAAGGCCCCAAGGCCAAGCCTGGGCTTCCCAAGCCCACCTCCACTCGCCGTCCCGCCCAGGCAAAGGAACACTTTGTTCCTGCGCCGACCCCACAGTCCAGCGCATGGAGGGCTCCTCGCCCTGCCAACACTGCCCCTGTCGCCACCTCTGCCCGGGCCTCAGCTCCCGCAGCAAAGGCTAACCCGGCCGTACAAACGGCCCGGCCCTCTCCCAGGCCTCAGGTGGGGGCAGGCAGGTGGCAGGTGGGGGACCTTCAGTCCCTCATGGACTTTGTCGGGATGGTGGACTTAGCTGAAGTCCAAACCGCCATGGCCAAAATTGAGCCGGTAAGATGCTCGAAGCATGGACCGACCACCACGTTCTCTTCGCCACTATTCGAAGCTTCTCCTCTGCCTCTTCCCCCCACCATGGATAATACGACCCCTAGAGTAAAACCTAGGTCCTTATCGTTGGCTTGGTACAATGCCAACGGTGGCATGAGCTCCGATACCCAAGGTCAACGCGACCTGATACGCACTTTCCTTTCCGACCACCAAGTAGATATCCTTCTAGTTAACGAGACCTTCCTGAAACCTAGCAAGAGGGATCCGAAGATAGCAAACTACCAGCTAGTTCGTAACGATAGAACTACCGCCCCCTGCGGAGGTACTCTTATCTATTACAAAAGGGCTCTTCACTGTATCCCCATAGATACTCCCCCTCTGATTGACCTGGAAGCCTCCGTTTGCCGTCTCTCTATGACTGGCCATGCCCCAATTACTATTGCGTCTTGTTACCTCCTGGTAATAAAACGCTTCACCGGAGTGACCTCGAAGCTCTTCTCTCCCTCGGTAACTCCGTAATTTAGCGGGTGACTTTAACAGCAAGCACGTCACCTGGGGTTGCAATTATAACACCCCAGAGGTAACCAACTACTCCTCTTATCGGAACACCTAGGGTTCGACATCCTCCCGCCGGCCTCACCGACCTACTTCCCACACCAGACTGACAGACGCCCCGACGTACTAGACATAGCTCTCCTAAAACGCGTCACGCTTCGGCTGGGCTCGTTAGAGGTGATACATGAACTAGACTCTGACCACAGACCCGTCTTGATGCGACTAGGACCTGATCCGACCGACTACACCCCCCCGACCAAGACTGTGGTAAACTGGAAGCAAGTAGGCGACGGCCTACAAGCGACTGGGTCATCTCCCGACCTTGACTCTATTCCCGATAACATTGTGACTCCAACCGACGTTTCCTCTCTATCAACGCGCTCACCAACCACCTCACCACCGTGATAGGTGAGTCCTCTCGGCAGGTCCCAGCGGTGGACTCCCAACACTGGGTCCTGCCGGAGGACGCGAGGCGGTTGCTGAAAGCCAAACATGCCGCCAAACGACAGTACGACCGGGTCCCCACCGAAGACAACAGAGCAACACTGCGCTTCTACGAGCGTGCTGTTAAAACTCGCCTGAGTGAGCTCCGTAATCAGAGGTGGGACGACCTACTCTCAGAGATTAGGCCATCTCACCAGGCCTTCTGGCAGCTGACCCGATCTCTGAGATCTGACACAGTGACTGCCATGCCACTCCTCTCCCGACCCGGCCTCCCCCTCGCCTTCGAAGACGAGGAAAAAGCCGAATGTCTTGCCGATAGCCTCGAAGCCCAATGCACCCCTTGTCTTGATGAAGTCGACCCCGCCCACCGCGCTAAGGTGGATGAAGTCGTCGATCGTCTCCTCTATTCCTCCTGTAGACCCCTCGAACCGGTCACGGCTTCCGAAGTCGAGTCTATAATAAAAGATCTCTCCGCCCCGAAAAGCCCCCGGAGCCGACGGCATCGGCAACCGAGCGCTCAAACAAATTCCCCCGTCTATAGTCGCTTTACTAGTCTGCATCTTCAATGCTGCTATTAATAACGCTATCTTCCCCGAAACCTGGAAATCAGCTCGAGTCATCGGTATACACAAACCCGGCAAGAAGGCGTCAGAGCCCTCTAGCTATCGTCCCATCAGCCTGCTTAGCTCCCTCGGGAAGGTCTATGAGCGTATCCTAGTGAGACGCATATGGACCTTCGTGACGGAAAACGACGTCCTTCCCGCAGAGCAGTTTGGCTTCCGAGCCAGACACTCGTGCGTTCATCAGGTACACCGCCTCACGGAGTACATCTTGGAAGGGTTCAATAGGCCCCCGACCTTCCCCGGCGCCGCCAGGGCCCCCTCTGAACATACGGTAGCTGTGTTTCTCGACGTCGCGAAAGCCTTCGACAGGGTATGGCATAACGGGCTCATATACAAGTTATATGAGCTCGGTATGCCGATTCGTCTCGTACAGATAGTACGCGACTATCTCACCGGTCGAAGCTTCCGCTACAGCGTCGGAGGCGCACTATCAACACCCCGCCCCATCAGGGGCGGTGTTCCGCAGGGTTCCGCGGTGGCACCGATACTCTTCTCGCTCTTCACATGCGACGTCCCCCGCTATCCCGGAGTGGAGATAGCTCTCTTTGCCGACGATACGGCAATCCTCTGCCGAGGCCTCAACTGGCAACATATGGTTTTCAAGCTTCAAAGAGCCCTACTACCCTGGGGCCAATGGTTCCAAAAGTGGGCTTTTTCCGTGAATGCTGAGAAAAGTGCAGCGATGTGCTTCTCCAATATTCCTGGCCTGAACACCTCTCACGAGCCCGCCCTACGCGCTTAACCGCCTCGCTTAAGCTATGCGAACAACCCATCCCTGGGTCAATAAGACCAAATACCTTGGTGTCATTCTCGACAACAACCTCACGTTCACCCACCATATCAAAGCTGTCCGCAATCGTGCAGCTTTCTTCCTAGGCAGACTATTCTTCATCCTGAACAAGAGAAGTAAGTTGTCACTTAGAAATAAGCTGACAATTTATAAAACTTGTATCCGCCCGTCATGACTTACGCTTCCGTGGTATTCGCTCATGCGGGTTCACATTACATCCGTAATCTCCAGGTCATCCAGAATAGGTTCATTCGTGGTGCGGTCGGTGCTCGCTGGTATGAGCGCAACACCGACCTTCACTGCGACCTCGAACTCCCCTCCATCCCGCAATACATGAAATACTTGTCCCGCAGATTTTTTGATAATGCTTCTCATCACCCCAACCCCCTTGTTGTCCGTGCTTCCGATTACTCGACGATCTCTTCCTCGTCGACTCCTTCCTACTCTAACAGACGCCGACGACCGCGAGACGTACTGAGCGATCCGGACGACCCCATCGGCGCCGCAACCGCGGCGGCGCTGGGCTCGGCCGATCCTCGGCCCGGTAATCGGAGATACGCCGTTTTCGGTTTAGGCGCCGGGTACCGACGGCAGCACCGCCCACCTCGTCGGCGAGGTGGGCGGCCTCCCTCTGGATCTATCAGCAGATCAGTTAGATTCACTCCAATAATAGGTCAGCCGACACTAGCTCACTCCCCGCAACCGGGGCACCCGCCGAACTCTCAATCACTCGACCCGGTGACAATAATCAGTCAGCCGACTCCCCAAGTAAACACAATAATCAGTCAGACGACAGAGGCTCCCCTGTTAATGATCAGTCAGATGACATCCGCTCAAACACACATTCAGTCAGCCGACAAAGCGCCCCCTTGTTTTTGCCGGATTACCCCAAAAATAAGTCAGATGACATTGTTTCTGTTCACGTGTTAGTAACGAGTTCGATACCGACTCATCTCGGAGGGTCCCCGCCCACCACACCGATAGGGCGCACCGGATGCGTCAAAAACTCTGTCCCCCGGCGCTAGCCCGAGCCGAGGTCGAGCCGCCGAGGCGCCCTCGTGCTAGCTGTCGTTACGCGTTTCCAGGTATCATCCCGCGCTATAGCATTAGCACAACATTAGGTTTCTTTAGGTTAGGTTCACTTCGGGTCCTGCGCCACCCGCGCTAACCCGAAAAGCCCGTTAAGTAGTAAAGGCGTCTCGAGGCCAGATAAAATAATGCCAATTCAAAAAAAAAAAAAAAAAATCATTCACCTTTTGACTACGGAACAAGGCGTTTCATTTATACAGTCCACAACAAACTGGTCCTTCGAGCCGGATTGAAGAACCACTACTGAACAAGATCTGAAGAAAATTATTACGAAGATTGGAAGAAAGAAGAAAGGTCGTAACTCGCAGCCAGGGGGATACGAAAGAAGAGAAGCAGTCCCATATCGAACGGGAACGCCGGCGGAGGCTCTCTCTAGACCCTCCGGCCTCGCCGAGCGTACGACCAGCGGGTGCTGCGCCCGGGGCTACGAACGATGCCCCCGGCGCTGGCCCATCTTCAGCGTTACCAGCCACGGAGGACCGGTGCCGACCGCGGTTCCCGGGGCGTTCCGTACGCTCACAGCGCTCGAACTCTAGCGCAGTGGCCCATGCGAGACAAGCAGAACTTCAAGCGGGAGAGAAGCTCGCCGTGATTAAGAGAAAAGAACTGGAAATTGAAGCGGAATTGATAAAGAGGCTGGCCGCCGAGCTGCTGGCCATTCAAGAAGATGATCAAGACAGCTTGCCAGAAGAGACTACGACGGACCACCAACAGCGTGTCGACGCGTGGCTACAGCGCAACTCCTCCACAGTACGGGGGGAAGGGCGTGAAGAGAAAAAAGAAGATCGCCAGCTTCGGTTCGAACTACGCAAGAGGTCGCCCGTAACGCAGAACAGAAACATCGTGGAAGGGCTCTCCGACGACATTGAGCGAATGACGTTACCCAGAACAAGGTGCCCGGAGCTGCCTGAGTTCTCCGGGGCACCCAACGAGTGGATGGCGATCAAGGCTGCTTATCAAGACGCGACCAGACTTTATCGATTGTCGCCTACCGAGAACCTGTTAAGATTACGAACGTGTTTGAAGGGGAAAGCGCGCGAGTATGTCGCCGCGCTCCTATTCGCCGCCACCGATCCCGAGCAAGTCATTAAAACACTGAACCAGTGCTACGGAAGACCTGAACTCATCGTGGACCAAGCTTTTCAAGACCTGAGACGACTGCCGAGCGCCGGAACGACTGCGACTGAACTGAACGAGTTCGCCGTGCGGCTACAAAACATCGTCTGCGTGATGCGAAGCGTCGACCGGCATGGGTACCTACTGGGATCCCGTTTGGTGGACGTTGCCCTGGTTTGAAGGTAGTAGTGAAGAACAAACCTCGTCCTGAAGGCCTAAAAAACTATGTGGTCTTTGAAATATATCAAGGACAAACTACAAACCTACCTGATATTGAAAAATTCAAAATGGGAACAGCAGTAATACTGCGATTGGCCAACAGTTTACCTGATGATAGTTTCCTCTACTTCGACCGATACTTTACGTCCATGGTGCTCATGCAAGAGCTTGTCAAAAGGAAGAAATACGGAACCGGTACCCTTATGGCCAATCGGTATAATACACAGAAAACTACCAAATATGATTTCAAAAAGGATACTTCAATGAATCGGGGAGAACACGAAGAAATCGTAAACGCTGATAAAAACTTCTGCTTACTCAAATGGAAAGACAATAAAGGCGTGCTCTTAGCATCTACAGCTTTCGGCTCCTAGCCTCTGATAACGGTAGCTAGCTGGGACAAGAAGAATAAGAAATACATAAATGTTTCTTGTCCTGCTGTTGTCAAAAACTACAACAGCTTCATGGAAAGCGTAGATCTCTACGACCAGATGATGGAAACATATCGAACCTGGGTCAAAACTAAGAAATGGACATTGAAGGTGATACTTAACCTCTTTGACTTGTCCATAGTGAATTCTTGGATGGAGTACAGAGAAGATTGTCAAGCTGCTAAAATGAAGTCGAAAGAAGTCCTGGACTTCCTTGATTTTCGCCTGAGCATCAGCGAATATTTACTCGCAGGATCACCGAGACCAGCAATAGAGAACAACACCCAAGAATTTGCCGAAATGCCCCAATCTTCAAAATATCAACCAAATCCATTGCCATCTTTGGATAAACAGATTGATGGGTTCAATGATTGGCCTGTATTTGATACTCTCAAGCAACCCCGGGCTTGTCGAGCCCCTAGCTGTACAAGTAGATCACGATGTCGCTGCACCAAATGTGACATTATCTGTGTCTCACAAAAGACAGGAATTGCTTTTCTAATTTCCATTTTCCAATCCTAAACGAGACACGAGACAAGAGATTCTCGTACGAGAGGAATAAGGCGATAAATTATGAGACTGATTATGTTAATAACTTAAAGTTAATGTTGATTTTGCATGTAAGTTTATAAAAAAAGTGTAGTAGTCAAAGCACACCGTTTTAAAACAAATAAAACTTTTGTTATAGTACCTAACATTCTTTTTTTTTTTATTGAACTGGTTTGGCCCGTCTCAACACAAATGTGCGTCTACACAATTGTGACTTTGAAAGCGTCGCCACGGTTAGATACAATTGTTTGCGTGTGAATTTTCCAAGATGGCGGCCGGAAAATGGAAAACTGACCACAAATTCGTCATCTCCGGGTCAATTTTACTATAGTTTATGTTGTATTTTTTTTAAACGTTGCTTAGTTTTGGCGCCGGTCTGAAAGGGATAGTGACAATCAGAAAAAGGATCAGGCGTGGAACGAAATGGGAATACAACTTAATAGTAATGGTGAGTAGTACATATTTTTTTTTATAATGTATTTTACCCTGATATTTGTAAAAAGTGTATTTGTAAAATGATTATTACTAAAATGATCAATCGGCGAAACCATTGTTTTACCAAACGTTGTTTGTCAAGTGTAATTTTGTCAAATTACTTTTGGTCAAACGACAGGACACCGATATAATCACGTAGTAGTTTAACGCTCCTTCGGGTGAATCGAAAAACCTAGCAAAATTCTCTCTGATATTAAATGCGGCTACCTCATGATTTCCACCCTGTCTAGGTAGGTTTGACAAAGAATATGATGCAATAATGTCTTCTTCATTATGTGAATGCTGAATGAGAACCATCAGATTTTATATAATGAGGATCAGTAAAGTTATAGCAAATTCAATAGATCTATCATCCACGTTATTCTTTATGACATAAGGATCATATATCTTTTTGAATTTGTATATATTATATTGAGAACATTCGTTATATGTAAATATAAGTAGTTAGGTTTAGTCTAGTATAATTAAAAACTCGCAAAAATAAAGTAACGATGACATTTAAATTCTATATTACAAACTATCGCAGAACCCGCCCTGCACCGTTCCTGGCGAAAAGGAGCCCAAAATGCTGGCAGCATTACCACGCCGAATTGCGATAGAAATCCTTTGCACCAGAACGAACCAGACCGGGAGTCACCACCTTTACCGCGAATTCGGCGACCAATGTCTTTCACCAGGGTGTTATCCTCGGCTCCCCAACTGCCCAAGGTTTCCACAGCTACTGGTACAAAATAATACTGCGGTTCCATCGGCGCGTACTTTTGGTCTTTTTGAATTATTCAAATTGGACCATTGCTTACGAAGATATTAAGTAATAACCATTTACCGTTCCTGTCGCTAAAAGTTAATCCACGCGGGAGCGTGTGACGTCACTGTGACGGAACCGAGCGCGGCCAGCACTCTTACTTCACGATTGACGTAGCAGCGGCGACGCGCGACTCGGTTAGTCCCTAATATTTGGCAATTTATTTACATAAAGTGTTGTTGGAGTGTAATTTTGTGATACACGTACATAAGTAATATGAGTACTAATAAGGTAGAAGCAGGTTTTGTGCAAGTTCAGTAAGATAATCTTTCAAAAGTGGATTCTTTTATGGTATTTGATTTTCTAGGTAATCATTCCGAGTTCACCAGCGCTGAAATCCGTGGTTGGAAACTAGAAAGGTAAGAGGGTGTTTTTCAAATAAAATATTTACGCGAAAATTACGTGTCCTATGACTTTCGAGCTAATTCTGCAGCATAATTCTATTTATTTAAAACTTTTTTTTTAAGTCTCAATACAACAAAATAACTCAAAAATTGATTATTTACATATCGAAAAGTACTTAATTCTGTTTATTTTGCTTCAATATTGGCAAAATACGACAGAAGAGACATGTTTTTTTTAGTGTCCCACGCTCTTTTTACACCGTTTTGAACGAAATATATACGTTGTGAGGTATTTCTTGTTCAATAGTATATGTTTTTTGGAAAGATCATATTATAATCCAGATTCAATAATATTCCTAGTTTACAGCGTGTTAGAGTTCAAAATAATATAAAATACTGGTTTTATTTTGTCACTGAAAACAACGTTGGTGGAAAATTCCGCATACGCTACATCGATATACTGATATTAACCGAAAAAGTTACAAGAAAAACTACTAAAGTTAGTATTGTTGTTGTGGTTGTTTAAAATTGACACCAGTCGCATTCTGGTGTGAAATAGTGGCCGGGCGTCATGTCGTGTTGTTTTTATTTTCCACGAATTGTTTTATACGAACCTGTTTTTATGATGTAAATATTGATTATTTGACTTACAGCTTTTCGTGGCTAACAATTACCAACATCTAGAATCTGAATTCAATGTTATACTTAGTAAAATCATGCTAAAAACAGCTGGATTTTGGAGTTTGTTTCAATACCGGTGTCCTACGTCACATCCACTACGCAACGTTTTTGTATTAGTGGAACACCAAATGTGACGTAGTGGAATTATTAGGCTTGGCTTACATTGTGTCTGGTTTTTTGCCCGCCTGGTGACCTAACTTATTTATAAATGTAGTACTATGAGGATATTCGATATTTTTTCTGCCGCCAGATGTCGCTTTGCAGGCGTCAGGTCTTAACAGCTGTCAAATTGTACTGAATTTTATGCCAGTGTAATTTTATCCGAAAATTCATTGTAAATGCACTTTTTGCAAAGAAAAGTAGCTGAGTTAAAGACAGCTCAAACGCAGATGCGCAAAAGTTTTATCTTCACACATAGGCATTGCACATCACTGTGGCATTTTAAGAAAGAATATTCCTGTATTAATGATTTAAAGCAATCGTAAACTACAAGCCGCTCTTAGATGCTTATGTGTTTTGTTTGACAGATGATTAGACCTCACGCTACAATGCTGCCGCCTGGTTTAATCTCATGACAGAAGATCCTCATTAAACAAAATATTTAGATTTTATTCGTAGTCATTCGAGGCCTTGGGTATTAAGGGGCCGCTACCTACACACATACACAATCACACATACTTACACACCCTCTTCACATACACACTCTTAATCCCTCACATCTTCATGAACACATTCACCAACACACTGCATGCATACTAACACTAAACTTAAATTTAAACCATAACACTACTTACCGTAACTGTAACTGGGAAAGAACTGGCTTCTATAATAGTTTTATACACATATTATTTGTATTTCTGAAATGATGATAAGAGTAGGTAGGGCAGGGATTCGAACCCATTACCATAGATTTAAAATTAATTATTTTTAGGTACTTATATATATATATAACATAAATCACACAGGTCTAGATTAAAGCTAGCAAATTTGTTTATAGAACTCACTATGGCGTTGACGGCTGCAGAGCGATCTAAAAGATATAGGGAAAAAATAAAACAAGACCCAGAAAAACATGAACTTCATAAAAAAAAGGAGCTTAAAAGAGTGAAGAAACATCTTAAAAACGTAAATTAATGAGCTAACCGAAGAGCAAAAAAACGCTAGAAGAAAACGATGGAGGGAACAGAAACGGAATCAAAAAGAGAAAAGAAAGACAAAGCAGGCACCAGCAGCAGCACAACAACCAACTGTGGCAGCCAACACTTCAACACAAGTTTTGCAATCGAAAACAGTTTCTCATTCATTTAAAATCAAACATAGAAAATTGAGTAATAATTACAAGACAGTTTTGAACAAAATTAAAACATATAAAGCAGCGCTACAAAATTTAAGGAAGAAGCTTTACCGAGCGAAAAAGCAGCACGAAAAGGAAATGCATTTACTACAGACAGAAAATGAGAAGCTCAAAGCTCGACAAGAAGTAATGGAGGTGGCAATGCGAGAAGTATACACGGATTGCAAGAAAGATAGTGAGAAAAGAATAATTAAAAAAGTAACTTTAAACATTGGTGAAAAGATGTGTAAAAAACCTGAACGCAAATTTCTAGGTCTTAAAAGTCAAGTGAGAAAACCCAGTTTCAAAAAGAAGCCCCTGAATAAGAACATCGTGGAGGATTTAGAAAAGTTTTATAGTCGAGATGATATTAGTAGAAAGAAGCACAGCTGGTAAACGAGAAACGAGGACTAAAAATAAAAAGAAAGTGCAAATCAGATACCAATGGTCGATGGATGGCCGATAGTCACCACGCGCTAAGGTGTCGTCGCTGCCTAGGTAGGTTTCCGCGTCACTATGCCCTAGATGATACAGTTCGGAGAGCGTTTATTTCGGCAAACGTTCCTTGTGTTCTTGAACCACCGGGTCTTAGTAGATCCGATGGTAAGCGTCCAGATGGTATGACCTTGGTACCTTGGAGACACGGCAAGTGCTTGGTATGGGATGCAACATGTGTCAACACTGTCGCAGCTGCGCACCTGGGTAGCACCCAAAAAACGGCAGAAGTACGCGGCAATGGAGCCGCAGTACTTTTTTGTTCCAGTGGCCGTGGAGACTATGGGCAGTTGGGGAGCCGATGCGAAGGCTTTAGTCCGCGAAATTGGGCATCGTCTACGTAATCAAGGTGGCGACTCCCGCTCTGGATCGTTTCTGAGGCAGAGGATTGCCATCGATATTCAGCGAGGCAATGCGGCCAGCGTTTTGGGCACATTTGCACCAGGAACGGTTCGAGGCGGGTTAATCTAATTGACATGACTTTGTGGACGTCTATTTTTGTAAATGAACTAAATGAATAAATTATTAATAAAATCAGATACCTAGTCGACACTTTGCAAAATCTTTATCAGATTTACAAGGATGATGGTGGAAAATATAGCTTTACTACGTTTTTCAGGTACAAGCCTTATTACGTACTATCGCCAAGTGCGATAACCAGAAAAAACATGCATGTGTATAAAACACAGTAATGTGGAGTTTATTTTTGATGCTTTGAAACTCAAAGGAGTCATACCTTATAAGAGCACTATAGATCTATTAAACAACGTCGCGTGCGACACTAAATCTTACGACTGCATGTACAACAAATGTCAACAGTGCAAAATTGTGTTAAATGGTTTAAATGGGGAAGAGTGGTTCATAAGCATGAAAAAACAGGCCAAGAGATGATGACGAAAAAGACTACAAAACAGCAAATAAAAGGCACCGTACTGTAACACCGTTTTTTTTTAGCTTAGCTGTCCTGCGTAAATCGGAACGTTGGTGAGCAGCGCCCTCAGCGATTTCGGAGGGAACTAGGTTCTATCCTGCGGCACCTCGCACTCACTCATACTGTCACAGTTGAGTGGACAAGAAGCCACGGCGTTTGCCGTGGAAATAATAAAGCGGACATGCTTGCCAAAGAAGGTGCAAAGAAGAATATCAGGGCAGACATAGCAGAGCTGTGCAAGCCAACTGCTTCAGAAACACGGAATCTGCTATGTCTACACACAGAAAAGAACAACAAAACTATGGGATAAATCTACTAAATGCAAACACACAAGAACTGTGTTCCCGCTCATAGAAAGAAAAGTAACAAATAAGCTGCTGAATCTGACAAGATCTGATCTTCGTCTGATGATAGGTTTAATCACAGGCCACTGTGAGCTGAACTATCATCTCCACAAAATAGGATCTACCGACAGTCCCCTATGCAGGGGCTGTTTGTTGGAGAATGAAACTGTGGAGCATGTGCTTTTGCGCTGTGAAGCCACAGGAAGTATTAGATCAAGATCGGGACTACTTGTAGAAAATCCAAATCAATTATGGGAACGCATTACATCTGACGAAATGGGACTGGAACTGTTATGCCAGCGACCCAAGGCCGTCCTCCGCTATTTTAAGGAGCTTGGCTGGTTTGGGTAGGCTGGCAGGGGGGAAGTGCACAATACACCCCTAGCGGGACGTCAGTGCAGGCCAATCACCCCCACCCAGAATTAGAATTAGAATTAGAATTAGGGAACTAGGTCGTCTCGAAGTGAAACTGATTGCCGCCATTTTGGTCTTTCGCTCTCGGCCGGCGCTCAGCGCACGGGTCCGAGCGGGAGTTTCGTTGTAATAAAGTTTTTGTTAATAGGAGCGAAGTTTTAAAGGATCGTACCTTGGAGCTGTGTTCCGGAGCGTCATTGTGCATTTCCCCGATTCCCTGGGATTAGAGGTGTGTCCAAAGTACTGTACTCGTTACTTTGTACTCGTTACTTTATGAGAAGACCTGTAACCGTTACTTAAATCTTTAAGTACTGATGACAAGTACTCATGTCGTTCCTTAATACCAATGTAGTATTCAATTCTATAATACAGACGGTGACTTCGTACGTTCGTACTGCGAGTACTGTACTGTAATACCACAGGTAATACAGAGTAGGTAACAACTATTGACTTGTCGTCTTGTCGACAAGTACAGAGTACTCGAGATATCGTTTCTTACTACTGAGGTGCTGATTTAACCATAGACGAGTATTATATTATATATATATATATATATATTTAACATCAGTAATACGGAGTAAATAATATAGAGATCGCGGCACGAAAGAAGTCCCTCGGAACGGAGCGCTGCTGGAGGCATAATGGCAATACGTGCTCGAACATTTTTCAATGGAATCAAAACGTTTTTATTTTCACAAATCTTCGTCACCATAAGAATCATTTCCCGAACTTCACTAACACTTTTTAACACAAACTTATATTCGTAATTTGTAATCAAATTTAAAAGACAATTGCTGTCGAATTTAGTTTCTGATTTAGCCGTGGTGCGACCTCTACAGACTAGACTCGCCTTTCTATCAGTCAATTTACAATAAAGTTGTTACTTTATACTGTAATAAAGAGTAACAATTCACATTAGTCAGTACCTTTTTCAATAGATAGATATATTATTTTATTTAATTCAGTAATTTTTCAGTATTTTCAAATCTGTATGAATAATTTGAAGTAAAAGGTAACCTTCAATAAAGATTTGCAAATATTTTTCAATAACTCATTCATTCAATACAAATTACGTATATGAAATTGTTTAGTCTTTTACCTACTAAATAAAGTAACTAAAGCAAAGCATGGCAATAATATGTAGGCCGGTAGCAACTCGATACTTGACTGATGCGCGCATTTCACAACACTACTCTGCACTCTGCAACACTGTTGTGTACAACACTACTCTGGAAAGTCCCGAATAAGAACGAATTTCTACAGAAGTCAACTCTGTATTGTTTTTGTTTTCAGTTAAGATAAAACACCGCGTACGTTAGAATTGTTTTTTTGTTACTGTGAACGTTTTGTTGTATGTAACACGCTCTAAAAAGTTAAATACGTTTATCACATTTAAATTAAATCGTATAAAATAAAATTAAGCTAAGTGTTGATTGAGTTATTAAGAAAATGAACAATAAAAGACAAAAAACTAGTGAGCTGTGGGCGTTTTTTGAAGAAGTTTCCAAGGACACTGCATTATGTAATATATGTAAGTGTAAATTATCATCACGGGGTTCTACATCAAACCTCAAGAAACACATTAAAAGAAAACATCCTACAATTAACATAGACTACGCAAGCAATCAACCGGATTTAGAACAGACAACTCTTCAAATAACTGAAGAGACCCCTATCATAATTCTTGAAGGGGAACCATCGACAAGCTCTTTAACCAATATCCCACTGGTAATTGATTCAACATCACAATCCCATTTGCCTAGTAATCTACAGCCTTTGCTCCGAAAACGCAAAAATCAAACATCAATAACCACTTTTATTCCTAAGAAAATATCAGCTATTGAGAAAAATAAAATTGACAACGCTATATTGAAACTTATAGCTTGGGATTTTCAACCGTTTACTGTAGTTGAAGATAGGGGCTTCAAAAATTTGTTAAATATATGTGTTCCGAATTACAACATTCCCTCAAGAAAATATTTTTCAAACACCCTTTTGCCATCATTATACGATCAGAAAAAAAATGACTTAATGACCGAGATAAAAAACAACGCAATATCTGTGTGTTTGACTACGGATTCATGGACGTCTCCTGTAAATGACGCTTACACTGCTGTCACTATCCATTACATCAATGATCACTTTGAAATGAAGTCTTTTTTATTGGAATGTGCAGAGGCCAATGAATCTCACACGTCCGTATATTTGAGTACAGAATTGTTACGGGTAATTGAAGAGTGGAAATTGTCTGGAAAAGTCTCAATAGTTATCACAGATAACGCACCAAACATTACATCAGCTGTGACAAATATTTTAAAAATGAAGCATTACGGCTGCTACGCCCATAAAATTAATTTAATCGTTCAAGACGCCCTTTCAACACTGGATGATTTAATCAAGAAAATCAAAACAATTGTTACTTATTTTAAAAGGAGTAATGCTGCAGTGCAAAAACTTTTAAAATATCAGGAGCAAATAGGAGTCAAGCAACCAAAGAAATTGCTCCAAGACGTTGTAACAAGATGGAACTCGACCTTTTTATGCTAGAAAGGTTCCTTTACTAGAAGATGCTGTGAAGCACAGTTTGGCATTGATAGATATTGATATACCGAACCCCACGTCTGAGGAGTGGCAATGTGTAAAGAAACATGTACAATTCTCGAACCTTTGCAGAAGTGACAAAGGTCATGAGCTCGGAAACCTATGTGTCTGCAAGTAAAATTATACCGATCACTGAGGTTTAAAATCAACAATAGAGAAACTGTCAATAAATGTACATAATAATAGAGTTAAGGATCTAGTTAATCGCCTCTTACAAGGCATTCAAAAAAGATTTTCTAATCTTGAAAAAAGTAAAACATTTGCTCTGTGTTCTTTTCTTGACCCACGATATAAGCATCATGTTTTCCAAGAAATGAACACTACAGAATCGACAAAAAAATATGCCATAGAATTAGTGACTGAAATTATTAATAAAAAAAATCGTCACGCACCCACAACAGAAGAAACAATTCCAGAAGTTCCAATTCAAGCAAAGAAATTATCTATTTGGGATGACGTAGACGAGACAATTAGCAAAGCCAGGCCAATTGGAACTTCGTATTCACAAGCGATTCAAGAAATTCAGAGATATTTTGACGACCATCCAATTCGGCGGACGGAAGATCCGCTCACCTGGTGGAAAAACCATGAGAAGGTATATCCTAACTTGGCGCAACTGGTAAGAATGAATCTGAATACTGTCGCTACCAGTGTTCCTTGCGAAAGGATGTTTTCAAAAGCCGGACTTATTATTTCAGATAGAAGAACACGGTTACAAACAAAAAAAGTGAAACAACTCATGTTTCTCAATGCTAATTTACTATAATTTTTAAAAATTCTATTTCATTGTAAATTAATTAAGTTATTGTGGTTTTGAGTTTAAAAAAGGGTCTAAGTTAGGAATTTTTATTAGTTACATTTTTATCTGTAGGTGGTTGATTACTTTATATTTAGGTACAAAATTATAGAGATAGATAGCTAATAGCCGAATATCCGTGCTAATAGCTAAGTTAAACGTATTTTTTTTTTCGTTATCAAGTTTTAAGTTACGAAGGTCTAAACTTATGGTAGCTTTCATTGAATATAATTATATCATAAAAATAATCTTATCATTAATAAAGATCTTATTAATAAACATTGATTTTTTAACAAGTAATTGCGTCATTTTGTTTATGTCCTCACAATCTTCACATCAACTATTCCTACCTGATTACTATTCCTAGTTCCTACTATTATAATTAAGTTCTAAACTCATTAGTATTCGTGATACTTCGAGTACTTGTCTCTTGTCGTCATAATACCACTCTAAGGTTACAATTCCATTCCAAAATCAAAAGTACTCATGAGTACTTTGGAGCCAGTATTTGTAATCAGTACTTCAGAGTACCTGTAATCACTGTAACGAATACAACAAAGTACTCATTTAGCACACCTCTACCTGGGATCCTAACGAGAGGAGGGACACCATGGCAGCGTCGTAAGCGCGAATCGCCTCTCTTCGGAGAGGTGCGTTGAGGGGACGGAGAGGTGCGTTGAGGGAGTAGCAGAGGAACGTTGAGGTAGCCGAAGTTCACGGGGGCCTTTCGGGAGGCGTCCGTTTCCGGAGCGTTTTCCCCGTGCGGCGGCGACTGAGGCGGATGGACGCGTCTTACTTGGCCACGTTGTGCGTTGGGAGAATGCGACACTTTACGGGAAGTTGAAGGGAGTAATGTGAGTCGGCCATGTGGCGGCCGCCCTAGGTACCTAGGTAGGTTCTGCGTTTCACTCGCGATGCTTTCCTTTTGTTTTTCCTTTTCTTAACCTACATAACCGGTGGGAGTCACCTGAGCTCGTACCCATGGTATTTTACTGACCTAAGACTCATCTAGTCTAGTGAGTCTCAGTCTCTAAAGGACTGCGGTGATGATTTAAATATGTGTTAAGGTGTCACATATATAGTAACCTCTATACCGTAGTCTGATGTATTTCCGTGGTACGATTTCTTTTCTACTGTATTAACCGAATAGCTTGGCAATTTATTACTATATTTACCTTGTACTTTTTCAAGGGTCTTAAGACTTAGGTCACCCCCCTAGGGCTGTATTACTGGCTAACTCTGATAATTCCTGTATTTTCTACTAGCGTGATGTGGTAAACCTCACCACAGGTTTCACCCTTTACCTAATACTTGTACTATTCCTTACCGGACATTTGTCATTTACCCGATGAATGTGATACTGCTGTAGTTAAGCTGTCTACAGTTACATTTATAATTTCTTCTTAAAGGAATGAGGCCGACATTATAGGTCACTAACCTCATTACCCTATACATAACTTTATATCATATTATTACTTTTAATTAATATGGAACTAGTAGCTTTGGGCTGTCTACAGTTACATTTATAATTTCTTTTCTTAAAGGAATGAGGCTGACATTATAGGTCACTAACCTCATAACCCTATACTGAACCTTAGCTCATGTTACTTTCCATTAATATGAAACTAGTAGCCGAGGGCTATCTAATGTTAGTTCTAATTTCTGCTTAGAGGAGGGAGGCCAACCTTACCGGTTGCTAGCCTCACTACATATTACTTACTTACTGTAATACTATTGCATTCATTTCATATCTCATACTTGGAGCTGTAATTAATATATGGCTATTTATGGTAATTCTTGTATTCTTCTACTTAGAGGAATGTAATGAACAATCAGTATTGTTCCTACTAAACCTAATGTACTACAACTATCTTACCTAACCTAATACATAGCTTAATTATTTCACATCCTACCAGGTGGAAGGGTGTATGTATTATCGCTTTATAGTACTTATGTGAACACTAGTACTTATGTAACCGTGAGTCATGGTAAATTCTCCGGCTACCTATAGTGAGTAAGGTGTGTTAATTCTTAAGGAATGTTACTACTGTGTACTGAGTAGTCTAAGGTTGCTCGGTGAGCTAATTACCTTTTAATTTATACCTATAGCTCCTGTATTTTGTGGTTGTTTACAAGGTTCTAGGGTGGAATATTACCCACCACTAGCAATAATTTAGTTAATATTCTGTTTTGAAGGTTTGAAATGTTGTGAATGCGGTACCTTGTTATTCATAATTATTGTAGCCTGCTAATTACTTGCTAAAGGGGATATTTCTTTATTTTCTGTCCAACCTCACAAATCTTGGTTTCAGTATTCTAGTGCTCACCCTAATTTCCCTTTAAGGAATATTTGAGGAACTTACTTCCTGAGTTCACTCAGCGGAAGCACTACTGCTATTTAATATTAATATTGCTTTTAATTCTCCCAATACCCCTTTTAGCCAAGTGATCTGGTGGTATTGTTAGTTGTTTGGGACTCACCGTTGGAGTCTAAATACAAATTCTTCGGATAAGTTGTAAAATGTCGATTAGTTCTAAGTAGCAGAACCACAACGATCAGAACCCTGACCTTTTAACAATATTATACCCAGGTTTGATTACCTTCCTATAACAATAAATGTTTGAAAACTGTCCGTTATATTTTTTATTTTTTAACACATCTTCAAACTTTTTTTTGAGGGTTAGGTTTTCAACTCAAACCAGTTGGAGGCCCAACTCTCACACTTTTCACGTTACAGTACGAGACTTAATCACGGAGTTTGAAAAAGAATTACCTACATTTAAAACGCATTATTTTAACTGAAAAGAACAGCAACGCCAGTATCGAGCTTGTGTCACTAACATGAAAGACGATGAAATAGGTATCTTATGTGATTTCTCTGAGAATTACGAATGTAAATACAACGAAGAAATTCAATCGATGCACTTTGGTGCATCCAAAAAATTCCATCACTCTTCATTGTGGCGTGATCCTCGGAAAAGAACGATTGCAATCGTTTGTCACAGTGTCAGACGATAATTGCCACGAACCTAATGCCATCTGGGCGCACCTTATGCCTGCTTTAAAACTAGTGAAAGAAGAATTTCCTAACACCAAAATAATTCACTTTTTTTCGGACGGTCCCAGCACTCAGTAACGGCAAAAGAAAAATTTCTATTTGCTCAATTTGTTTACGCAGAAATTGAAATTAGCGTATTCAACCTGGTCGTTTTCCGAAGCAAGGCATGAGAAAAGTATGGCAGGTGGCATCGGAGGATCCGTGAAAAGACAACTTGACAAAATAGTATCATATGGTCATGATATTACTAACGCGACTGAAGCGTGTCATATTTTGCAGAGCACTATGAAATCTGTCAAGTGCTTTTATGTGTCTGATAACGATGTTCAAAATTTTAAGTAACTGATCCCTGATGGCTTACGCGCGGTGCCTGGAACAATGCAATTGCACCAAGTCATTTCTGTCCAAGCTCATCAGATCCAGTACCGTCAACTGAGTTGTTTCTGTGGTGAAATGCGTGGTTTGTGTCGTTGCCATCATCCCAAAACGCATTTTGTGACGGATCAATTGAATCCATTTATCGAAGCATCAGAGATTTCGTTGCCTGCTATATTATGACAAATGAGCCATCTGTCGTTCCGCTGGTTGTCTGTCCAGATCCGGAGCCATTGGTTTTAAGCCCAAAACCATCCACATCACTAGTCCCACCAGTTTTTGAAGATCTTACAAACTGACCCACCCTCACCCATAGCTGTTGATTAAATGGATATTAAATGCGATGGAAATGATCTCAATGAATCTTTCGATGCACAAATTCTAGAAACTGATCTTTTGTCAATGGATATTGGATCATTAGAAAATGTGTCCTCTACATTTGATGAATGTTCCTCTCTCGATATTAAAATTCCAGAAGACATTCCGATAGTTGATTCTCCAAAGATAACTATATATAACGCTGAAGTTCCACAAACCGTTAAAAGAGTTAAAAACCATAAACCTTTGATGATCAGATCCAGATTACACCAACTACCTATTAAAAGAGTAAACCCCTTAACACTTAGGAGTATCTTTGATGACAAGGCCAACAAAAGAGCAATAAAGATATTACTGCCAAAAGTCGAGAAAGAGAACCAAACTAAGGGGAAAATGAATTCTTTATCCTCTAGAACGTTCTCTTGTGTTATTTGTAAAACTCGTCAACGATTCATTCTGCAAGAAATGGCAAAGTGCATGTTATGCAAAAAATGGGTTTGCATCATGTAGTGAAACAACTTCGTTTGACTACATTTGTCCAGTGTGTCTAAGTGATTAGAAGAGGGTTTTTTTTTTATGTCAAACTAGGCAATCGATTGACCACAATCTCACTTGAAGGAAAAGTCATACAGGGTTGACTAACTCTTTAAAATTTGATTCCTCAGTTAAGTATTTTTAAAAGAAGTAAGCTATAAAGTTGAATATTTCTAATTCATGTAAACTATGCCTTATAGTTCCTACGCGTGACGTCTTTTTCCATTAACGTCTCTTGTCCTATTGTGGCTGTAATAATATTAGATTTAATTTAATATAATTTTGCTGAGAATAATATTCGAAGTAAAATTAAAACGAAGTCTAATAATTAACCTTTCCGTATTATTAATTTAAATGACATATTATATACTAAAGTGCCAAATAAAAGACATAAATTGTGCCATTAAACGTATTATAAAGTAGCGTAGAAGAATCGTTTCCAAAGAAAAAGTGTTTATTTTGTTTAGATTAGATTTAGATTTATGTAAATTCATAATTTAATATATTTTATACTCAAATTGCCAATGGATTGCATTTTTAACTTACCTAAACTTTGTGACGTAATGGAATTTCTGAGATAAGGATTGTCTTGACTTGCTAATTGACGAATTAGCAAGTCAAGCCAACTTAAACTCCTACATACTGAAACGACATACCGATTCCTCCTTTAACTCTAGAATACTCAACATCGCCTGCTGTAATTTTTTTTTTTTTTAACGATTCATTCGGAATCCAGGATTGATTAAAATCGACAGATAGATTGCATTTCGAAACGCGTCTAGTTGCTGCGGTTTCGTGTCACTATTAGAAAGTCCGGCCTGGCAACATAGTGCGCGCGACGCCATCTAGCCTTGAGCGCGGGAAGTTGCGTGGCGTCATTTCGACAATTGATTATTCATTGTGATTTATTGAGAGATTGGGAGCTCGCTGGCAGCTCTTCGGGGCGTTGCCTCGTTGTTTTGGTTGAACGTCTGGTTCGAGGCCCTAGTAAGTACAAATAAACACCGAGTGGTCTCAGAATATAACGTCGAAGAAAGTGTCCCTAATTACGATGTTCTTTTTTAACGAATCATCGCAAGTGATCCGACGTGGTTGTCGTTCGTTTTCCCTGGAGAAGCCCTTGGCTCGGGAACTCGCTTTCCGATAGTTCCGGGAATAGGCGGGTCTACACAGAGCGAGCAGCCTCGCGAGGCATTTGCCGCGCGAAGCAGCTCGCTCTGTGTGGACGTGCTCGGCCGAGGCAAACGCGCGCTGCCGCGGGCGAGCGTCCGTGCGCCCGAGCCATCCAGTGTCGGCTTTTTGTTTTGCTCAAAGGCGCCTCAGTCGTTTGCCGCGCGCACTCTGGACGCTCGCGTATATTGTTTCATGCCTCGCTCGAGTATAATAAGAGTAAAATATGAATAAAGATCAGTGTTTAAAATTAATATCTCTCTATGGTGTAAACACCTGGCTATGGAATGCAAGTGATCCTAATTATACAAATAGGGGACTTAGGGAAGATGCCTGGTTAAATATTAGCCGCGAGATGAATGTACCGGTTCCTGATTTAAAAAAGAAAATGGAGTCATTAATGGGATCCTTCCGGCGGGAAAAATCACGAGAAAAGAAAAGTCGTTTAACAGGATCAGGTAAGATATATATTTATTAATTGCTTACACAGTTACTACTAAGAACTATTTATCTATTATAAAACTTGTAACTTATTTTCCAGGTCGTGATGAGGTTTACAGATCTAGCTGGTTTGCATATAATGCCTTTGCATTTATGTCTGATAGGAACGAGCCAGGTACCACGCGGGATACTATGGAGAATGTAAGTACATAATATAGTTTTTATTGATAGTCATCTTGCCATGAGACAGTTCCATTTGTAATAAAATGTCTTGCTAGGTGGTCACGTATCTCTTTAGCATTATTTCCTCCACGTCGTGGTATTTGTTGAATTGGTAATAATGATGTTGGTTCTGATTCATTTCGCCAACTTCCTTCTACGATTTCCCCATCATTTCCCACCGCATCAAAAAAGCCGGGAGCTGAAAAGCTATTAGAAGGTGTTCTCCGTAAATAGTTGTACAAATGTATTGATGCTAAGACTACTTTTGTTGCTTGTTCGGGTTCTAATAAAATTGGTTTACGCAAAACTCTATAAACAGAACTTAACACTCCGAAAGCATTTTCTACAACTCTTCGTGCTCTGGAGAGTCTATAATTAAAAATTCTTTCCTTTGAACCTCTTTCTGGATTACCCTCGTATGGTCTCATGGTGTATTCATTTAGCTGAAAAGCTTTGTCACCTAATATATAAAATGGTACTTTGGGATAGTACGGTAATTGCAAAATTGTGGGTGATGGGATGTTAAGTTCTCTTTTCTCAAACTTTTGGTATAATTTTGTATTTTTAAATACACCTCCATCAGAAATCCGTCCTTTACTCCCAACGTTTACATATAAAAACTTGTAATTATCATCTACTAAGGCAAACAAAACTATACTTGAAAAAGATTTATAATTATCGTAGTCATTGCCACTGTTTATGGGTGACTGCAAAACAACATGCTTCCCATCCATCGCTCCCACAGCATGTGGAAATTCCATTTATTTAGGAAACCGTTTGAAATTGCAACCCATTCTTGTTCTGTACCTGGTACCCAAAACAGATGTAAAAAGTATGTATTATTTTACAGAATGAAACCGATACTAACGATGAAACAGTAAGAGCAACTCAAATCGCTCAAGACCCTTCACTTGACAATGACAACATTCAAGTTATGGAAAATCAGCAACAACAAGATGGCGCCAATAACACACAATCTAGAGTTGGAACACAAGACCAGAGATCCAGAAAACGAAGCAAAGAAGACCAGCGAAAGACACAGACGATTTATCGGACGAAACTCTTTCTGAAGCTTTCAGGATTCTCCAGCAATGCACAGAACCACAGCCAACCCCACCGCCTTGTGACTCATACTGGCATTTGGACAATACATAGCCAACGAATTGAGAAAATATGATCCAGTAACTCTGGCGCACGTAAAAAAAAGATATATGCGGAATAATATTTCAAGCCGACACAGGAGCTTATCAACAATATGGCTATTATACACAAAGCTATGCTGGGTCTACGCAACGTCCAAGCACTCATGCTTCATCTTATAACGATCCGACGTCCCCCTCACCACTAACTCCTCAACCATCTATTTCCACCGTTCCAATAACTTCTCCAATTCAATCAGAGATTCCACCTCTCCCTTCCCCTCCGATGATTTCTCAAAATTCATCAGACATTCCTACTCCCCCTTCCCCTCCGATGGCTTTTCAAAATCTATCAGACATTCCTCCTCTCCCACGGCTTCCTGCCTCCTAATTATGCTAAAACGTAATACGAACCACTAATTAAAATTAATTTCACCTTTCTTTTCTTTTATGGTTATTTTAAAGTTCTATTAAAATGATTGGACTAAATTGACAAGATTGATTTTTTTACTCACTTTTACATGATCCTTTAAATGTTCGATGATGGCATCGCAAACTTCAGGAACAATCTTCGAAATAGATTGTTTGGAAATGCGAAAGAGATACTGCAAACTGGTATAAGAATCTCCTGTCGCTAAGAACCGTAATGTCAAAAGTATCCTTTCTCTCACGGTTATCGCTCGACGCCAGTTCGTATCATTTCTTCGAAGTCTGCTTTGTAATTCTGAACACAATAGATCCAACTCCTCTGTAGTAATGCGTGCAAAATTTTTTTCCACTCCATCATTTATCAATTCTTGGTACAGTTCGTTCCCATTATATAATAATCTGTTTTTGTATAAAGTCTGGATCCAATATCGTCTTCGTTTAAGTTTTTGTTGTCTTTTCTTTTTTATAATCCTATTTATAAGGATAAAAGCAACAGCTGCCACCGCAACACGTACGTCTGGTGCCATGATGCCTTAATTCTCAACTGAACGAACGAACATGGCTCGGGCTTGCCGCGCGCGGCAGCCTCGCGATGATACCGAGGCTGCCGCGCTCGTTTGGGATAGTTTCCTCGCGCGGCAAATGCCTCGCGAGGCTGCTCGCTCTGTGTGGACCCGCCTAATGAAATTGCCTCCGTTCGGGTAAGTCTATGTGGTATTTGCACGCATGGTTGCCTGGTAGAGATTACTAGGCAAGGAAGCGATAAGGCGGCGAATTGAATCTGTAACGTTGTAATATTTATATTTTTTGTGCTTTGTGGCTTTTTAATAAAGAGTTTTTGTATCGTATTGTATTTTTCGACCCGCCCACGTTGTCACATGTCTGAGATTCCGGTGTTTGTGGGTCTAAACCCGTCTTAAAACATTGGTTATGGTTAGTAAACACATTCTAGCTGACTTGTTATCGTAATTGTCTAAAGACGCTAGGCTCGAGTAAAAAAATCGATACATCAAAAAATATCGATGTTATTTTCGGAAATAATCGATATATGTATATCGACGATTTGTTTCTTTTCGATATATCGATTTTCGATATTTATTTTCGGATATCAAAAACGATAATATTATTTTGCCTCGAATTTTCAAGCGTATCCACTTTAATTCTCCAATTGCAGTATCAAACATAAGCAACGATATTCGCTCAGAATATAGGCGTAGAGGACAACGTTCTCCAGATGTAAGGTCTGACCGAGCGACATCAGAAAAAGCAAAATAAATGAGACGTCTATCTGCTGCAGACACGAGCAGCTTTTAAATCTGAAAACAGTTACGCCAGAGATTCCGAGCTCTGAATCTGTCCCTAATGAGCTTAACCAGTATCTGGACCAATCACTTTTTGAGAGGAAGTCAGATTCAATAAATTTTTGGGTGAATAGCTAACATTTCACGTCGGTTTTTTCGGATATCACTATTTAATATGTCAAGCTTCCTCGGTATCATCCGATAGGGTTGCCTCAGTCGTTAATTTAACAGTGCCGGATAATAGGAGCAAATTGACATTAAAAGAAAGAAAGTGTGCTGCTGATGTCTATATCAGACGAATACTGGTTTCAGCGATGGCTAATTTTGAACTGTGAAATATGTACGATTAATGAATAAATAAAATAATTGGTCGTCTGTAAAGTCGGTTGGTTTACGGACGATAGTTTAACGTGGCAAAGTCATATCAAAACGTTGATAGATGCGTTGCAAGCGTACAATGAGCGTAACAGCCGGCGTTCTTCGATTTATTAGACGTTGTTACTTCAATAATATCCCAGATGTTATGTATTTTCATTTTTAATTATCTTATTAATAAGTACTTAATGTTTAAGTTAATTGTCTTCTCTTGAGAAACAAATACCGATCAATCATAAAATCGGCATTTTTTTTATCAAAATTCTCATCGACACATTTGGAAAGCATCGATACGAAACATTTTATTTATTTGCGCATGCCTAAAACGCGCGCTAAGTTTAAAGCTTGGTACATCGCCACGTATTAATTTTTTCTATCGTAAATTTGCTAGGTTTGGTTTGGATTTAGATTAATAGAATCTAATTCAATGTAATTTCTATATATGAGGCTGTATTGAACGGGAGTCTGTCTCGGCGGGAGTCTGTTATGATGGTCGAATGATAGTTCGAATTAAAAATAAGCTCAATTGACCTACCACAGAAGAAGAAATGAAGAAGAAAAAAAGATTCATTGATGACATATTACAGAGCCCATCTCAATAAAATTAAGAAATCGATTAAGCCAGGGGAGCTGGCGCCAACGACGTATACCAGACAAATTGGTTTTGCCTTTTCGGCGATGAATAGTTTACTTCAAGCCTATATATACGACTGTCGCCCGACTATAGATACCCAGGTAAATAATGAAACACGCTTATTTATTTTCATCTTGTTTTTATGTATAAACTGAAACTTGCATATTGTGAGGTACCCGGCGACAAACACCGACGAAACAGGTACAGCGCTTCGGTAGATAACGTTATCTACGGAATTGTAGAAACGCAACGTCGCGTCGCGCCAATAGTCCGAGCCATCGGCACGAGCGATACTGCGACCTGTCTGTTTCGTCGAGACCGTGAACGGGAACGCACGGGCGTATCACGGCGAGAGAGCGCCGTGCCGCCACGTGTTTGTCGTAGCCGCGTAAGATCGTTTGTGTTATAATAACTAAACGTGAATAAACCGTTTGTAGTTTAGATGGTGTTATTAATATCCATGTGCCCTCAGCCGAGCAAAACATAGCTCGGAAAACACGATATTCACAAGTTACCCTTTGAAATCAGCTTGTGACATACGAGCACAGCACGCTCGCGTCACCTGGAATCGGACTGTGACATATGGCACAGTCCGGTCCCAACCGCTTTTAAACCTGATTTTGTATAAGCGAAGGTGGATATTCCCATAACTTTTTAATGGATATAGGACCTATTGAATGCCGCTTCAAAATGAGACCAATAGCGTAGTATCACTCCTAGCAAATTTTTCAAATACAGGCCATATAAGGCGCGGTTACTTTCGCGCCATTTCTAAGCCAGTTCGCGCCATTGCTTGCTACAGTGCAGTCGTATGTAATTGTGAAATTTAGTGATTTTAGTGAAATAAACGGTAAGTGGCTATTTTATTATACACTTTAGGAGTATTTTTCCAAGACTTTTTTATAATCACAATAGTATAATGTGTTATATATATATTTTGATACAACATCGAGTAAAAATATCTGGTACTTTCTGGTTCGCGGGCAAATTGACCGATCGTTTGGTTTTGCTTATCGTTTTTACTGTTTATTTTGTTTGAGATGTCTTAGAAATATCTGTATTTTAGTTGTATATATATCATTATATTATCATATTATATTATCAGTTACGGCTTGTCTAGTCGGGAGAACGGCGACTGCCGATCCGGAGGCCCCGGGTTCGAATCGCGCACCACTGTTTTATCGAAGTCATGTGCGTAATGCCGCTAACTTAAAAACGGTGAAGGAAAACATCGTGAGGAAACCGACATGTACCTGGAATCTTTCGAGGTCATGTGTCATCCACCAACCCGCACTTGGCTAGCCTGGTGGATTATGGCCTTAAACTCTCTCCTTGCGAGAGAAGGCCCCGAGTCCCAGCAGTGGGAACATTTAGTGGGCTGTTTATGCTTATATTATCAGTTTCCCGGAAACTGATAAAATATTTTCGTAAACAACACCCCTAAACCTTGGATTCCAGGAATTGTCTACATTTCTTAGCCCAAATTGATGACTCATCGGCTGTGGAAGGTAAGTAATGCGTTAAATGTATTCGTAAAATTAGTGCAGTTTCAATTTCGCGACAATTACGACTACATGTTATTAGAACATTTTGTGTCAAAGTGAGAAGTGTTAGTGATGGATGTTATAGTTAAAGGTATGTATATTATTTTTCAAATACTAAAATTTTGCAACATAAGCTCAGTATTTATGTATAAATTTCTAAAATATAACAAAAATATATGTTTCATTTTTCCTTAATCTGAAACTTTGAAGGACATGGAAAGCAATGTAGATTCATGTATCCCGGCTGGATTTTTATATGTGTTAGAGGCATCCTTCTTCTTTATAATGATACTAATTATAGTCCGCAGTCTCGCATATAACATTGTTTTTTTTAGATGAGCTGTATTCAATCTCTAAAATAGAGTTTTTTGATGAATGGCTTAAACACCCCAAAGAAGACAGAAACGATTAGCTTTACAACTTTATTTCGACTAAATATAGTTTTGGCGATATAACTCACGAATCGAGAAGAGAATTCAAAGCCAAAGAAACCACGGAGTTGACCAAGTCTGACAGAAATAAAATTTTGGACCAAATAAACAGCTTAGATCCAACATATTGTGTGATTGCTGATTTTCACATTTCTGTACAACATACACTGTTAATAACAATAACTGACGGAAAAGTTTGTAATGCTTTAACTGAAACACACTCGTCCCAAAAGTGTTTCACTTGCGGTGCTACTCCGAAAATGATGAACGAAGAAGCAGGAAAATTTAACAGCAACCAAGAACATTTTGGCTTTAGTTTGTCAATACTACATGCTTGGATTCGTTGTTTTGAGTGTTTTCTGCATATTAGCTATAAGCTAGACATAAAAAATGGCAAGCCAGGACAGCTGACGAGAAGGCCAGCGTGAAGCAGCGAGCAGAAAACATCAAAAAATCGATTCAAGGATGAAATGGGACTAATAGTTGACAGATCAAATCCAGGTTTTGGGTCGTCAAATGATGGAAATACCGCTCGAAGATTTTTCAGAAACCCAGAATTAAGTGCTGAAGTGCTGAAACGTGGACCGACGAGTTTGTAACAAACGGGCGAAGATCGGTGACGCCTCCGGTTTACAACGCCAACTCACTATGGAGAAAAACAACGAAATTTAACACCACACTCGTAATCAAAGTCCCACAACACCTTTCCAGAGTCACCAGTACATACCGATTTTTTAATCTCCGCTCCGATTCGCAAAACGTCTACATCGTGACAAAACGGTTTAAATCAAGTGCGTCATGCGACGGCCAAGAAAAAATGGCGACAATCCAGCGTCATCTGTCCAGAAAAAAACTAGTTCCCTCCGGGACCGGGAGAGGGCGCTGCTCACAAACGTTCCTTTTTACCCACGTTTTTTTTACCAGGTACCCACCTGTAAAAATTTTTATTTTCAAAGGGAAACACTTACAAAGGGAAGGCGAATCGCGCCTGGAAGAGCGAAGGGATGGAGATGGAACCCCCCGGCGTCTCGACGCCTCGCCGACGTGAAATCAACCACGCGCCGATCCACCAAATAGAACCGGAGAAAAACAACAAAATTTGATCACTACACTGTAACTAGGCGCCCTAAAACACATATAGAAGGTCCATCCGTACTTACTTGGCTTTTAGACATCCGTTTTACAATTTTATAGGAAAAGTGGTCTATTCACAGAACATATTACTCACGGAGAAGAATGTCAACTCTATACTTAAATAAAATAAAAATAAAAAATCTATTTCTCTAAATCTATTTGTGGCCCCCTTCCAACTTCTTTCAAGGCGCAAGAGGGACATTTTAAAATTTTTAAATGAATCGATTGCGTAGATGGATAAATTTCAAAATTTGTTAGAATATTACCTTTTCTTATTCTTATTTAAATTCATAGCTCATGTACATAGAACATGTACACAACTATCCATTAATAAATTATGTAAATATTATAATAGTAGTTTTGTATGTATGTCTGTGGCTGGTGTCAATAAGGTTTGAAAACTATCCTGTACTACACCATTATCATCGTGTTCACAATTGCCTGCACTGACGTGAGAGAAATAAGAGAGATTAGCAGTTTTTAATTCTGCTACAAACTGCCCTGCTGTCGGATTTACATTGGCCCACAATGACCACTATGCATCCAAATAAATTCTCTAAAGGGACTTTTTGGAGTCTACGTGTCGCTAGGCTTTTTATGTTTGGATGTTTCTGGCGTAAATTATTTCACGCCTTTTCAAGGAAAGAGGTAGTCTTTTAGATCCAACAAACTCCAAACTTTGAAAAAAATATGTAACTTTTTAAAAAAGGCCCGAGTGGGATGAGCCTTTTTTGAATTTGTTGATAAAATTTCCCTCGTTTTAGATCCGGAGAAGCAGCAATGACACTGTCAAATAATTTGTCCATGTATGACAAGACATCTGCAGTAGTGGCAGCTTCTGCCTGTAGTTCTGTAGCTAGTAACTTTTTCTTCGTCTTAAAATAGGCTTCTAAACACATTTATTCAATTTTTACAAAAGTTACTCAACTACGAGAAATTCCTTGTTAGAAATTGTATGATTTTACAAAAACTACATAAGTGCAGAGATATTTGGCAAAAACAGCATAAATGTTACAGTTGTGTAGTTTTTGTAAAAAAAAAAGTCATCAAATATGTCACTATTAGTTGGCTATCGGCGGCAAGTTAATTTCGAAACACAAAAAGCACAGGAAAATAAAAATATGTGTGTTACATTTGATTTCATGCAAAATCTGCCATTACCCCATATTCGTACTGGTGATGGGTTTTTTAGTTGCCAGCTGTGGCTCTGTGTTTGGTATCCACAATGTTGGAAAAAAATGAAGTAGATTTCAATAGCTACTTAGAGACAGATGGCAAAAAAGGCCAGAATGATGTCACATCACTTTTATTGAGATATTTTACTACCCATGGAATTGGTTCTGATAAATTAGTGCTGATAAGTGATGAGTGCTCTGATCAAAACAAAAATTATGTAATGGTGTACTTTCTCTACTGCTTAGTTCATGCACTGAAGTTGTGTAAAAGTATTAAATATATATTTCCTATCAGAGGACACACCTATCTCCCTAATGACCAGGACTTTAGCTTGATTAGGAATAAAAAGAAAAAAATTACAGCAGAAGTACCAGAAGACTGGAATGACTTAATGGAAACTGTGAGAAAAAATCCATCGCCATTTATTGTGGATAAAATAAACCATAGGTACTGATTTTATGAACATAAAAGCAGCTGTTAACTAGTCCTTTTTTTACGTCAGTCAAAACCTGCAATAAAGCTGAAAGAAGTAATGATGCTTTAAATAAATGAAGATGTTCCTTATGTTCAAGTCAGGTATAACTTTACTGGTCCATGGCACAGGATACAAATTCGCAATAAAAGAAATCTGCCAGAAGAACTTCAACTTCAACCAATTTATGACTCAAAATTGCCAATTTTTTTTGTCTTTAAATAAAGAGTGACGAGACGATGAGGACATGTGCATGATAGTAAGCAACATGCCTGACACATAACAGCACAGTGACACGCAGCTATTGGAATATGAAGAGTCCAAATCATTACCTAGCACTGCACTGCCTCGTCACCCAGAGATCTAAGATCTTATATCTCGAAGTTCTGTAATTTCTCTGGAAACATTGCCCTTCAAATCCTCATAAATATGCTTAAACTAACACATTATTTATCAAGCCTTGCAAGTCCTCTATTCCCACTAGTTCAGTTGTTCAGTTCAGTTGACTGGACAAGTGGGATTTGTTTTCTCGTTTGTTCAGTTGACTGGACAAGTGGGATATGTTTTCTCGTTTGTTCAGTTCAGATATTATTACTCAAACAAACATTTTTTACAATTTATTTTATATACTACCGGAACTGACATTCATATGTAGGTAACTCTTACTTCTCAACATTAGAGTGCTGGCCACTTAAAATCGATGTGTAAACTCTTTGCTTAATCTGCTCTTCATAAAACAATTGACTGGCAATGACTTTTCAGTACAGTACATGTAAAACAGTTTGTTGTTGTGAGGTTGTTGTATATGTAAAAGCTAAAATGCAAACAGCAGCAAATGAAAACGAGTTCAAAATCATTAAACGCGGCAGAGGCCGTATTCTAATATGTGCTGGATATGAATATCGATGGCTCCAACGAATAAACGTGCAAGAGCTCTTACCCAAAAACTTTTTTTTTGTTTTTTTAGTTTTTATGGCCTATTATACGCCTATATAATTTTTTCTAAATATTTTAGACCTAAAATAAGGCTTTTATAGCTCAATATTCGTTTATTGTAGGAAATAAAATATCTTCATATCACATGAATAACAAAACATGCGCCTATTGCATATTATTTGTTTCTATGAGTACACCAGAATAAACGTGTTAAATCAATCTCCCGCTCATGCCTATCCTCTCCTTCGGGTAATAACTCTTACACGATTATTCGTGTAGAAATGGAAGCAACTTTTATTAGTAATACTTCATTGCAGACCGCAAAAGTTTGAATATAATAATTACAGCTATTCCATTATCTTTTACTAATTTCTCTTCTTTTTTCTAATTTTGTAAAGGTTCAAGCACTAATATTCTTCGGTCATGAATTTCAAGTTATTGTTAGTAATCGTTTAATAAACGGATACTTTTCCGATAATGTCTATTGCAATCGCGCGTTAGTATAGACAAGGGGTAAAGCGGGGCGGGGTATGTAAGATGCGCGTGACATCGCTAGACCCCGGAAGGTCAGTCCGGAAGTGAATTTACTGGAGGCATTACGTAATTTCGTTTGTTTACTGGGCACATGCATCGTTGTTAATATTCATATTAAATCATTAATGAGTGATAAGTATAATTATGAATAAGGCCTGAAAGAACCAATGGGCTCTCGCATACGCTGTATGAGACCGGTTTCTATTGAGAAGGCTCTGGAATTTGTTCAGGAAGAATTAAATGTAGTATATATGCAGCAACGCAACGAGCAGATCGACAGGAGAGCCCCCGTGTTACAGCACCAGACTTCTTTAATATATAAGGCTCCTCCTTCATTGCCATTTTCTATGCCGAAATTTAATAATTTTAATAATGTGCCTCCCACATCTAGCTGGCCGAGACCAACTATGTTGCAGCAGCAGTATCAACCTGCTTACCGTCCACCCCCGTTTAATCAACCAGGTTTTCGTCCCCCAGGATTTAACCAGCCGCGTATGCCTACACGTACTCAGCAAATGTTTGGCGCGCAGCCCCTAACTACAACCCTCAAAACGCATTTAGGTTCCTCCGCGCAATGTTCCCCAGAATACAGGTCCGAAACCTATGAGCGGTGTTAGCCATTTTGTCCCCAAGGCGCTTCCACCGACAATGTCAGGTCATGACTGGCGTAAATTCGGCAACCCACAGCCGTCAAATTATTTCAAAACCCGGGAGGTAAACTTTAATGAGATCACTGACTATGACGAGACGTATTACAACCCTGACTATTATTGTGAAGAACCTCATGACTTTTCAGCTAACGATTATAGTGACTATTACGGATATAATCAGACCGAGTTCGACTACAACAGTAATGGTTATAATTCAATTGAAGGGCAACACGTTGACTCAAACGTTATAGACGGTCCCGGAATTTCGACTAGCCACGAACATAAACACTTAAATTTTCCGAAGGGACGCACCAACCTCGAACCAGAATAGAGCTTAACTTACAGTCAAAAAGAGAGTTACGCTATATTCAAATAACGGAACCCCCCACTTAAACTATTAATTGATACGGGCGCAAATCAATCTTTTATCAGCCCGGAATGCGTGGAAAAATTCTATTCACACGTGCCTCTGAATTTAGGACCCCCTTCGAGGTCACCAACTCTCGTAGGACAAGCAGTCATGACTATTCAATTACAGTGCCTAACTTTAGCGAGTTCAACGATCAGAAAGATATTAAACTATTTATCTATAAATTTCACAGTCATTTCGACGGACTGTTAGGACTAGATTTATTAGATGGAGTTCAGATTGATCTGAGACGTAACATTATAATAACGGATCAAACTGTTATACCACTGGCCCGCTACACATGTAGAAAGGCCAATTCTCAAGAAACTATTCCCGCCAATTCAAGTCGATTAACTAATGTGCCGATACACAACCCCGATGGTGACGTATATATCCGGGAACAAGTACTGTGTAATTGCATAATTCACGAATGCGTAACTACAGTCACGGATCAAACGGGAATTGTAGAAATTGAAAATCCCACTAATTCACCCATTACTTTAACTTTGACCAGACGTTACAAGTGAACCTCTTTAACATCGAGACCTCAAATACGAATGTAGACCCTAACTGTGTTAATGACGTACTCTCTCGACTACGGACTAAGCACTTAAATACTGAAGAAAAAATTAATTTAGAGATTTTATGTTCAAAATACGCTGACGTTTTCTATATTGAAGGAGAGACATTGACTTTTACTAACAAAATTAAACATAGGATTAAAACGACAGACGAATTACCAGTGTATACGAAAAGCTATCGCTACCCTTTCATACATCGCGAAGAAGTACAAAAGCAGATGACCTCCATGCTGGAACAAGGAATTATTAGACCTTCAGATTCAGCTTTGAGCTCGCCTATTTGGGTAGTACCGAAAAGACGGACGCATCCGGAAAACAGAAATGGAGGCTAGTTGTAGACTTTCGTAAACTAAATGAGAAGACAATTGACGATAAATATCCCATCCCTAATATTTCAGATGTCCTTGATAAACTCGGGAGATGCCAGTACTTTACAACTCTAGATTTAGCATCTGGGTTCTATCAGGTGGAAATGCACCCGGATGACATTTCTAAAACAGCATTTAATGTCGAACACGGGCATTTCGAATTTCTGAGGATGCCAATGGGACTAAAAAATAGTCCATCTACTTTTCAAAGGGTAATGGATAACGTGCTGAGAGGCTTACAAAATGAAATCTGCCTGGTATATCTTGATGATATAATTGTATTCAGCACGTCATTACAAGAGCATATGATAAATCTAGAAAAGTCTTCACTAGATTGCGAGAATCTAATTTCAAAATCCAGATGGATAAATCTGAGTTTTTGAAGTTAGTAACCACCTACTTAGGGCACATTATAAGTAGAGAAGGTATGAAACCTAATCCGGACAAAATTTCAGCTATAAATCAATACCCAATGCCCAAGACGCCCAAAGAAATCAAACAATTCCTGGGACTTCTGGGATATTACAGGAAATTTATACCTGACTTCGCCCGAATTACCAAGCCGATGACTAGATGTTTAAAGAAAGGTACCAAAATGACTTTCGACCCCGAATACATAGACAGTTTTGAGAAATGCAAGAAATTACTGACTAATGACCCAATACTACAATACCCAGACTTTAACAAAGACTTTATTTTAACCACTGACGCGTCTAACCTTGCCATAGGAGCCGTACTAAGTCAAGGATCTGTAGGATCAGACAAACCTATCTGTTACGCTTCTCGTACTCTCAACGATAGCGAGATAAACTACAGTACTATCGAAAAGGAACTGTTAGCCATTGTCTGGGCGACGAAATATTTTAGACCTTACCTCTTTGGTCGAAAATTCAAAATTATGACCGACCACAAGCCCCTGCAATGGATAATGAACCTTAAAGAGCCTAATTCGAGACTCACGAGATGGAGGCTCAAATTAAGTGAATACGACTATACTGTGATTTATAAAAAGGGCAAAATTAATACAAACGCAGACGCCCTCTCTCGAATCGAAATTAATAACGAGGAGACGGACTCAATGGTAGCGAATCCCACAGAAAGGCCACCCTCTGAGGCTGGATCGACTACTCTTACTGCCCATACAAGTAAGGAAAACCCGATTCTTGAGATCCCTATCACAGACGACCCCTTCAATAAATTCCATAGACAAATTTCTTTTACTATCGTAGGTGATATTAAGCGTCGTACTACTACTACCAAACCCTTTGACACACACACTCGCACATGTATCCAAGTATCCGAATCCAATCTCGAACAGGACGTGGTTAATGCTATAAAAGAATTTGTTAACCCTAAAATTAAGACTGCTCTTAAGATCACGCCACCTTTAGGAATGTACTCTATCATCCCCATCTTACAAAACAGCTTTAAAAGTTCTTCTATGAATCTTGTCTTAGCAACAACCGAACTAGAGGACGTAAAAGAGTATTTGAGACAGCAAGAAATTCTCAAACATTACCATGAGGGTAAGACTAATCACCGAGGTATTAATGAATGTTATCTAGCTCTTTCACGAAAGTACTATTGGCCTAAAATGAAAGAGGAAATAGCAAAGTACATAAATGAGTGTACTGTGTGTGGACAATCGAAATATGACCGACACCCTATCAAACAGTATTTTAACATTGTACCTCCCGCGACGAAACCATTCGAAACTATACATATGGACCTATTTACTGCACATAACGAAAAATATTTGACCTTTGTAGATGTGTTCTCTAAATACGGACAGGCCTACCATCTACGCGATGGCACTGCTGTCAGTATCATACAAGGACTTTGACTTTCAGCACTCATCATGGTCTGCCTTTGTCCATAGTAACCGACAACGGCACGGAATTCACAAACCAGATGTTTGCAGAATTTGTGAGACTCCACCGAATTAACCACCATAGGACTTTAGCTCATGCTCCAAATGACAACGGAATTATCGAAAGATTTCATTCGACCTTGCTAGAACACTTACGCATCTTACGACTTACACATAAAGACGAGCCGACTATCAACTTAATGCCTTACGCAATACTAGCTTACAATAGTTCAGTGCACAGCTTTACAAAGTGTAGACCCCACGACATAATTAGAGGTCACTTTGATCCTAGGGATCCCTTTGATATCGATATAAATGAACACCTATTGCAACAATATATAATAAATCACAGAAATCAGATGAAAGCTGTGTATGAAAAAATTAATGAGTCCTCACTAGAAAACCGCACGAACATTATAGAAAATAGAAATAAGAATAGAGAACCCGAAGTTGAATACCAGCTCGACCAGCAGATTTTCGTCTCAAATCCTTTAGCTAATCGTAATAAACTGGCCCCACGTTATACTCAAGATAATGTATTAGCAGACCTCCCCATTCACATATACACCTCCAAAAAGAAAGGCCCTATTGCCAAATCTCGACTTAAACGTGTCCCTAAATCTGCCAAATTGTTGCAGGATACTACTGATAATCCTTCACCCGACACTGGCGGACGAGATAAGACTTGAGAGCCTTGACAATGGACCTGGTATACTTCCTTTCAAACTTGGACCGGCTAAACTTATTACTCACTACCATTCATTTATTCAATACATTGACTTAACCTCCATTGAGGACAGACTAGGCTCTATAGACCTTCAACTTAAATCGTTTGAAACCCGACTAGAGAACGACACCTATATCTTATATGAATTACAGATAAATTATCTCGTTACTAAACTTAGTAAAATTCATAGCCAACTCAGTACGTTGCAGCCTAACAATATACGTAACAAAAGAGGGCTTATAGACGGTCTAGGATCTATTGTCAAAAGCATTACCGGTAATTTAGATCACACCGATGCCGAAAAATATAACAGCGCAATAAAGATCTTAGAAAATAACGAAGAAAAGCTAATGTCTGAATTAAACGATCACGTCAGTCTGAACAAAGAATGGATGTCTCAACATAATACATTGCTTACGAACATAATAGAGAATCAAGAGAGAATTAATAGTAGCTTACACTTAATATTAAATAGTAGTGCCTATGCGGACACTACTCTTCTTAAATATGCGAAATTCGCTCAGTTATTGGTTATCATCAGCGAAAACGTTGACGATTTATTTTAGAATTAAATAGGATAGAAGACATTTTAGCTTTTATACGTGAATCGAGCACACATCATAGTATGTTAAGCATTAGGAATTTAGGAAATATGATAGATAGATTAAAATTAGTTTATGGGCAAAATCAAGTACCAGAGGCTGATTTGAGAGAATCCTATAGCATCATAAAATCAGGCTATTATTATGCAGGTAGCAAAATTTTAATAGTTTTCAAATTTCCCATAACCTCAACCAGCCAATACGATCTGTATAGGTTATCCTTAGTTCCAAATAAAAATTCTCAGACTTTTATCCTCCATACCCCTTCCTAGCAACCAATGGCAAGACGTTCATGTACATTGCGGCTGAATGCCTGAAATTTAACCGTCGGTACCTATGCGAAGAGGATGCTCATCACCTACCACGAGATCACTCAGACTGTATTCAAGACATCATCACACGTCAGACGTTGAACCACTCGTGCCGACCTACCAAAGTTACACTCGAGAAAGAAGCCGTAGAGCAGCTAGACGACCAACACTACACCCTAAGCTTCCCGAAGCCAACGAAAACGGAAATGCAGTGCGGACGTCAAGAGTTTGTCACCCTACAGGAAGTTACCTGGCTACCGTACCCCATAAATGCTTTCTACGGACGACCGACCTTACAGTCATCAACATCAATGACGAAGTTAAAGGACAACCACTTTTAATAGCCGAAATACCACAGGACTACTACACTAAAGAAGTAAAGGACATACCACACATACAACCAAACTCTATAAACCTGAAAGGACTACATGCTATAGAAGACAAGATCCTAATGCAACATCCAACCAAGATGGACCATGTCGAAGCCAACATTTACCACACGACTATACCGTTTTACGGATTTTTTAATCGCAGCAGCCCTACTTACACTTATAACAATGAGACGGAGACACCATCTCTGCGCGGGGCTACCGAATAAAAACTCAACCTCAGAGAAGAAATCTCCTCGAAACCAGAATTATGAAGATCCTGAGAAGCTGCAAGACGAGAGTACAAAGTCAGCAACATTCGCGCTCAGAGTGCTCAAATAGTTGCTGATCTGAAGGGGGAGATGTTACGTACACCAATAGTAGGGGATTTGCTAACTCATTAGCTATATTCACGGAAACTTTCCATCGAGACTAAAATGCCGATTCAGCGGTTCTGCCTGCCCCGTGGACTTAGCAACTGGCGTACGTGACCTAAGAATTGCCGATGCAGCAGAAAGGGCCCCGTGTCGCCTCGCCACGCCGCCACGAAGACACAATAAATTAAATAATTTTCGGTTTTTTTTAAGTCCTTCGGTTGCGACCTCCATAATTGGCTCAGCTGAGGTTGTATCAAGTAAACATTTTTGGAAGTTATGTGACTCAATTTTTTTAATTTTTTCAGACAAAATTAATGAAGATGACAGTAGTGTTGTATGTAAAGAACAAAATGAAATTGAAATTAAAAAGCTGGCGGGTTCTTCTTCATCAGAAACTTTCACATATCTTTCGCGAAGTTCTTTCCCTATTGATGGCATATCAGACCTTAATGAAGTCAACTCAGAATCTGATGATTTTATTATGCCGGGTCCATTGATAATAGCAACTGCATCGCCACACGATAATAATATGTCACCAACAAGTGATATTTTAGATATATCTCATAATGTTATTGAACCATTACTACCTGAGTTGGAATGCTCTGCGCCATTGCAATCTACGAATAATAATGATGATTTACAGACTACTGATAGTTTGATGATAATGACTCCATCAACACTACAAAAAATAGATTTTATAGCCACGCCGACTGTTTTGTACATTAATAAGGATTACGATTTAAGAAGTATTTCCGATTTAAATGGTGTTTTACATAGTATTGAAACACAAAATATATCACAGGATGTTGTTACTACAGAATCGGAGGAAAGACCCGTAACACCTATTGAACAGCTTACGAAAAAGAGAAAAATAGATCCTAATTTATGGAAAGATAAGAAAAACAAAATTCTTAAAAATTCAGGTAAAAGTTATGAAAGTGTTAGAACTAAGAAACAAAACGTTAAAAAATCTATTGGACCACCATGCAACTGCAAATTGAAATGTTACGAAAAGATACATCAAAATATGAGGAGTAAAATTTTCAGAGTTTTTGGGCTATCGGGGACCATGAAAGACAGTGGATTTCATTAACCGACATGTAAAGAAAGATAACGTCAAAAAATTACAGTTGAACGTAAAAATAATCGTACTCAAACATTAACGTATCAACTACTCGATGAAACTAATTCCATGATTAAAGTTTGTAAAATTATGTTTTTAAATACCTTGTCCATTACACAGCAAGTGGTATACACAGCTATTGATAAATTGGGAGATGACAATTATTTAAAAGACTACAGAGGAACTCATAATAACAGGCCAAGAAGAATGTCAGAAGAGACTGAGAAAAGTATAATCGACCATATAAATTTATTTGAAAGAGTTGAATCACACTATACTCGTAAAGATAGCCAAAAGCAATATTTGTGTGAAACTTTGAATGTCTCTAAAATGCACCGACTATATTTGGAATGGATAGATGCAAACAACCAGGATAATCAAACATTCAAGGCAACTAAACGCCAATATGAAATAATATTTAATACGAAGTTTAACCTATCCTTCCACAAACCTAAAAAGATTTATGTGAGATATGTTCAAATTACCAAACTTCTGATGATGTTAGAAAAAAGAACAATTGAAAGCCGATTATGAAAAGCACTTAAAAGAAAAGCAATTAGTAAGGCAATTGAAGGAACAAGAAAAAAACTTTTGTTCAGATGACAGTGTTGTAGCATGTTTTGATGTGGAAAAAGTGTTGAATATCCTCAAAGTGAAGTAGGCATATTTCATTATAAACGGAAATATCCTGTATACAATTTCACGATCTATAATATCATAGAGAAGAAAGGTTACTGCTACGTTTGGCATTGTCAGATTGCTAAAAGGGTGCAATAGAAATAGCAAGTTGTCTTTGGTCATTTATCCAGGTACACGTCGAATTAGGAATAAAACATATATCCTTTTATTCTGATTCATGTGCAGGGCAAAATCGTAATCGTTTCGTATTCGCCATGTTTTCCTTAGCGGCAAAAAGATTTAACATAAAAATAACTCATAGGTTTTGGAGAAAGGTCATAGCCAATCGGAGGGTGATTCTATGCATGCTGCTATTGAGCGTTCCAAGAAAAGGCATACTATTTACACACCTGACCAAATGTATTCCTTGATAGAGAATGCCAAAGTTACCGGACACAAGTATCAGGTAAAACAAATGACGCAAGCTGATTTCATAGATTTTAAAGAGTTAATAAAAGGAAAAATTGGTTAAAAGATACAAATGGTGATAAAGTTTACTGGAGCAAAATAAAAGAAGTAGTTTTTCTTATGATCATCCTGATACAATATACTTTAGATACAGTTTTGAAGACGAATTACAAGAGATGCAAACTATCATGAGGACTAATTCAAGAAGGCGACGAGGAGAACCTATAGAAGGCGCTGAAAACCTAAAACTCGCATACACTGGAATGCTACCTATACCACTTCCTTTATATAGGGATTTAATAAGTCTGTGCGACTCAGGAGGCATACCAAACCATTACCATTGTTTTTACAGAAATCTAGTGCCACTAGAATCCACCTCGGTTACCAACGATAGTGGCGAGGAGAATTAGTACCTACTTATTTCTTGTTTGATTCATTTGTTTTTTTTTTAAGTAATATACCTGATAGGTACTTAGTATTTTCTAAATTCGATAAATAAATAATTATTATTCTAATTAACATTTTTCTATTTACCCTTTATCAAAAAATATTAGCTAATTTACATTATTATACCATGCACTAATAAGATATACACAATAAGATGTATTACATAAATAATGAATTGATCTTGATAACGCTAATATACAGGCTTTTATCTTTACAAACATGAAATAGCATCAAATTATACTAGAATACGTGTGTAGACGGCCAGTACACTGCTCAGAAATAATAAAAAAAACGTAGAATAACCGTGCAACATTTTAATACACTTGTTTATGCTTCATTTATGACACGAATAAACGTGCAGTGATACAATACTGTTAACAAATCGCATATTATTCACTAGAATAATAAAATAATATGTGTTTTCTTGAATTCTGAAAGATATTTTTTTTACCTTTAATTTGATCATACATTATACAGCGTGTGGCGGAAAGGTCCAACACTATTTATTGTAGTTCATCTATACTACGTATCGAATCACATATGTGAATATTAGACACGAAAGCCAATATTTTTTTTTCCATACAAAGTTAAAAATGCGTTGTTTATCATTTTATTTGACAACCCTAACCGGCCGGCGGCGCGGCGCGATCACTGACCGCCGCCGCCGGCCGCCGCGCGCTGCGCCGGTGGCGACGCACTGATACCTATCTGTCGTTTCAAAAATCTCCCTAAATACCATAGAAATCGAACAAGAAAGAAAGATAAGGTGTGGAAGCTATTGAACTGCCGTATTCGATTGAGCCAGATAGAATGAAAATAGATGCTTTTTATTAGCGCTAACCAAAAGCCATTACCCTTGGCTAAATTTGGTTGCTACTGAATTTAGTGAAGTGTAATAATAGCATTTCATTCAGTAAGCTAAGAGTAGCATACTAAATTCAGAAGCGAGAATTGCTTCTTTCTAACTTGGTTCTGAATTCAATCGACAAAATTTTGTCAAGTGTAAGTACCTAATAAGCCTTCAAACAATATTAGACTCAAAATCAAACAGAATCAAAGTCAAATAAAGAGTTAGGATACATCATTAATTAAATTATTTAAACTCTGTAATAAGTATATCTTTACTTTATCTTTAGTTATATCTACACTAGCTAATTATTTTTGGCTAAATTAACTAACCTTTTAATAATCTCCTTTTTATTCAACGATAGTCGCATTGTAACACCAACATTTCACTGCACAACAACACTATGTACACATAAACATATTTATCCATTTCACACTGCAATCCAAGGTGCTTGCGGCGCGGCGCACCTTCCTCCGACGCGTTCCGGTGGTGGCGTTAGAAGTCTGAGTCCAGGGTGCTGGAGCAGCACCAGCACTGCTGGTAGTACTAATACCGGGCCTGATTGGGACGTTTTTCGTTTTGTGGCAAGTCAACGCTTCCCTTGCTGTTCAGACGTTGGCGGAAAATTTCACGTTCTTCATGACGACTACCTCCTACCATGTCTAAGTACAGTGATAACATCGTAGATATCAATTTTGCGATAAAACAAACAACACACCACCAATGATGCTAGAGAGCGACTGAACTTTCAACTCAAAAATTAAATATTCAAAAAAAAATTTTTGACAATTAGGGTTCCGTACTTTAAAACCCCAAGCCACGTAAAAGGTCGCGTAAAATCACGCATGCTTTTATTACAATGAAGAGTGACGAGACGAGTAAGACATGTACCTGATGGTAAGCAACATGCCTGTTCATAACAGCTACGTGCTGTATGTGCGCAGCTATTAAACACGAGTCCAAATCCTTACCCAGGACTGCACCGCGCTCGTACCGCATATAAGATCTTATATTTCTATGCTCTGTAATTGATCTGGAAAATTTGCCCTTCAAACCGGAACACGGTAAAGCACAAAACTGCTTGGCGGTAGAATAACTGGCAAAGGTACTTCCCAGACGGAGTCTTCGACCACTAGTACTATTACTACTTGTATCGGTGTGTAGTTAGATATCCTAGGTAGGCAGGTATCCTATGTGCTATTTCCAGGCTATAATCTACCTTTGTGCCAAATAAAAACTCTTCACAATCGTAGCTCTCCACTAGGTCGTTCTGTGTTGGAGAACCTGTAGGTAGTTCACACAGACAAGGACAACGAAATCTTAAACCCATGGAAAATAATCGAATTTATCATTCAAATATCGACCAAGCCAAGAACCGAACTCACGATTTCCCGTGCTCAGCCGTAAGTATGTTTTCTTCGTCAAGATAAAACAAAACATAAAAAAAAAAATTGACGGAACCCCAACTTCTAAAAATCCATTTTGACGATTTCTAGCTTGGCTTTTCGGTAAAGTACCGCCGCGACGTTTCGCCTTTCGGCACGGCCGGCGAGCGAGCTTCTGTTCTGCTATTGGTCGGCGCTGCGGCGGCGATGCACGGCGTCAATACGTTTGACAAAGCCGACATGCCGACAATTCCGTCAAAGAAAGTCCGTCGGGGAATTTCACAACTTCGCAAAGAATAAATATCTACGATATGAAGTGAAATTTAGTAAGGAATTTTATGAAAAGCGTTAAAAGACGGATAGTTGGCTTCTTACATCTTGTTGAATTTAACCCTACTATCACAATCAATTAAAACACATTACCAAAGGTATTTTAACCCCGGCCAAAATAAAGGGTATAAGAATGTGACGAAATACATTTATTTTTAACCCCGACCAAAAAGGGGTGTTATAAGTTTGACGTCGATGTCTGTCTGTGTGTGTGTCTGTCTGTGGCACCGTAGAGCTCAAACGGATGAGCCGATTTCGATGCGGTTTTTTTTTATTTGAAGGTTAATATCCGTGCGGATGTTCTTAGCTATGTTTGGTTAATATCGATTCAAGATGGCCGCCTCCACAAAATGGCGGACAAAATATTTCTTCACAACCTACCTCAATATGGGTATCAAATGAAAGGGCTTTACTAGTAGAATACTATACACTATAAAAAAAATCAATTCCAAGATGGCCGCCACCACAGAATGGCGGATTACATTATTTTTTTCACCACTACCTCAATATGGGTATCAAACGAAAGGTCTTAACTAGTAGAATACTTTGCACTATGACCAATTTCAAATTCAAGATGGCTGCTGCTACAAAATGGCGAAATACATTTTCCACAACTACCTCGATATGGGTATCAAATGAAAGGGCTTGACTAGTAGAATGTTGTTAAGATAACAAATCTGAGGTAGTCGGGGGTTAGTCAAAATTTTTAATTTTATCTTGTTTTACTACTCCCTCAGTATGGGTACCAAAGGAAAGGGCGTGACTAGTAGAAAGTTGTACAGTTTACAAATCCGAGGTAGATAAGGTATAGGTAGTCGAGCTTGCATGGAACTTCTAATTAAGCGTTTGTTTCATTATTCGTAAAACCTGATTTATTTTTATTTTATTCGTATGAACTAGGTATCATAGTTGTAGACCGCCCGAATAGACTCCAAACGTCAAACAGTTCTAGTCATTACCTATTGTATTTAAGGATTAAATTCACAGTTAATAATTTAACCAAGTTATGTTTATTCCATTCACAGCTTCGAAGTAGGCAAAAAAAAATCTTTTCTGCACAAAATTTAGTCTTTGACAGGCAAGGTCGTTTGTCAGCTGTACATGCATTAGGGTTGCAGCTGGTCAATTTTACATCAAACTTTGACTCGTATTATCTCGCGATCTAAAGTGCTGAGGGGAAAGAGACCTTCGGAGATGAAGTCTATATCAGTGTTGGAATGACCTGTTAAAATATTGTTGGACCTTTCCGCCACACGCTGTATATATCTATTTATTATGTAATTACAGTAATGTGATTCCAAACGTTTTTATTGTTTCCTGAAAAGTTGTCGTTTTTTGTTTGCACGTTTATTCGTTGGGGCCATCGAATATTATCGCGTCTGTGCGTACGAAAGCAAAAATACTTTGTGGCGGTGTGCGAGCTACAAAAAAACAAAATGCAATGGCACAATAACCATATCTGCGGTATGTTTATCTTTTATTACATGTTATCCCAATAAACAGGGTGTTACTTAATACTTCAGGACATGATAGTACCCATCAATACAAACAACTTTCACTATGGAGACAAATCTGAAAGCGCAAAAAAAATCCCGTTTTGGTCAAGTAGGTGTTGACATTTTCTATGGAACAGTCGATTTTTATTCACGATTTTAGCTCCATAGTATTAAGTAGGTACTGAAACTTTGTAACACCCTGTATAAGGGTAGTTAAGTAACCTACTTTTATAGTTTTGGTTGATAATACAATTACTTTTGTTTATTTTAAAGGATGAACAAACAGCAGTTAAAAAAACTGAACATATCGATTTATGTGTGCCTGATATTAATAAAACGACGATGGCGATCATTATTAATAATAGCATACAAGAAATCGTTTCTGGTAGCGACACAGCGCCTGCGGTGTACAAAAAAACAGTAGCGGGCTTAAAAGATTCTGGAATTGATCTAATTAATGAAATACCGCCTTTTGAAAAATAAAGTCTTCTATTTATCGACAAAGGAACAAAGAACACCAAGTGAAGAAAACATGTTACATTAGAGACAGTGTTATGGCAGTGGAAGTGCCATCAAAGTATTCCGATTTTCTATTGGCAGATTTTAATGACGATGTACGCATTTTAGTATTTTGTTCAAACGAGGCGAGGGACGAATTGCGTAAATCAAAAATTTATCTTGGCGACGGTACTTTTAAAATATGCCCAGAACCTTTCAAGGGATGAGTGTACACCATTCACGCAGACTTAAATAGTTCAGAATATAACACGGCGTTAATGCCATTAATTTATGTTCTTTTGAGTGATCGTACTAAGGAAACGTACCTCAAAATGTTTCGAATTATAAAATCACAAATTCCTGAATGGGAACCTACTCTTTTTGTCACCGATTTCGAGGAAGCAGTTATTCAGGCATTTAAAAAGTTATTCCCAAATGCAGAACACCAAGGATGTTACTACCACTTTGCTAATACATTGCGGAGAAAAGCCAAGAGGTTTAAATTGACATGCAAACGAAAAAATAGAATAGTGGGTCTTGTTGTGTTTTACCTTTGTTGCCTAAGGATTGTGTAACGGAAGGGTTTAATTACGTTGTTTCCCAAATTGATGATTTCGAGGATAAATCAGATTTGAAAAAAGTTTATAAATTACATGCAGTTTTGGATGAAACGCCAAGATTCTTGGAATGTATTTGGGAAGCGCCACAGAACTACGAACTATGCAGAAGGTTGGCATCGAGCGATCAACGGAATGTATAAAACGAGACCAGCAACTATTGTCCAATTTCTTAATAATTTAAAACAAGATGCAGCGTTTTTTTGCAGTACGGACAAAAAACAAGTTGACCACCAAGAGGACCAAAAGCTAAATAGAAAACGACGCCTTCATTCGTCATGTACAAATGCAGTTGCTAAACGGCGATATTAATGTGGCTACCTTTTTGGAAAAACTACGCGCAAATTAAATAAAAATTATTAATGTAACAATAACAAGATGCAAAGCTAGTCTTATTTTTAACTGAACAAACGAGAAAACAAATCTCACTTGTCCAGTCAACTGAACTGAACAACTGAGCTAGTGGGAATAGAGGTTGCAAGTCACGACTTTTATGCAGATCTCTCGGGCTCTTACTACATCAGAAGCTACCACCTCATTAGCTAATGAAGTAGATAATGGAGGCAACAGTAATGGCACAGAAGATAATAAGTAGCATTTTTATGGATTATGTATCAAAGAGTACCTGCTAGGTATTTTTTTAATAAATATGGTTGGTGATTTCAACATTAGTTATTATGAGACAATGTAACGATCATCTGTTTTTTTGTTACAAAAACAACTTAACTTCAGGAAAATCTTGTTTTTTTTTTACAAAAACTGCTTAACTAACAATATTTGTCAAAAACTACATAATTGCAAAGTATTTTTATTTTTTATTTTACTTGACTTATAGAAAATGTAGCTACAAAATATCAGTTTATTATGAATAAATAACCATAAATACATAATTGAATAAAACAATTAATCATTCTAAGTATTCAAAAAGATATTAAGTTTTTTTTCAGTACTGAATAATTAGGTGTTACACAGTAATGTTGTTTTTGTAAAAATCGCTTCAATTGTGCCACAGTACTCTTATAACACCACGCCGCGTGGGACGCTCCGCCCAGCTGGGAGCCCGCCAACAATGCTGGCTGTTACTGCGAGTGGAAGTGTAAGTCTAGTTTTTGTAACCCCTTTTTCCCTTTTTGAAAAAAAAGAGGGTGTAATAAGTTTATACAATTTTATAATTACACACGCTAGTTCTAGAATGTGACTGGTTTTCAAGGATAGCTGCTGGATCACAAGAGTTTTCTACTTGATGGCGCCTGCCCGCAGAGCGTTTTTTTATCCCAATAATTCTCTACTTCACCTACCATCACTGTATTTCATTTTTTTTTTGTTTTACACTTTGAACAGGTTGCAACCCCGTCTTCGTCTTCGTCCAGTCGTCGCATACTGAAGGCCCGTCGTCCACTGCCCCTCACCGACTCTAGAATCGCTGAGCTCTTCGCCGATTCCGGCAGTGACGACGACGACTCAAATGACGAAGACGAAGACGCCAACATCGACAGCCAAAGTTTTGAAGATTTTGTCAGCTTCCGCCAAGAGGTGAGAGAGGAAGATATGGTAGAAGAAAATGAAAGAGAAATGAATGAAACAGAACTAAATGGTGGATCAGAATCGAATGTTAGTACGGATTTCCATTGGACGGAAGAATTTGCAAGTTTTTCCGGCCAAAAGGAAACGTACCGACGCGATCCTAAACCTGACAACATGAAACAGAAACCAGTATATGATTTTCCGTCTATAGAATCATTTGCCCAATCGGCATCAACATAACCTTGAATATCAACATTACCTGTTTTGCAATACTTAAACCTAAATTTCTAGTTTTCTTTAAATACTTTAATATTAGTTTGTTTTAAAAGCGAACGGTGTGACGATCTTAACACTTCATCCTGACACAACCGGTAAAATGCAACCATTGGATGTGGGGAATCAATTCGCCGTTCAACGTTTTCTACAATGCAGAAATTGATTTTTGAATGATGAGAAACCTCGGAAAACCAGTCACCATATACGATCTCGCTGAACTCATAGGAAACGCGTTCATTAAAGCAATGACGCCAAAAAACATTGTAAATGCATTTAAGAAAACCGATATCTTTCCATTTGATAGAAACGTTTTCAGTGAAGATGATTTCCTGTCGAGCTATGTAACAGATGGACCGGATCTTAGCTCCGCAACCAGTGAAACTAGTAATATTGAGACTGGACGAGATAGCTCCTCGGTGTTGCAAAATATGCTTGTTCTACCCAGAGTAAAACTGACAAAAGTGATGAAACAAGGTGTCTACAATAAATTGGTTATGTATAATAAATTGCCTACTGCTCTGAGAAATGAACCAATGCCTGATTTTAAAAGAAAAATTAAATTGTTTTTCCTTCATAATGTTTTTTATAGGCTAAATGATTTTATGAAAATGAAATTAACAGAGAGCTCTTTTTTAATGTGAAAATGTATGTGTACTAGATTTGTGATTGAACATTGACATTTCATAATTTTATATTTGTATTTATTCTGATTTTGACGTAATTTGTAGTGTTATTGTTTTTAATTTTTGATTTCATTTGGACTTGTTAGCTTCGACATTGAACTGAATTACTGTAAATTATTTTAAAAATTGTTAAGAAACTTATTTTTGTATCTGACTTGCCTAATGTAACGCAGCATAGTTATAAGGTCAATAAAGAATCTGAATCTGAAAATATTTTTGATTCACCCCACCTAGATGAGATCCCATCTGGTGAACAAAAACAATCTGAAAGCAGCTTGCAACTAGAGATACATTTTCCAGAGATTCAGTCTACCAGTTTGCAGGAGGAGGTGGTTGAATGTAATCAACAAGACGAATCTCAGCTTAACCAAAATACTCCACCACAGCCACTTTCGGAGATACAGTGCAACTCGAATGACTTTCTGACATGGACATCAGCTGCAAGTTTTCACAAGAACAAAATTAAAAATTTTGATTAACCCCCGACTACCTCAGATTTGTTATCTGTACAACATTCCAATAGTCAAGCTCTTTCATTTGATACCCATATTAAGGGAGTTGTGAAAAAAGAAATGTATTACGTCATTTTGTGGAAGTGGCCTTCTTGGATTTGAAATTTGTCATAGTGCAAAGTATTCTACTAGTTAAGCCCTTTCGTTTGATACCCATATCGAGGTAGTAGTGAAAAAAATAATGTAATTCGCCATTTTGTGATGGCGGTCATGTTGGATTTGAAATTTGTTATAGTGTATAGAGTATTTTACTAGTCAAGCCCTTTCATTTGATATCCATATTGAGGTAACCTGTGAAGAAATATTTTGTCCGCCATTTTGTAGAGGCGGCCATATTGAATCGATAATAACCAAACATAGCTAAGAACATCCGCACGGATACTAACCTTCAAATATAAAAAACCGCATCGAAATCGGCTCATCCGTTTGAGCTCTATGGTGCCACAGACAGACAGACATCGACATCAAACTTATTACACCCCTTTTTTGGTCGGGTTTAATAAGGCCAAGTGAATTTCGAGCACTTTGATAGGTGCTCTACCTCGAAAAAATACACGAAAAAGAAAATCTGGGCGTAGTATGATTGCGCCAGACACACCAGAAAAATACAGAAAGAAGAATCCAAGAAAAATAAAAAGCCGAAACAGAAAAAAACAGTTGTTAGACAAGTATTGCAGAATGAAAGTGATTCGGAAGAGGATAAAGAAAATGAGAATGTTTCACTACACGACGAAGATTCTGATTGGTGTAAAGAAGATGAAACTGATTTACCGCCAATTACCGACGAACAATTACTCAACAGTATTCTTCCGCGCGTTTCTGAAGAAGGTGACTACGTTCTTGTTCGCTTTGATACTAAACGGAAAACAATTTATTATGTTGCAAAGGTATTATACAGCCACAATGAAAATTTAGACTACTTCGTCAGTTATTTGCGCGGAAACCGAAACTATCAGTTCACTATGCCAGCTGTTCTTGACTTAGCTTACGTGAGGGATCATGATATAACATTAATACTGTCGAAACCAAATGTTAACGCAGACGCAACTCTGCATTTCTTAGTGGCGTTGCGTGATGTCGCATGTTCCTGTGTAGGCGCAGACGCTACGTCAGCAACTTACGGAGGTTCGCGGGAATATAACGACTTCTCTCTCAGACCCGAAGTTTTTGGAAAAGGATTATCCAAATAACTTCACTTCTACATTTTCCTTATCCTATTTATTATAATATAATACTATACTCTAATTTATTACTAATGTTGTCTCTAGAATATGCAATTCCTATACTGGAAAAGTGTGCGTAAAGGCAACGAGCTTATGTTTAACTTAAGTATGTAGTAATATTGGATTTGCGTTTACATTTTCAGGGTCGTTTACGTTAGTATTGTTTTCACATAATTTTTGAACAAGTGAAGTACTATAAACTTTGTCCAAATGAGGTACGCCAACCATGACGATAACACTACATATAGCACACTTGTGGCTATGCTAAGGCTTTTCCCTTCACTTAAATTTGGAACACTTTTCACACTCTTTTTTAAAAGGTAATTATAGATTGATTGAGGTGCTGTACGTCGTCTCGGTTGATATCTTGCAGGTCTATAGGTTCAGCGTCTTCTGTAATATTTTCTGGTAAGGCAGGTAAGTTTACAATAGGTAAATGGCCATAGGAATTTCCCAACTCACGGAAATGGTTCGCTCGCCGTCGAAGGCATTTATTACGACATCACATGGTTTTTGAATTGTAACGAGGTATGTTCCTCTCAATGGCTTGGGTGACGTCATCGTCGCATTTTTGGGTAAGTACCTTTTTATATTTGGAGATATAATCCAATTGTTAACTGAAATTCTCTGGACTTTTTAAATCTTCTGTAATAATTCGTTGTGCAACAAATTGAAAGGGTGTTGTTGGTACTATTGAACAATTGATGCAGTTTCTCTGAAGTAGGAGACAATATCGCTCCCGAAACACACAAATATTCTTTGGCGGTTATCTCATTACATGTTTGGGTTTGTGAAAAATTATAAAGTGGATATTATCTCTAGATTTTATAAACTTTTCTATTTTGTTAACTCTGACATTTAATATTTTTGTATTTTCGTTTGCAATGATTTCTCGTCGGCTTCGGCGCGGATGTAATTTATCTGAGACTGGAAGTCTTTTAAGTTAATAAGAGAAGACGCATTTTTAGAGGACGATAGTTTGGCATAAAATTTTGAGTACTGTTGCGAATTGAACTGTAGATCGGATGCGATGCCTTTCAAATCTATTGCTTTCATAATTAACCAGCTGTCGTATTGTACATAAGCACGGTCTTGTTTAACTGGGAGGAGGCCTGGTTTTTTTATTTCTTGGAGTTGAAGGCCCTGGCTCAGGAACACTTAGATTTGGACTTGGACCATCCATACCACCACCGCCAGGAGGAGGCACCTGCGGAGAGCGTTTTACATCTTTGATTGGGACTTTAGTTTTATCTCGTGTGTTAATAGGTGTTACGTAAGGCTCTACCTCACCACTATCAATTTATTTTTTTAACTATTATAGGTTCGCACTTGATCACCATCTCGCCTGATGTTAAGCGATGATGAGATCTACGATGGAGCGTGCTTGCCTAGAAAAAACCGATTCACTCTCGATTTGAAGAGACACCAAGATTGTAACCATCAGGGAAAACCCACTCAGGCAACTTTGATAAATCCACGTGTTGGAAAAACGGTTGCAACATATTGAATGGTATGCCACTGCCATTCAATTACATGAAAAACCAGCCGAGGTCTAGGCAGCAACATTTATGGCTGTGATAGGCTCCGATGCGATTGAAATATATAATAGTTTCAATCTTAGTACCGCAGACAAGAATAACCTTTATTCGAACCATTATTTCAAAAGAACACTTGGTAACGTCACTTACAATAAAATTATATAGTACCTACATAAATAATCTGTGTACATAATAAAATAATACTAAAGAATAATGTCAAATAAAAAGTAATCAGCTGTAAAGGGGCCTTGTCATTTAGGTGCAGCTGTAAAATGGCTTTGTTATGGTGAAAAAACAAATTATCCAAATAATGAATACATACAGTACTTAAACATTTACATTAATGTTTAGTATTATTCTACCTTACTCGATAGTTCTAATTTTGACTTCCTTTTCCAAATATTGCTGTCCTTTACAAAATCATCTACAGTGTAATATGCTTTGCTCATTAGGTAGTTTTTTATTTCTGTTTTAAACCTAGTTTCATTGAGACCTTCCACTTGTGCAGGTATTAAATTATAGAAGCGAATACCATTACATTTGAAAGAGTTAATGGTTTTCTGTAGTCTGCATTTAGGAAATACAATTTTATGTTTATGATGTGCTTTTGGATTCAAATCAGACATTTTCTTCAGTCGAGTACGGTTTTTTCTCACATACATTATACTTTCATAAATGTATAACGATGGGACTGTTAGTATATTTATACTTTTAAACATCTCCCGTAATGATTTTCTACCAGACAGATTGTACAGAGCACGGATTGCTCTCTTTTGCAATATAAAAATGGAATTTCTATCCGCGGCCGATCCCCATAATAGAATCCCGTAGGACATAATACTATGAAAGTATCCAAAATAAACAAGTCTAGCTGTTTCCACGTCAGATATTTTCTTAATTTGACGAACTGCATGGGCAGCTGAACTAAGTCTCTCAGCTAGTCTCTCTATGTGGGGACCCCACTGTAGCTTTGAATTCACTGAAATGCCCAGAAAAAGAGTAGATTGTACGGGTTCGATCACTTTACCTTTCAGTCTAATATCAAGTTTACAGCCCAGTACATTGCATAGCGTAAACTTTATACATTTAGTTTTATTTGGATTTAGAACTAGATTATTTGCATCAAACCATTTGAATGTGATGTCTAAAATTGCGTTTATTTCAGTGAAATAATTTATTCCTTTTTTAACCTTAAAAAAAAGTTACGTATCATCAGCAAACATAACTATTTCTACGTTCTTATGGGTTTTTATCATAAACGGTAAATCATTAACGTATAAGAAACAATAAGGGTGTCCAAGGATGGAACCTTGAGGTACACCCATTTTTAAAGGGGACTCATTTGATTGCACACCGTCAATTTCAACTATCTGTACACGATCTTTAAGATAAGAAGAAATGAAATTTTGAGCTGACTTCGATAGCCCATAGAACTGTAGTTTCTTTAAAAGAATATCATGATGAACGCAGTCGAAAGCTTTAGACAAGTCACAAAATACACCCAGAACATCGTGATGGTCTTCCCAGGCACTTAATATATAATTATTCAGTTCAACGCCTGCATCAATAGTGGAACGTCCCTTTGTGAATCCAAATTGGTTGCTATGTAATAGGTTATTAACATTAAGGTAAGATAGAAGTTGATTGAATATAATTTTCTCAAATTTTTACTAAGGCAGGGTAATACAGAGATGGGTCTGTAATTGCCAGGTTCGTTTTTATCTCCAGATTTGAACAGTGGTATAACTTTGCTATATTTCATCATGCCATCCCAAATAAAAACTAAAAAAGATAAAACCTGAAGTTTTTGGTGTAAAACCATCAATAATTTCGTCAGTCCATCAAGCATCAGTATTTTTAATCTGTACTGATTGTTCCGCTCAACGTCAGTTACTTGTCATATGTCACACGTTGATATCTAATGTCAAAGTTGCACGAATTTTATTTGAAGGCGGGTTGGAAAATAAACAAAGCGGATATATGGTATTTAAGTACGTGATTGGTTCTTTCTCAGTGTTTCAGGACAATTTCCAAATTATAATTCCGTTATACTGGAACAACAAAAGAGAATTCATGTAAAAAACATAATTTTACGTATATATTTGGTGTTAAAATTACCTTTGTGATAACTCTTCAGGATCGATGGTTCTTTCGATATAATACTGGTACTGTATAAGGTACCTGTACCAGTTATGAACGGTGACCCATTGATGGACAGTACCTTTTTTCCCTTAAAAAATAAGCGTTTTACCGCTTTTTTTGTTATGGCAATTCTTTTTCCATAGACTACAGATATTTAACTGTCAAAATAATGACAGTTGACGTTTAGTGATTCCTTAGTTTCAAGATGGTGGTCAATGAAACAATACGTGTGTCTGTTTGCTCAATTTTCATCGTAAACTTGATAACGACAAGGTAAGTTTGCAGTAATTTTTTGTGAACCAGTGAAAGAATTGCAATGAACTACATTATGCATGTTATTAAAAGACTCTTCTTTAGTTAATTTTGTACAGGAATACTGAATACTAGTGTATGTTACATTTTTTTGCGTCATGTCCATTACCGGTGCATTCGATCATTGCATGAACTAGTTATGGACACTCTGTTCATAACTGGTATAATTCATAATTCTGAAGATAGTACCATACTCTTATATTACATAGCTAGAGAAATAAACTGATTATTTACTGTGACTTTTAAAAGGTTTTACCAGTCATGGACAAGGGTGTTTATAATTGGTTGTCCAACATTGGTCCTTTCTATTACTATGCATGCATGCTACACGAAAATATTGTTACAGCCATGGCACCGGTGAAAACTATACCCCAGAGCAGATGGGCCGTGCTCTGGAGGCAGTAAGGAAAGGACAGAGTGTAAGCTCCGCAGCCAAAACATATGGGGTACCTAGAATAACTTTGTATAATAAAAGCACTGGTAAAAGTCCAGCAGAGTGCTCCATGGGCCCATCGTCAGTTTTGACAAAGGACGAAGAGTATATTTTGGTTCAATGGTTGTTTGCTATGTCAGCAAGGCACTGTCCAGTGGCGAAAGAACAGCTCCTTGATAGTGTCCAAGCTATTGTAAAATCGCATAATAAAGAAACGCCATTTACTGATGGAAGGCCAGGGCGAAAATGGTATCAGGCGTTCCTTGCACGACACCCCGAAGTGTCCGAAAGACTAGCACAAAACTTGACTACATCAAGAGAAACTGTAAATGAAAATCAAATCACTAACTGGTTTTCCGAAGTTAATGATTATGTAGTAAAAAATGGCCTTGGTGAAGTTATGAAAGATCCTACAAGAGTATTTAATACAGATGAAAGCGCCTTCTTCCTCAATCCTAGCCCTGGGCATGTTTTGGTGAGAAAAGGCGACAAAAACGTATATAGCGTTTCGGGAAATGAGAAAGAAAATTTAACTGTCCTTGTTACAGCCAATGCAGCAGGACAAATAGCCCCACCAATGGTTGTATTTGCCTATGAACGAATACCAAAACATGTTGCAGATGGTATTCCGGAGTCATGGGCCATAGGCAAATCAGAAAGCGGCTGGATGTGCAGCAGCACATTTTATGAGTTCGTCACGAATGTATTCTACCCATGGATAATTGAAAACAAAATAAAACTCCCGGTAGTTTTTTTCCTCGATGGCCACGCGTCACACGTCACGAAACATTTATCGGACTTTTGTTCTGATAAGCAAATTGAAATCATTGCGCTGTATCCTAACAGTACTCACATCATACAGCCAATGGATATAGCAGTATTCCGTCCATTGAAATCATTTGGCGAAAACATGTTCGAAAATGGAAGACCGAGAACTTGGGTCAACAAGTCCAAAAGGACAAATTCGCAATGATTTTAAAATGTGCTCTGGACGAACTCTCACCTGAAACTATAAAAATGGATTTCGAGCTGGTGGTTTGTTCCCGTTTGGCCCAGAATATGTAGACTTTTCAAAATGCATGCTCATAACCGAAGATCAACAACCGCAGATAAAGATTTGACAAAACAAGACTCAGATTTTTCTTTAAACTGGAACAGGAGATAGTAAATGCGTTTACTCAATCAAAACTGGATCTGTATGAAAGATGTTTTATACCTCAAGAACTGATTTAAATGACATGTTGCCTCCCGAAGACTTAACCATGTATGTGATTTGGGCCAAATACAAACAGTTGTGCCATGCAAAGAAAAACAAAATTGAAGAACATAAAAATCAAGAAGCTGCAACATTACAAGAACAAAGTAAGAGGCCAGATTATGACACTCGTCCTGTAGAAACATATATAACGCATCAAAATAACACCCTCATAGTCACTAACACATCTCTCGAAGATGTGCCGTCGACATCATGTGCAGCAACATTCACGGACAAAAATTTGATGCCTTCAATGATTTACCACAGAATGAAAATAAGTCAACTGTAAATGTTGATACTATTGATATACACAAAACCAGGAATTGATCAACCTTCCCATAATACTCCGAATAAAACCCACCACCGAGTAGTTTTGCAGAAGTCATGTTAAAAGAAAAAATATTATAGTGCCTTCCCCATTCAAAAAAGCTCTCTTCTGGCCGGAGCCCACTATAAAAAAGAAAGGAAGAATGCCTAAAGAAAAGTTACCATCGGCAATCACTAGCAAAGCTTGGAAAGAATTCCACCAGAAAAAAGAATTAGAAAAAAAAACAAAGGAAGAAGAAAAAGAAAAAAGAAAACAGGAACGAATTGATAAGAAGGCTAAAAAAGATGAACAAATAAAAAATAAAAAACAAAATGAAAACAACACAAAATGTAAAAAACGTCGAAAGCTATCAGTTACTTCAAGTGACTCTGAAGACAGCAATGTTACATACGCAGAATCAGGAGAAAGCTATATTGAGCTTGAAAGAGATTCGGAAAATGAAAGTATTAATATGGAAAATACTAATAAACAGATATATTTTGCAGAAGAAATTGTAGAAACGACTGAGCATAAACCAATAGAAGACAATGATAAAGAGAACAATGAGATCAACAAAAGCACAGCAGCAGAAAAACAAAATGTTGTAGACAAAAAAATATCGCCAGAACACACAATAAAACTACTAGACAATGTTGAGGTGCAAATGATACTCGACCATAAAACTGGAACATTTAATTTCTGCAAAAAAACGTAAATCAGATGGGCCTAAAGTAGGAAAGCATGTTCTTGTCAAATTTCATGGCAAAAATATGAAAAAGACTTACAGATACGTATGTACGATACAAGAAGTTTCTGAAGAGAAGTTAGTAGTACAAGGGCTGCGAAGCTGTAAGTCGAAAGAAAAATTTAAAATCATTGAAAATGACGTGTCCATTATTGAAGAGTCTGATATTTTGGCATATTTGCCTAGTCCTGCAAAACAAAATAATTATTTTGTATTCCCCCACGCAATTGATATAAAAGAAGCTATTTAAACTAAAATAAAAGCAAGGGACTTAATTAATAATCTTGAGTATTTTATAGGTGTAAATGTCTATTATTCTTGTAATGCTGTTTTTGATTATAATTTTGAATTAAAGTTGTTTACAACCATCATAACCATACAGTGTTTTCTTTTTTGAAGTGTCAATTACCAGGTGTCCAATATTGAAACACTGTCCATAACTGGGTTGCCATCACTGGTATATGACCTGTCCATTACTAGAAAATTTAGAGCCTCTTTTCTTTCGTGACTTTTGTTCAGAGAAAGTCTTTTTTTTAATTCAGTATATTTCACTACTAGTGCTCAATTTTCTGAACACTCATTATCAGTAATCCTAATTACATTAGGACAGCAACTTTTTTTTAGTAAATGTTTAACTAGATTTGTAAAGCTTATACTGTCCATCACCGGTACAGTTACCTTATCTTCGTTAAACACTTTTTTTCAATTTAATTTGTCGGACTGAATAACATAACAAACAACTCGTAGCTGTGTCCAACCGGAAGTTCCGAACATATCTTTCGAACGTTATATATTTATCAAAATTGAACAAAATGAAGACGAACAATTCAATGAGTTTTTAACTAGAATCAAAACGCAGGCAAGTAAATGTGAATTCGATAAGTTACTCGACGAAATGTTAAAAGACTAAATAGTGTTCGGAATTAAATAAAGTAAGAGAAAAATTACACAAATTGACAGTTGTTTTTTTTACAGAAGATCTAGCCTAGTGTGCTAGACTTGACAAAAGCGATAACTATCTGTAAAACTAGTGAACAAGCTTCAAAACAACTAGATGAGTTTGAATGTAAAAATAAAACAGAGAAAATCTTAGCCGTGAAAAATAAAAGTGCTAAAAAAGAACAAAATAGAAGTTTTGACTGCAGAAGACGTGGTACAAACATAAAATAAAAGAGTGCCCAGCTTTTAACAAACCGTATACTATATGCAATAAAAAATGATAATTTTGCTAAAATGTGATGCACAAAGAAAAAATATAATAAGAAACAGAACAAAAACAAAATTAAAAATTTTGATTAACCCCCGACTACCTCGGATTTGTTATCTGTACAACATTCTACTAGTCAATCCCTTTCATTTGATACCATAAGGGAGTTGTGAAAAAAGAAATGTATTTCGCCATTTTGTGGTAGCGGCCATCTTGGATTTGAAAATTGGCATAGTGCAAAGTATTCTACTAGTCAAGCCCTTTCGTTTGATACCCATATTGTGGTAGTAGTGAAAAAAATAAAATAATTCGCCATTTTGTGGTGGCGGCCATCTTGGATTTGAAATTTGTTATAGTGTATAGTATTCTACTAGTCAAGCCCTTTTATTTGATACCCATATCGAGGTAGGTTGTGAAGAAATATTTTGTCCGCCATTTTGTGGATGCGGCCATCTTGAATCGATATTAACCAAACATAGCTAAGAACATCCGCACGGATATTAACCTTCAAATAAAAAAAAACCGCATTGTAATCGGTCCATCCATTTGAGCTCTACGGTGCCACAGACAGACACACACACAGACAGACAGACAGACATCGACGTCAAACTTATAACACCCCTTTTTTTTTGGTCGGGGGTTAAAAATAGAGTGAATGCATTAGAAGAAAACTCTAATTCTGATGATGATGTGAATAAATTAGTACCTGGGTAGCGATTTTGAATCCATTCTGTTGCATCCGTACCGACTCATTCGGTAGAGTTCCTGCACCAGAATTACTCGGAATTTGCGATTTTCGACGCCAATCGCATTGGCGTAGGAATGTCTTTTTGGCCAGAACAAAGACTAGCCGCTTTATCTAGTTTTCGAATCCATTTTCAAATTGGTAGAAAAGTTAACTCATGGTAGAAATATAAAATCATAAATTCTCTGTATTTCCGGTTTATTTTATTGTGCTGGATAGCTATTTTATATTTAGAAACTGCATAATAAACGAGTAAATCAAACAATAACCTCTGGAAATTTGCATCTGAAACACAATAACGAATTATAGTTTACATTCTTCGTAAACACTTTTTACTTGTCAATCAATCTATTGATGTTGTCAAAGTCAACGAGTTAAGTTGAGCGAGTCCAGGTGTTGCAAAAGAAACCTTTTTGCAAATTAAATTATTTATTAAAATTTATAGTTACATTTAAATTACAACTAATTATATTAAGTGTCAACGCGTCGATATGAGACTACGAAGTGACGGCTAAGGGACGCCGATCGCCGATCGGTGTCCGTCTTCTGGGTGGTCCGATGCTTCGCGGAACTGCTTGCAACACGGTGGGAATCACGCCACCGTCTTCAATTGAGTAATGTTGTATATGACTTGTTGGTCAGCGAAATCCATGTAACACATGATGCGATACTCAATACTACGAACCTCTCAATACTACGAGCCTCTCAATACGAAACTCAATACTCGTACCACATCAAAGCATTTGGAAAACTCATAAAATTGTCAACAGAAAAAGAAGAGAAGCTATAATATAATACTCGGTACAAGAAGCCAGCATATTTTCGTTTCGTCGTTGAACTCATCTCATATAGTAAAAATATTAGCTTACTGATTAACCGTAATAACTCAACCAGTAAGCTAATCCTAAGTCCAATTTAATTTCGTAAGAATATAATAATTCTAATAGGTACAGTACACATTAACATAAATTGTGATAAAAGTTAAATTAGTTTTTTATCTATTAGGTATTAAAATATTCCATCAATTTATTATGTTCATTATGTAGAGAAGAAACACTAATGTTTAATAATGTATCTATACTATATTAATGCATATTGGTTGAGCGCCATCATTAAACTTAGTAAATTTATTTTATTTTCGCAATGTCTGAAAATTCTCTGGTGACGACATCTGTGTGATCCCATTGACATTCCGTGGAAGTTCTAAGTAACCTCACTGGATGGCGCCACACGTATTTGAAGAACACGGTAACAGTACGAATACTTCGAGAAGCTTCAACAAAAAGTCTCGCTTGAACCATTATCGCAGCAAGTTGATGTCTTGTCGTCAACATATTTATAATTCGCTTAATTATTTACTCGCTCAAGAAATTTTAATTGTGATTCGTGTGCCTATTGTGTTTTCGATCGTATTAACTTTTGTGGAGACAAGATTGACTGAAATATACAACGGTATAAGCATTTTCACCGCGCTGGTGAACTGGATTGACCAAGCTTGGACAACTCGTGGAAGCTGCGCCCTTTTGGAATCCCTTGGCTGGAGCTGAACGGAACAAAGCGGTTGTCATAAGGTCAGTGCAGATTCGTTTTTATCGGAGTTTTCTTCAGACATCTTGCCATACATTTTTTCTTTTTCGCAAATTTTAGTTTAAGAAATAGTGAGCAATCACACCCTTCAGAGGGGCTATTTACACGCCCCTCCACATATTATGTAAATAATTAATTCATCTTGAATCTTAGTATCTTTTGTAAACAAAATGTCCTTGTAGTCACTAAAGACTTGGGATCGTTATATAATTTTAATAGGTTTAGAAATTACTAAATACCAATTAGGTATTATGCAGTTTAGTATTGAAAAGTTCACTGAATTAGCTAGGATTGTATTATGTCTACAATTAGATAAATAAAAATGGTCAAATGGGAGTCGGACTCGCCCATAAAAGCTTTCATAGCAGCAAGTAACAATATAAAATTCTTGTGTTCTTCTTCAGTGTTACCAATAGTGAATTTATGACGTTTTAAAATAAAACTACTTACTAGATCTCATTCAAACCAATTTTCGTTGAAAGTTTACATGGTAAACTTCTCAATTCAGTTTAGAAAACAAATATGTTAGAAACCTCAATATCATTTTTGAAGAACTATCCATAGACAACCTACACGAATGGTTTTGATGAAACGTCAAGTTGAAGTTTACGCCGTTATTTTGTTCTTAAGAATAGAATGGAATAGAATACAATAATTTTATTGACATATTTCACATTCCACTAACATTTCTTACAGGGCTTAAAAATATGCAATCAAACAATTAATACAATGTTGCTGTAAAGGGGCAGTTGGTACATGTAAAATTCAACTATTTCCTATAAATGTGATTATTTTCATAATTTAAAAATTGTAGGAATGCACAGCTCGGTTATGTCATTACATATTACTAGAAAGAGCTCAAAGAGCAGTTCTAAAAGTGAGCCTTTCCTTGCCGTTTCGGTATCCCACAAAGGACTTATATGCCAGGTCCGATGTTTTGTCAGGACGCCAATTGTTTATCCTGAATATTATCCTTAAACAACACGTTCAACTTAACTATAACCCATCATCTTTAGTAAATAAACGGCTTAGGTATGCCCTTCAAACAACCGATGGCCCACAGCTTTTTCTGAAAAATTCTTCGGGTTTCTTGGAGGCTATTTATATAACAAAATTAATGCTAAAATCGAAATTTACCCACTTCAAAAATTTAAATGTAAAAAAATTACCTCAAATTTTCTGAAGTCCCTCACTTATGACGACACCGAACAATTACTCACTATAGTGAAGTAATTATCAAATCCTCGTAACAATTAAATAATCTCATATAAGTACAATTACGCACGAACACACATCTGCACACACTCAAACATACCCTCTCCCTCACACACACACTCGCGCGCACACACACACCATCACACTCACACACTTATGTACACACACACACACCCTCACACTCGCACACATATTTACACACCCTCACACTATACTTACTTAGACTATGTGCTCTCACTTACACATAAGAATTAACATCTATATTTTCAAATAGTACTTACCCATTTTCACCACTTGTCCAGTGTCGGAGAGGCTGGTGATCTGTCATACAGGTTTTCCTAGTGCAGACACCAGTCTCTCACATAGATAATCTACTACTGATAAGTATACTTTGGATAAGTCATTTAAAAAAATGTAAAACTTCTGTGTGAGGGAAAATAAACCATTTATTTATAAAACATTGTCATCATATTTTGTACATGTGTACTCATTAATGCTGTACAGTAGGGTGGTCCTTATTTTTCGACTCTTGAATTATCCCCGGGGAATTTTCTCATTCGATTATATACCTCTAAATATGAAATTAGCTTTTTTGGTTTTTTTTTGGTTAAGATTTAGAGGTCGCTACCAGCTGTCAATTTTTTTATAAAAAGCATTAAAGAATATTTTAAATCATGGTTTCATAAATGTTTTATTTAAGTGTTTATATCACATTTTACGTGCAAATGAATAGCATAGATAGAATAAACAATCGCTTCTCCCCTCAACCCCTCTTCTGTATCGACGCTTCGAGATTTAGCCCGCCCCGCACTTCAGTTCTAATAAGTCATCAACGAGGGCGCACGTGTTTTGTTTGTGTTACGTGTTTCAACTTGCAATGGCGTCTACAAGTAGCAGACTGAGTAAATCTACTAGAAATCAAAGCAAGATTTGGCTTATCGGTCAATTATTATCCGAATTAAGCCAATCAACGTTGCCATCCATCGGTGAAGTTCTGTGTTTTTTCTTTTACTACAAAAATGAAGAGAAGAAAAGCATACGTGAATCTGCGACTTTGGGGGCTTGCGGAGTCATGAACTTGTGGGAAAAAGTTTGTATACCAACTCAATTAAAAAAACATGTCATCAGTAAAATTGAAAAACTATTCAAAGAATGGCAGAAACTAAAAAAAAAATAAAGAAAACAAGAAACAACGTTCTAAGACAAGACAAGAAGTTTTTATTAGCAGTGCGACAAAATCGATGCCAGTTTTTAATTGGTTCAGTGGACAGAAAAAGTTTTAACAAATCTAAGAAAATAAAACAGAAAGAAGAACTCCATGAGAAATTGCGCCAGCGTGAAAACAAACCTATCTCGGCTTTAACAGAAAAGTGCTCTTTTTCTGCATTAAGGCCGTCACAGACGTAGCTATAATATATATTTCATATTTTCGTGACGTCGGCAAACTATACCGTAATATATTCATGTTATGGCATATTAACATAGCAAGACATATTTTGAGTTTACAGTATGTTTCAACATTGTCTGAGCGCACGTCACGAGTCTTTTGAAGTTTTTAACCCCCGAAGCAATAACGACGGGGTGTTATAAGTTTGACATAACTGTGTTTGTAGCATCGTAGCTCCCAAACGGATGAATCGATTTCATCAGACCAAGACAACTAAAACGATCCCAGATTTGACGAAGTTTCGTCATTTCATTACAGAGTTCCTATGACCCACTTCAAGATCCATCATCAGATCTTGGTTAATATAGGGATAGGTGAAACTAATAAATATAAGCTCGTAAAACAACTCGTGATGTATCTATGCTCGGACAATGTTGAAACACGCTGTACATTCGAAATATATCTTGCTATACCATAATTTATATTAATATGCCTTAATATACATTACGGTATAGTTGGGTGACGTCACGAAAATTATATTATAGCTGCGTGTGTGGGCACTCGAGGATTTGTATAGAAATTATACGGAAATATGTCCAGCTATGAAATATGAAAATATATATTATAGCTAGCTCTGTGACGGCCTTTCCTTTCACACAGACCGGCTCGGAGAGGAGTGCAGATTCTTATTTCGTTGAAAACAGAGATTTTAGTATCTGTAGTAAGGTTTATTTTTGCATCTGCACTGTTTATGTCATTAAGAATGCTTGAACGCGCTTGGTGTGAAATAATAAGTGGAGCTGACCGGTTCCGATCGCGTACTTTTCTCGTTCGCGCAGCTGTTCAGCTCCGATTGGATGCTCTTTCTTGCTCACGCAGCTGATCGGCTCCAATTGCATGCTCTTTCTCGCTCGCGCAGTCGATCGGCTCCGATTGCATGCTCTTTCTCGCTCGTGCAGCCGATCGGCTGCGATTGCGTGCGCGCTGTGTCACACCAACCGCCATTTTGATACCACAATTTATACAAAACAGTTGTGTACACTCCGCGAGGCATAAGCTGAGCTTTGCATTTGTGTGAGTGTACATGGATAGTGTAGGTGTGACAACCGGCCTTAGGCGCGGCGCCATTCTGTCTCGCCGCGCTCCTGCCTGATTGGTGATCACTCACACTAATGCAAAGCTCAGCCTATACCTCGCGGACAAAATTTCAAGCTCCTGCCTGATTGGTGATCACTCACACTAATACAAAGCTCAGCTTATACCTCGCGGAGTGTACACTTGTACGAAAACATGACGGATGAAAAATTAATAATACTCGTGTCAAAATATGAGTGTTTATTTGACATAACCAAGCCATCATATAGCGATCGGGTTATGAAAGACAATGCTTGGGAGGAAATTTAAATGTCTCGGAATAAGTGGTAAGTACTAAGATTTTATTGTTTTACACGTACCCCCAGATACTCAAACGAATTTTAAAGTAAGGGCATCTTAACATGCTGCAACTTGTAAATTCAAAGTGTAAACAAGAATAACATGAATTTAAATACGCCCACTTTAAAAATCGTTTGAGTATCTGTACGTTACAATATTCCTACTTTATTTATACCTACTTAAGAAGTAGCGGACAATTTTGATTAAATATAACTTAAGAAACTCGAGTGGCCACTTGATCTTGCCAATCTAAAGCACAACTTGCTAAAAAATAATCCTTAAATTTATTCCTTATGGTTATACCTGCGTCGATATTAGAACTAATTTCATCATTATTGTCTGTTATCACTGTTAATAAATTCACATTGCTGTAGAGAAAGTTATTTTGTCCTTTTTTTTATCTATGTCAGATACAGTGGAAACATTTCCAAAAGAAGTCCAAGCACGAATTAAAAGGCGCGTGTTTAACATTGTTAATGAAGCTGAATTAAATCTGTATGAAAATAGTACAGATTTGAATTATTCTTTGCCAATAAATTCATCGCCATTGTCTAACCAATCTAGTTATCAACAGTTGCCATCCCATAACCAATCTACTTACCAACAGTTGTCAAACGAAATCTATATTTCTCAAAAATATCCAGATTAGACTACTTATGGGTACAATACCAGCACACAAAATACAAAATAATTAATACATTAACGATGCTTAATAATTAGACGGCTGTGATTTTGTGATCTAAATAAGATGATTATTATAAAATAATGTATTTTATTTACCTTAAAGTTACCGTTAATCTCTCTTCGGCTGTAATCGCATAACGATAATTGGTAGTCTTTTTTGTTATATGTACTCTTAACAAACTTGTCAATTTCAAAAATTGCCAGTATTCCATACGATAATACTCATACAATTTGAGGTTATCATTCTTTAATTCCTCGAAAATGGTGTGAAACTCTCCATGGATTAATCGATTTCTCCAAATATTTTTTTGCCCATATTTGTCTCCGCTTGCGCTTTCGTTTGTTTTGTTCTGCTTCAAACTATCTTGCTAACAAAAATATTTCTTCATCGGCGCTATCTAAATCCATGTTCCGAAAAGCATACGTTAACACCGAAAACAAAACTTAAACTGCGTGGAATACTGGTATTGCCTTCGTAGTGTATCCACCCGGCCCCCAGAGCAACCGATCGGCTACGAGGGCATCCGATCGGCTGCGAGCGCATTTGACCGGCTCCGAGCGCATCCGCTTTCAGATAGCTTCCAGCCAATCTATGTGAAATAGTTGGCAGCTCCGCTCCGACTACCCAAGCCTGTACGATCCGGTCAGTGTGAAAAGAAAAATGCTCGCCGATGCTCTCCGAGCCGGTCTGTGTGAAAGGACCCTTATCATTTCTTTCATCGTCGTCGTCGGCCGCCACCAGTATAGAAGCAACTTCATCTGACTCCGAATGCATAATTGTCAGAAATGCAACCACCTCAGAAACGAACTCGAAAAGACATTTTTAACAGCCAATTAGCTTCCATTCCAGTCTTGATGTCTCTAAATTGAGTGACAGACAAGCGACTAGGGTCGTGATATCGGCTTATTCTACGAAAGTAGTTTTTTCCCACGACACTACTGGCCAGTAGTGCGGCTTGGTAGTGCCGTGTGGATTTTTTCCCCTTCTGCACTACTGGCCAGTAGTGTCGTGGGAAAAAACTACTGACCAGCGTTCTCTCCAATAGAAGTTCCTTTGTGGTGGAATGGGTGGTCGGTAGTATCAAATAAAAGACGTAAATTCCATCACTATTTCAATTGTATTGAATAATACAAGTTACACGTTATTAACACGCACGGCAATAGCCGTAGATTTTTTGCTTCAAAAAAATGACAGTACGGGTACTACCGTAAATGATTGAGAAGTTTACTTTCGTAGTACGGTTAAAGCAGTAAATATTTGTAGGCAAGTCCTAACAAAACACTTTATACTGTCGTATCACATCGTTTTACTTTGATCCTACCTAGTACAGAACGCACACAAACACATGTTGAAGACGCTAGTGTATGTCACTTTACTAGCGCGAACTCGCACGCACACTACGGTCATGTCCGTGAGATTCTATGCAATTTGTGCAGCAGTGTCACGATACGGTCGATCGGTGAATGACGTGTGTCTACGGTACTTTTCGCGGCAAATGTATTGTTAGATGTATTTCTTACGGTAAGTATTTCAATGTTTCCTTATCTTATAAAACTTATCACATTTTTTAAATTATACGTTATTCGTTATTTCTGTATGGTAAATCTGTCTGAGGGGCAGAACCTATTTGAGTGACTTATTTTTATAAATAATTGTGAGTTATTGGTAGATATTTGTAGCTAATGATTGTTATTTTATTCAGATGGATCAAAAGGAAGAGGATCGTATACATCGCCTTTTGGAAGAATGCTCTACTCCAGAAAGCAGTGGAAACGAAGACCCATTTGCAGATGATGGAGGTGAATTCGATTCCGATGAAGACTACTGTCCGTCTGCTGGATCAGATTCCTCTGGAGAAATTGGTTGCAATGGAATATCAGCTCGGCATCGCTTTTCTTCTTCATCAAGTAATGTAAGTACATTGGCAGGAAATGTTACTGTGTCAAATGCAGTGCTCCGGCCTTCGGCTTCAAGAGAGGATGCACCAGACATAACTAATAATTTAGTCCAGTACAACCTGAATGCAGATCTCCAGATTCCAGATATAGACGAGTCTTTTATTCACATAAGCAATATTTCACCACTCGACAACATCGATCTCGATTTTCAATTGCCGTTCGTGGAGCCTACTGCTCAAGAAGTCGATAATGTTCCACAGCTCACTAGTAGTGATGCAGTCGTTCAGCCACATTTTGAGCAACAACTTCCTCAGGAGCTTCGTACTGATTCTGAACAGATTCAAAATGATAATGAGTGGACTAAATCTACCAAACCAATAGCAGATTTTAATTTTGATACATCCTCTGTTGGTCCCAAATTTGATGTCAGTCGAATTCATTCCCCGCTAGATATGTTCAAATTGGTATATCCAGAAAGCATTATTGATCATGTAGTGGATTGTACTAATAAATATGCTGAGAAACTTACAGATCAAAACCGACCATAAACTCGAAACAGTCGTAATCAAAAATTCGCCCTAAGGACTCACTGGAGATGTTATCATTTTTAGGTCTGTGTCTCCTGCAAGGCCAGTTGAAATTTCCTATCAGACGATCCATTTTTTCTAATGATCCACTGTATTACCATCCTGTTTTTCAACACGTTACCTCTGGCAGACGATTTGAACAAATTTTAAGATGCATTTGTGTGGCTGACGAACGTGCAAAGAGCGAACATAAAGTTCTAGATTTTATAAAAGCTTTGAACAATAACTTTCAAAGTATTTATGGGCCCACAAGAGAACTTTCTATCGACGAATCACTAATCCATTTTCGAGGCCGAATTTACTTTCGTCAGTACATAAAAGGCAAGAAAGCCAAATATGGAATTAAATTTTATGTCCTCACTACAGCCGATGGTTATGTGTTAGATATGATTATGTACCGTAGAAAAGATGACTGAATCTGGTAAAAAAACACAGAACTTAGTATTAAAATTACTAGAACCTTGCTTGCTCAAAGGTCATCGTGTTTTTATGGACAATTTCTATAATTCTGTTGAATTGTCTGAAAAATTGCTTGGCTTACGAATGCATTCAAGTGGTACACTGCGAAAAAACAGGAAAGGAAATCCCAGAGTACCTACTCACAAATATCAAATTAAACAAAGGGGAACACCACTGGTGGCGAAAGGGCCAAGTTTACGTCTCCGTCTGGAAGGACAAACGTCCCGTCTACATGATTACCACATGTAATCACCCAAAGTTATCAGACGTGCCAAATCGCCACGGAAAAATAGCACCCAAACCTGCAGAAGTTGCTAACTATAACACTTTTATGGGAGGTGTAGATCGAGTAGATCAATGACTTCTTATTATTCCTCCCCCCGAAACACCATCAGATGGTACAAAAGGGTTATTTTCCATTGCGTCGACGTCTGGAATGCTTACTATTTCTACGAAAAGTTTGTGAAGAAGAATACGAAATACAAGTCTATTGAATTTAGAGATGAACTTATAAAAGAAATGTTGCATATTTCTAAAACCTTGAAGGGTTCTGACGTAGTTAGAAAGGGTAGCATTTACAGTAGTCGAAGATTTATTCAAAATATTACAAAAGAAACAAACTTTGGGGCAATGAAAGGACAACTGGCCGGCTGTGATGCCTATGCCTACCACATCCGGTGAAAACAAACAAAAATTCAAGTATCTGAATTGCAAATATTGCACAAAACTAAAGAAACGAAAAGAAACTAAATATATTTGCAAGGGGTGCACTAATAAAACACCCTTGTGCCCTGAATGTTTTGAAGACTGGCACCTTTTGTATCCAAATAATGAGTAAACTATTGAAAGTACACTATTGAAATTAAAATTACTCATTGTTAGTGTACAAAAAGTGAAAAGTGTCACTTTTCCCAAATTAGAGACGTTCATTAGAGCTCAATTTGTTTTCACATTGTTCTTAATTTTCTAAGTAGGTACCTATTAATTGCAATGCCGTGTCAAATTGTGTATAAATAAACAAAAAAAATATTATCTACTTTCTACTACTTTCCCTTACTTATTTTCGTGCAGGATGATCATAATGTCAAAATCATTATTTATAGTTTTATTATTTAAAGTCTGGATTAATAGTATTTTTATTATTTGGAGCCTATACTGTCCCAGTGCTGGGCAATGGCCTCCATACCCTCCCTCCATTTACTTCTACCTTATGGTATCGTCTGCTAGTCTTTTAAATGGAGGGAGGGTAGGAAGGCCTTCCCAGGTATTGGGACGGTACAGGCTCCAAATAATAATAATTATACTAAAAATATATTAAAAATACCCTACAACATTCAAAATGGAATCTCTATTAGTTTAGAAGTTAGATTGATTAATATACATACGAGTCACAATGGGCGTGATATCTAATGCTTGCATAGATCGAGTAGTTTGCGTGATAATGCATTAAAACTCGAAACTTTATTAAAGCTTATTATTAATTTATTTATTATTAAAGCTGGCCATACTCATTCTAAAAAAAAATGAAAAAAGTATTTTCATCTAATAACAACTCCCTATATTCCTGCATAAAAAACTGACCATCACTATTTCTTAATGCTATCAAAGGAGATATCCAGAATCTTCTATGATTTCTACGTTTATTTCGGCGGTGCCGTAATAAGAGCAACAAAAGAACACGTTTGTATCTATCCATTGCAAAGGCTGAACTGAGACGCAGCTGCGTCGGCGTGCATACCCTCTTGCGTTGCGTTGGCGCAGCGTCAACGCAACACAGGTGTGGCATACAATGCGTTGTTACGTTGCGATGACGCGACGCAACGCAGCGCAACGCACTAATGGGGCCTCGCTCTAAGTCGTAACGAAATTTTACAGCTGGTTGGTCAATATGTACGTGTGAATTCAATAAAAACACCGGTTCGACATGGAACTCCAGGAGAAGATTGGTTTTTAAATTTCAAGAGGCGCCATAATTTGTCTATTCGGAAACCAGAACCCTTTGAAGTCGCCAGAAAGAAGGCAGCTACTGATCCGTGTATTATATACGGCTACTTTGACCTACTGAAGCAGACACTAGAAGATTTAGATCTTATGGACAAACCAGAGAGAATACAGAACTTGGATGAAAGTAGTTTATGCATAGATCCATCGAGAACCAAGGTAGTTGGAGAAAAGGGTCAAAGCGTGTCAAGGGTAACAAGCACTTCCGGATGGGAAAATACAACTTTCGTATTGGCAGCTAATGCGGCAGGTGAAAGAGTTCCGCCTTTAATAATATATAAGGGTAAGAATGTGTGGGATCAGTGGCGAGCTCCTCCTGGACAATAATTTCCTGGTACTGCGTATGCTGCCAGCCCAAACGGATGGATGGAGACGGAACTGTTCAAAAACTACTTTACAAAGACTTTGATTCCTGCTTTAGGAGACGAGAGACCTGTGATCGTCTAGTATGATGGTCATGCTACTCAAATTTCATTGGAACTGATTGAAACGGCAGCAGCCAATGATATATGCATATTGCCGCTCCCCGCTTCCCCCGTGCGGTCGCGTCGCCTGTAGGTAAACAGGCCGCCGGCCTGTTCTTAGAATTTTACCGAGCGCAATACCCCTCGCCCCGTCGATTGATATAAATAGTGATGTGAGAGTTGCGTAGCTTCATTATGTCACGCAACTCGGGTGAAAGTAACAAGTCGCGCAATGAAGACGCCAGTAAGTTCTCCGAGGCCGTCGGTGTCGGGTGTGGGCCAGTCGACTGGAAAAAATTTGTCAGTTCATTTTCACGAAATAAACTCTGCTACCAGCAGCGACGAGGAGAGCGACCGGGAACAGCCAGCCAACCAGTTAGGGGAGTTTCTTCAAATGAAGAGTCAGAGCCATCTTCAGACAGCGATTCAGATAGTCGAGACGGAATGTGGACAAGACATAGGCCAGGAAACCCAAGCTCTAGTGGAGGATATGGAGCATCGAGCTCAAGAAAGTGCATCGGTCAAAGCTGTAAGAAAGCGAAAGTGCAATCAGAAGAACTCAGCTCCAGCGAAGAAAAGTGCCGAAAATGCTGCCGGAGCCGTCAGCCGACAGTTTTTTGGGCGTTTTGGAACTAATTTGGACAACGTATGTGTATGTATATACTCTAGTGATGGAGAAACTGAAATTTGGCGAACAGAAGGCGATGCACAACAAAAATCTAAGCCTGAAGAGGGAATTCACCAACCTGATTTCGTTGTGGAAGACAATATTGAAATTGATTGTCCACAAACTGAGGCAGAACGAATGCGAAGATTTATCATGGAATGTCTTTAAAACCATCTTCTCCGATTCCGAGTTATACACGACGTGTTTACAATTCAAAATGACAGATATAGCGATACAAATATTTCACGAATATGTGAACAAGGAGGATCATCGGGACGTTCTTTTAAAGGGTCCATCTTCTTCGTCAGTAACCACTCCCAAGACCACCTCCATGTCATCCACGATTGCTCATACAACGGAAACAGTTGCAGATGTCAACGAATTAAAGAAATCCGAAACGAATGTGGGAACCCCAGACTTAATAGAAGACTTCTTCGGTCTTCAGAATGTACAAGCGAACACTGGCTCAATCTCGCAATCTATCTCGAGACTGGTGAACGGCAAGCAATACATTTTGAAGTCGCCGGGAGAATGTGGTGTAAATGTGATAAAACTAGAGACTTATCCATTCGCAAAAATATGCGGCTTAGACAAGAAAAATTGGTGGAAACACGCGGACACCAAAATGTTGTTCGTGACGAATTCCAATGTCGATCCGATACAAATTAGGTGAACAAACTGCAGAATGCAGTAATGACGTCAGTGGGCAAAAATAAAAATATAACAAAAGAAGTAAAGGAGATCAATTATTGGAATTCTTTTGGCAATTTCCAACATCGCCAATAAATAATTTGTTTAATAATGCAGTATGGTTTAACTCAACTTGGAAATACTTACCTCTAAACCATACTCACATTAAGGCAGTGCTACGTATATTTCAAAGACAGTTATGTGACATGAGTATTATCGATTTTCAAAATAGATTTAAGAACAGGTAATCTCTTTTTTTTTTTTTTTTTAATTGTGGAGTTAGAGATGTAAATGATTATTACTATACGACTGACCAATTTTTGCGTATAGCTGTAGAATTGCTTATGTTTCAATTCAATAACTCTTTTGAACGCGTGTACGAATTTTTAGTTAACTTATATAATACGAGGGTCAAACTGAAAGTTCTTAGAAAATCAAAAACTGATTTCATTAGCCAGTTATTAGTTTTATTATATCTTTTCAAAATATTGTCCATTCACGTCAATACACCGCTGCATGCGATGGAACCACTGGGAAAAGCACTTTGCCCACTCGTCCTTAGGGGTCTCTTCAATGGCATCGCGATACGCAGCCACCGCTTCTTCAGCATTCATAAATCGCTTTCCTTTAAGTTTTTCTTTAATTTTTGAAAATAAATAAAAATCACAAGGCGCGAGGTCGGGGCTATACGGCGGGTGACCCAGTAATTCAACGTTTGATGTCGCCAAATAGTCGATCGTTCGCTTGGCGGTGTGCGATGAGGCGTTGTCGTGGTGAAGGAGAATCCTACTGCGAGGTCGTTTCTCTCGAACTTTTTCCACGACAAGTGGCAAACAATTGGTAGTGTACCATTCTGCAGAAACTGTTTTTTGATCCTCTAACACATTTGTTGCGAAATGACCTATCCTTCCAAAGAACGAGGCCACCATTTTTTTCCCCGCACTTCGATCTCTCTTCACTTTAGTTGGCAACTCCTCGAAAGGAAACACCCACTGAGCGATTGTCTTTTGGTTTCAGGATCATAACAGTAAATCCAGCTTTCGTCACCTGTTAGTATGTCGAACACAGCATTTGAGTCACCTCCGTTAAATCTTTCAATCATTTTACGGCACCAATCCACACGATGGAGTTTTTGAGCCTCAGTCAAATTATGAGATATCCACCGGGCGCAAAGCTTCCTGACCGCTAAATGTTCGTGTAGGATTTTGTGTACTTGACTCATACTGGTTGAACTTGGCCCTTGAGGCAGTCTCTAAATGGGGCGATGCCAATTTGGCCAAGTTTAACGAAGGAAAGACACAGGCGTGTTTGTTCTCCGCTAAAAGGAGTCCGTTCCAACTGGCTCCTACTTTTCGAGGCGTGTCCGTGCCGGTTACTGACCATCTCGAGCTTTTGGGCGTTTCTCTGTCATCGACGCTCAACTTTGGCACATATATTGAGTCTAAGGCTAAATTAGCCGCCAAAAAACTAGGTGTTCTCTCAAAGGTGCGAAGATACTTTAACTCTGAACAGTTGCTCACGTTATACAAAGCACAGATTCGCTCCTGTACGGAGTACTGTTCGCACCTTTGGGATGGATCAGCTAAGTATCAGCTGGGGACTCTGGAATCGATTGAGAGACGTGCCAAAAGACTCATAGGCAATGACGCTCTTGTGCGTAAAAGACTTCAAAGTCTTGATCATCGCCGCAAAATCGCTAGCTTATCGGTTTTTTATCGGATACACTTCGGAGAGTGTGCAACTGATCTGCATGATCTAATACCACCTTGCCCTTTCTTCTATCGGAATTCTCGTTCCACAAAAGGGCGGCATCGTTTCATGGTTGATGTTCCAAAACGCGAACGAAGAGATTTGACTCCACATTTGTGATAAGAACGTCTAGGTTGTGGAATGCGTTGCCTGAGTGGGTTTTCCCTGATGGTTACAATCTTGGTGTCTTCAAATCGAGAGTGAATCGGTTTTTTCTAGGTAAGCACGCTCCATCGTAGATCTCATCATCGCTTAACATCAGGCGAGATGGTGGTCAAGTGCGAACCTGTTATAGTTAAAAAAAAAAAACCGATGCCTAAGCTTGTCCGAATCTGCTGATAGGTCACTCTTTTGTCAGTCTATCATACGCCGCACAACACAGATGTTATCTTCAGTCGTCGCCGTAGAAGGCCGTCCCTCACGTAAATCATCAGTGAGATTAGTGCGACCACGTTTAAACTCATTAAACCAGTTGTAAACAGTCGCACGAGATGGGGCTTCATCGTGAAAGGCCAATCGTAGTCTATCATAACTTTCTTGTTGACTTAAATGACATCGACAGTCTTAAAAAATCATTGCACGATAATTTTCTCGTGTTAAATTCATGTTGACGTGACACAGACAATTTTCAATTTGCCGCCAAATCGTAAAACAAATGACAAATGAATGAAGTATATACTCAGTAACATTGGCAAAGAGTTCTATTTTCAAATTATAGAATTATTTTTTTATTATATTGTTCATAAGTGGCCAGTTCTAAGAACTTTCAGTTTGAACCTCGTATTTTAGATCGTGTAATTCCCAAAAAAAAATGTATGTTTATTTTAAGTCTACCAAATGCTGGTAAGAACTATTTTTTTGATGCAGTTATCCATTATTTTTTAAATTTTGGTCAAATTGGAAATTTTAATAAGTACAACAATTTTCATGTAATGGAATGTGTAAATAGACGTATTATTTTGTGGAATGAGCCACATTGTGAAAATAGTGCTTTTGAAACTATTAAAATGTTATTTGGCGGAGATACTTTAAATGTAAAAGTAAAATTTCAAGACGATGCCATTGTAAATCAGACTCCATGTATTGTACTGTCTAATAATGACATATTTCCAAAAGACACTGCTTTTAGAACACGTATGTTTACTTGTAATTGGCGTCCGTGTGACACTTTAAAGGAATGTAAAAAAAAAATTGTATCCTCTTATGCTCCCTAAACTGTTTCAATATTTTAATATAATAGATGATAAGGGTTTTAGAATTACAGGTGTAAATGAAAGTACTGATAATGAATCTGATTAAATTTATTACAATTTACCAAATTTTTTATTTATATTTCTTATATCACTATCACTTGACACCATTTCAAAGTCTTCTTCAGTTACATTGTGTTGGGCCCTTTTCGTTGCACTATGGGAGGACCCTTCTCTGGTTTGTCTCTTTTAGATGCTTGTCTCGTCCGGAAAGCTGGGGAATCGTAGTCAAACGATTTCTTATAAAAGTTAAGACTGTTTGTGTAGACTGACTCAGATAAGTTCTGTCCGGTACGCTGGTGAATGTCCGGCTCGGATTCATCTTCGGTGAGTTTAACGGAGCGTTCCAAATTTTGGTCGACCCCTGCAAAGGTTTCAGCAGTAGTGTACCGTGGGTCATGGAGGTAGTAATATAAAGCTTTTTGAGGCATATTACTAACGGTACCGAAAGTATAATAACTATGCAAATCCACAGAGACATCCATCTCATACTCACACAGCCAATACACCATTGTCGTTTGAAAATTTTCACGTAAAAACTACTGAATGGATTTTGATAAAATTTGGTATGGAGTTAGCTGACACCCTGGATAGCTATGCTATGCTAGGCTATGCTGAATGCTGACGAGACTTACCGCGATAACCGAAGTCCACGCGGACGAAGTTGCGAGCAACAGCTAGTATAAAATAAAATAAAAGTCGTCGAAGGAGATAGCGTTTAAAGTTTAGCAAAAGAAAGCATGCGTGTCGCTGCAGCCAGTTAAAAATAAAATTGTTTTTACTGTAGTAGGTACCTATAGTAAGGAAGAGAAATAAAATTACTTAATTGTTACCTTAGGCAAATAGATAACCGACTATAGACTATTTAAAAATAATTTGACCTTTCTTTATTTATAATGCCGACTGAATGGCGGCGACGCGACGGTGTGGGACGATTTGCGCGCATGTAGGACAAAGCTGCCGCATCGCACCGCTTCCCGTTTCACCGCATCGAATCGCTTTTTAATCGCGTTCGCTTGGAATAGCCTACATAGGACGTCGCGTTATAAAAGGTCACCGACCGGCTAAGGTTGTTAAGAAGACTTATTTGTTTGCCGAACCCAACTACACTGAAACAATTGTTAAGTAATTTTAAATGCATCCTGGACCAAACAGTCAGAAATTTAATATCATTAAAAAAATGCCAAAGAACCAGGACCCAATGAACAACGAATTTGTTATAATGTTTGACGAAATGTCCATTAAGAAAAACTTGTGATCCAACAAAAAAGAAGACATAAAACCAATGAACAACGAATTTGTTCTAATGTTTGACGAAATGCCCATTAAGAAAAACTTGTCATCCAACAAAAAAGAAGACATAAAACCAATGAACAACGAATTTATTCTAATGTTTGACGAAAAGCCCATTAAGAAAAACTTGTCATACAACAAAAAGAAGATATAATAGAAGGGTATCAAGCTCATGCTAAACAATTGAATTGAATGAGCCTGGTCTCGAAGCATCTGCTAAACCAATAGTATCCTTTGATTTTACTACAGATACTTTAAACAAAATTTTAAATACAGCTTTGGATCACCCGCGCAGATACATGCAAGAAGTGCGACATGCTGGATAACAAATTAAAAGATAAGACATTGGATAGCGATGAAACCAAGCAAATACAGTTAGAAAAGAGTCTCCACCAAGCCAAAGCCGATACCTTTTTTGTTGATTTAAAACAGAAGAGTAAACTCGCTGTTTCTAATGACGAGTATGAGGTATTAACTTTTGATTATCAGCAGAATATGGCATTGCCTAAAATTCCAGCAGGTGAAGCATTTTATAAACGACAACTTTGGGCATACAATTTTGTATCCACTCAGCAAAAACAGGAAACAGTTTATGACATTGTAAATTTAATGATGCCTAGAATATTATTTAAATACATAAATGTATTAAGTAGTATTTCTTGATAATTGTTGATGACTTACAAAAGCTATGCGAGAGAGGATAAGACAGAAATCATAAATATTCGGCAAATGAGTCAAAGTATTGCATGACCACGAACAGCTTTCTTTATTTCATGTCGTCGTCACGTCGTTATAGAACGGACAACTTTTGATTTCTGATTGGCTTGTTTTGTTTGATTAGGTAGGTATGTGTTGGTATTGGTTGTATGTAATCTGTGGTATTGGTTGGTTTCTGTTGCATTCATGCTTTCATATTAGTGTTTATGTTCCATTTCTTAATATTACTCAATATAATTATTTTTGCATGCCGAAAGGTGGAATATGGAGGTCATTACTTAATATAAGTTTTTGTAAACATCTTTGTAAACCCATATACGCAAATAAATAAATGAATTGAATTGAATAATCGATGTATTGTTACTACTCAAGATATTCCATGCACTATCCATATAAATTTTGCTAAACCTTCTACATCGAATTTTCGATTTAATCGATCGAAAAAATTCGGGGTCGAATATATCCGACACGCTATGACGTGACGTCACGATCAAACTAGAGAAATCTTGCTATTTTTTTCGGATATAACATTTCGAAAGCAATTTGGACGATCAGATGATTTTACCTTGACAATACAACAATAAAAAGTAAATAAAAATAAACCCAATAAAAAAGTGAAAGAAAGAAAACAAAATACGGGTATTTAAAAACTATTTTTCATTCCGATTATCTGTATCCACCTAATATTTTTAGCTGTTATAGCGAGTCATTAAATTACGTTAGGTAAGCTAATCGGGCTAGAAACTTGAAAGAGTGGTAGATTGAAATGTTCTACGCTTGTTTTACTATGGATGTTGGATGTCGTGAAGGATTCCACGAAGGTGTTCCAGCTGGCCATGACGTAGTAGACGTAGGCTGGCGAGGTGCAGTGAGTCTGTTTCACCGCAAATGTTTTGTTGTTATTTCATCGGTAAATTCAACACAGAAGTTCCTGGTCTGAAACGTCCCCCGCCCCCACTTCTGATGTTAGAAGTGTGTTCTTATGTGTATGCTGCTATACGAAATTATTTCTACTGTTAAGATAATCTGTAAAACAAACTACACTTTGATGAAAAATGTTTTGTTTAAAAATAATTGTAATGTTTTACTTTAAATATTATTAGTGTTTCCATCACTAGTAATATTATGTCAAAAAGGGCCTGGGCACGGTTTTGTGAAAAAACTCACAGCGGTTAAAAGGTTTAAAGTTGGCCATTACCATTTTCCGAATCATACATCATCCATGGAGATACGGGCAGTACAACACACTAGTATCAAGCCCTTAATATACATACGTTCTCATGAGTGATAGAAAAACTGAGGCGTATGTGTTGTTCTTTAGTCTGATAAAATCCCAATTGCCTGGCTGGAAACCACACAATTTTAAATCTTATTACGAAATGGCAACGATGAATGCCCATTTCGAAAATATTTCAGAGTTGTGGTGAACGTTTGCTACTTTCACTACAACCAAGCCATTTTTAAAAAAGGCCACGAGTTAAAATTGACGCAATTGAAGATTTAAAAAAACTACCGATTTAAAAAAGTCTACCTTTACTGCCTCAAACTGATATTATAAACGGCTGCGTGTACATCAATGCTAGAGTTATGGTTCCAAAGATACCGAAACAGAATAATTCGTCAAAAATTGAAAAGCATTGGCTACGAGAAGATCTTATACCGACTCGGTAAGTCTTTGGATAAGTCCACAAAACGACAAATGCTTTAGAGTTCTGGCATTGTAAATTATAAAAGTTAAGTCTGTTTGTGTAGACTGACTCAGATAAGTTCTGTCCGGTACGCTGGTGAATGTCCGGCTCGGATTCATCTTCGGTGAGTTTAACGGAGCGTTCCAAATTTTGGTCGACCCCTGCAAAGGTTTCAGCAGTAGTGTACCGTGGGTCATGGAGGTAGTAATATAAAGCTTTTTGAGGCATATTACTAACGGTACCGAAAGTATAATAACTATGCAAATCCACAGAGACATCCATCTCATACTCACACAGCCAATACACCAATGTCGTTTGAAAATTTTCACGTAAAAACTACTGAATGGATTTTGATAAAATTTGGTATGGAGTTAGCTGACACCCTGGATAGCTATGCTATGCTAGGCTATGCTGAATGCTGACGAGACTTACCGCGATAACCGAAGTCCACGCGGACGAAGTTGCGAGCAACAGCTAGTATAAAATAAAATAAAAGTCGTCGAAGGAGATAGCGTTTAAAGTTTAGCAAAAGAAAGCATGCGTGTCGCTGCAGCCAGTTAAAAATAAAATTGTTTTTACTGTAGTAGGTACCTATAGTAAGGAAGAGAAATAAAATTACTTAATTGTTACCTTAGGCAAATAGATAACCGACTATAGACTATTTAAAAATAATTTGACCTTTCTTTATTTATAATGCCGACTGAATGGCGGCGATGCGACGGTGTGGGACGATTTGCGCGCATGTAGGACAAAGCTGCCGCATCGCACCGCTTCCCGTTTCACCGCATCGAATCGCTTTTTAATCGCGTTCGCTTGGAATAGCCTACATAGGACGTCGCGTTATAAAAGGTCACCGACCGGCTAAGGTTGTTAAGAAGACTTATTTGTTTGCCGAACCCAACTACACTGAAACAATTGTTAAGTAATTTTAAAATGCATCCTGGACCAAACAGTCAGAAATTTAATATCATTAAAAAAATGCCAAAGAACCAGGACCCAATGAACAACGAATTTGTTATAATGTTTGACGAAATGTCCATTAAGAAAAACTTGTGATCCAACAAAAAAGAAGACATAAAACCAATGAACAACGAATTTGTTCTAATGTTTGACGAAATGCCCATTAAGAAAAACTTGTCATCCAACAAAAAAGAAGACATAAAACCAATGAACAACGAATTTATTCTAATGTTTGACGAAAAGCCCATTAAGAAAAACTTGTCATACAACAAAAAAGAAGATATAATAGAAGGGTATCAAGCTCATGCTAAACAATTGAATTGAATGAGCCTGGTCTCGAAGCATCTGCTAAACCAATAGTATCCTTTGATTTTTACTACAGATACTTTAAACAAAATTTTAAATACAGCTTTGGATCACCCCGCGCAGATACATGCAAGAAGTGCGACATGCTGGATAACAAATTAAAAGATAAGACATTGGATAGCGATGAAACCAAGCAAATACAGTTAGAAAAGAGTCTCCACCAAGCCAAAGCCGATACCTTTTTTGTTGATTTAAAACAGAAGAGTAAACTTGCTGTTTCTAATGACGAGTATGAGGTATTAACTTTTGATTATCAGCAGAATATGGCATTGCCAAAAATTCCAGCAGGTGAAGCATTTTATAAACGACAACTTTGGGCATACAATTTTTGTATCCACTCAGCAAAAACAGGAAACAGTTTATGACATTGTAAATTTAATGATGCCTAGAATATTATTTAAATACATAAATGTATTAAGTAGTATTTCTTGATAATTGTTGATGACTTACAAAAGCTATGCGAGAGAGGATAAGACAGAAATCATAAATATTCGGCAAATGAGTCAAAGTATTGCATGACCACGAACAGCTTTCTTTATTTCATGTCGTCGTCACGTCGTTATAGAACGGACAACTTTTGATTTCTGATTGGCTTGTTTTTGTTTGATTAGGTAGGTATGTGTTGGTATTGGTTGTATGTAATCTGTGGTATTGGTTGGTTTCTGTTGCATTCATGCTTTCATATTAGTGTTTATGTTCCATTTCTTAATATTACTCAATATAATTATTTTTGCATGCCGAAAGGTGGAATATGGAGGTCATTACTTAATATAAGTTTTTGTAAACATCTTTGTAAACCCATATACGCAAATAAATAAATGAATTGAATTGAATAATCGATGTATTGTTACTATTCAAGATATTCCATGCACTATCCATATAAATTTTGCTAAACCTTCTACATCGAATTTTCGATTTAATCGATCGAAAAAATTCGGGGTCGAATATATCCGACACGCTATGACGTGACGTCACGATCAAACTAGAGAAATCTTGCTATTTTTTTCGGATATAACATTTCGAAAGCAATTTGGACGATCAGATGATTTTACCTTGACAATACAACAATAAAAAGTAAATAAAAATAAACCCAATAAAAAGTGAAAGAAAGAAAACAAAATACGGGTATTTAAAACTATTTTTCATTCCGATTATCTGTATCCACCTAATATTTTTAGCTGTTATAGCGAGTCATTAAATTACGTTAGGTAAGCTAATCGGGCTAGAAACTTGAAAGAGTGGTAGATTGAAATGTTCTACGCTTGTTTTACTATGGATGTTGGATGTCGTGAAGGATTCCACGAAGGTGTTCCAGCTGGCCATGACGTAGTAGACGTAGGCTGGCGAGGTGCAGTGAGTCTGTTTCACCGCAAATGTTTTGTTGTTATTTCATCGGTAAATTCAACACAGAAGTTCCTGGTCTGAAACGTCCCCGCCCCCACTTCTGATGTTAGAAGTGTGTTCTTATGTGTATGCTGCTATACGAAATTATTTCTACTGTTAAGATAATCTGTAAAACAAACTACACTTTGATGAAAAATGTTTTGTTTAAAATTAATTGTAATGTTTTACTTTAAATATTATTAGTGTTTCCATCACTAGTAATATTATGTCAAAAAGGGCCTGGGCACGGTTTTGTGAAAAAACTCACAGCGGTTAAAAGGTTTAAAGTTGGCCATTACCATTTTCCGAATCATACATCATCCATGGAGATACGGGCAGTACAACACACTAGTATCAAGCCCTTAATATACATACGTTCTCATGAGTGATAGAAAAACTGAGGCGTATGTGTTGTTCTTTAGTCTGATAAAATCCCAATTGCCTGGCTGGAAACCACACAATTTTAAATCTTATTACGAAATGGCAACGATGAATGCCCATTTCGAAAATATTTCCCAGAGTTGTGGTGAACGTTTGCTACTTTCACTACAACCAAGCCATTTTTAAAAAAGGCCACGAGTTAAAATTGACGCAATTGAAGATTTAAAAAAACTACCGATTTAAAAAAGTCTACCTTCACTGCCTCAAACTGATATTATAAACGGCTGCGTGTACATCAATGCTAGAGTTATGGTTCCAAAGATACCGAAACAGAATAATTCGTCAAAAATTGAAAAGCATTGGCTACGAGAAGATCTTATACCGACTCGGTAAGTCTTTGGATAAGTCCACAAAACGACAAATGCTTTAGAGTCTTGGCATTGTAAATTATAAAATCGTGGGGAAAAAGAACCCAAATATGATGCACTTGTTCCACATTTTGAAGTAAGCTGCGTATGGCTGCGCAGAAACGTTTTAAGGCCTCTTTGGTGGAAGTGCACATGCGCGAACTTTCCCCTTCCACGTCACTTTTGGTTCAACTTGTTTGCCGGCCACTATACTTTATTGTATTGTTTTCAAATGACATAATACAGCTGAATGCAATAAAAAGTAAAAGAGCAAAAAATACTGTGTCAAAGACGAACTCATTCAAGAAGCACAGCTGGAATATATTCAAGATGAAGTAACAGTGAGGCATGTTTTAGAAATTTTGCGAAATTATGTAAAAGAGCGCTAATCGATGTACCTATATACTCCTGCTTCTAAACATGATCAATGTGACATTTAATTTTAATAATAAGGATGTTAACAATTTTTCCAAATTTCTTTTATTTTGAAGATTGACGCATGATTACCATAAAAATGTTTTTTTATTTCAAAATATTAGTATCTTCGATGAGAAAATATACAATATTCGACTAATTTTGAATTTTCCCGCTAATACACTAACGACTGACATGACGTCACTAGTCGCAAAACATTGGTCGCGATTCATGACTACATGCCCAGTTTATGTGTTTTCTTATCATTACTTGAGTCCAAACAATCAAAATCGTCGTGCTAAGGCGTTAGACAGGTACATTCGCTTCTCTCTCTCTCTCTCTCTCTCTCGACCGGCGTCAAACTGTGCACACGTGTTATTACTTGCTCTGTTTTCTTTAAATAAATTATATAACAAAAAGTTTTTGTTCAGTGTCTAAATATAAATAATCCTCCTCGGCCAACCCCAAAATATAATAGTTGCGACGAAAATGATCAAATACATACAGGAAATTAAGTGATTTTACGAAAACCGCATTGCACTCGTACTGAGATTACAAGCAAGGTTTTTGCATTTTCGCCCTTGTGCCGGCATCGGCAGCGCACAGCGCAAGAGAGCATGCTGTTTTGTGTTTAAACAAAATTTCAATCGACGTGATTTCTCAAATTCATTTAAAACAAACACGAATAGTTGTAACAAGAAAATCTAACCTAATAAATGAAATTCATTCACGGTTATTTAGAAAATATAAAAACCAAAGGACGCCTTGGATACAAACGTTGGACAAGCACACATTACTCAAAATCAATACAAAATGTCCCTGCGATTTCACAAATCAGCCCTTTTCACTAACTACAGCAGCACAAACGAGCCAAAATAATAGTCGACGTAATGCTTGGACATTACCGAATGTTAAAACTTCGCATGCACAAAACGCATATTCTTTAAAAGGCCCTTACATGTACCAGTTTCTCGATAAAAAAATTCAGGTGTTGGGGGATTCAAAATTTGTATGTAAAAAAAAATCATTCTATGGTCGGCTAAACAGAACTACAGAGACACACTGAAGATCATTCAAGTGCTACAATAAACGTTGATAGCGCTCGTACTCTTTATAAAGTTAACTAAGTACTTACTAAACGCAACACTATGGAAGCGAGTTGATTGGGTTGTTCATAGAAGGCAGGATAAAAAAGAAAATGGGATTTCTAAAATGTGTATTAATTATATTTATTTTATTGTTAGTTTGGAATTTACATACACCTTTTATAAATTATTTATAGTATACTCAAAACCTTTACGTTCTTTATATTTATTTTATTTTATTAAATTCCTAACACAAAAGTTAAACACACAAATAACACACCCATATTGCTACACAAAACACACATTTCTATCCAATTATAGTTATGCATATTCTGTAGTTAAATATCTGTCTCACCGATTTACACTGATGAGTTAATTGAATGCCTAAAGATATGAATTGGGTGCTTAATTGATTGACATAAAGACAATGTCACGACAAAACAAACATCATGCACACGAAAAAGGAAACCTGCAGCCCGACCGCTGGAGAGTGAACCCACGTGAGAATGTTGTATAGTTTGTGAGCGCACGCACACATAAGAAGCGCACGGCGCGCGCGCCCGGCAATCACACTCCCTTACCGCGCATGCTTAGTCTGACGTCAAACGTGACGTCAGCGTTGCCCGCGTCTCACACACACAACGCTGTTCCGTGCACAGCGCATTATAATTTTATTGTTACCTCACTTGGGTTCATCACTCAGTCCACCTGGCACTTACAAATCTGTTAGCTACCCACTTTTATTACTTTTTTCTTATTTTTTTAAATTAACACTGTTGTAAATTATATTTGTTAGGTATCTACCTGGGTAGTAAACGGGAAAACGGTCTTATCTAGTATAATATTGTATTAAATAGATGTGGGTTAGCATTTCACACACAATACCATCAGCCTCCAAGCTGGGCATGCATACACAGAACTTGAATACATCACACACCACATCGCATTTGCAGTGGGCGGGAATCGAACCCGCGACCCTATTGTTTGTTGTATTTTTGTGCTATACAGTGTTGGATGATACGCAATGCTTATAAAGGCGTAGAAAAATGCATCCATAGAATATACTCGTACTACAGGGGTATATCACATAAATATTTGCGTAGGGTGGGATTTGAATCCACTACCCCATTGTTTGTGAGGTTAGTATTGTGTTATATGGAAGATATGATGTTTTTGTTTGGAAGATGATGTGTATTCAACACGCAGATGTTTTCACTGATTCGACTGGGATTCGCACCCACAACCCTATTAAATTTGTTGTTTTTGTATTATTTAAGAATGGGTGCTAAGTACTACCTATATACTTAGTTGTAATTAAATGCATACATAGAACATAAATATACTTGTATCCATCACAAAAATATTTGCTCTGGACGGGAATCGAACCCACGACCCTACTGTTTATGGTTTGAATACTGCATAACAATGAACGATAGAGAATGCTAATATGGCTGTGAATAGATATATACATTGAACATAATTCTCGTATTCATCACGCAAATATTTGCATTGGGCGGGAATCGAATCCACGACCCTATTTTTCATAGTATTTGTAGTACATGGATGTAGATATGGATATCAAATATAATATGATGATGATGATGATTGATGAAATCCTTATATGGTTGTGAATAAATACAAACAGATATTATACTTGTATTCAACTCACGGATATTTGCAGTAGGTGGGAATCGAACCCACGACCCTAAGTATTGACATTGCATGTTTAAGGCAATCGTCGTTTATTGCGTATCTTTTATCTAAACTGTCATTACAAGAATATTTTAATACCTATTGTTATTTTTTGTTTAGTTTTTTTTGTGCCGTTTTTTAACCTCCTAGGATCCCTCGTACATATTCCTGTACAAAATAATTTAGTACAGTCAGTCCCAAGGCTAATTCAGACTTGTACTCATAGAGACTTATGGTACACTTTTCTGTACATATTATTCAAGCGGTCTTCTGTTCGTTTTGAATTCTCGCGGCCTATATTTTGACACGACACCTGACGTATCAGTGCATATTGTCTATGGTTTCAAAACTACCAACTGTTTAAAGATCATTGGTGAAACACACGTGTGAGGTTACGAAAAGATGGCGCCGCCCGGCCACGCAGGTAAATATTAATCTTGATTTATCCTAAGGATCACAATCGATTTTATGCTATACATTTATTAATTTATTTCGATAATGAATATAATACTTTTTTTTTTCATTAGTTATACTGTTTTGTTTTTGCATTGCATGCACATTTTTCTGTACTTTGGGACTTAACTTCAAATTTTGGAAAATTCAATTTGTTCATTTTTCTGTACAGTGGGTCGTAAAGTTAATAGTAGTTTGGCAATATGTTTTTATATATTATTACTTTGATCCACAGGTCTAACAGATAGGGACATCTATGACTTCCTCAACCAATCGGACTATGAAGATGATGCAACAGATGATGAATATAATCCACCCGTGAATCAAGAGGACTCTTCTGATACGGGTGCAGATTATGAATCTCCCTTACCTCCTCTTCTGCCTATATCAACGCGTGGGCGAGGCAGAGCCCCTGTACGTAATAGCAGAGGCCGAAGCCGCGGTGGGCCACGTTCTATATCAAGCCACATTGAGTATGCAGACACAACGGTAGAAAGTGATCAGGCAGCGGAGTGGCAGGCTAAAAATTTTAACCCACCAACTCCACATCTTTCGGAACCCAGTTACCAGCCTAATGAAACTGAAAACTTCAGCAGTATCAATTATTTTGAGCAATACTTAGACGATTTCTTCATACAACTAATTACCGAAAAAACTAACCAAACATCCGTAGCGAATACTAGCAAATCTCTAAATCTAACGAAAAGAGAGTGCAAAAAGTTTATTGCTATTACCATGATAATGTCTTGCTTGAATTTTCCTTACATACGAATGTATTGGGAACGAAGATGGCGAGTACCTTTGGTTGCGACAGCTATGTCTCGAAATCGATTTTTCCAATTGAGATCATCGATTAAGATTATTTTTGATGAAGATGTGACGCAAGAACAGAGAACTAGTGACAAACTGTGGAAGGTGCGGCCATTAATCAACAGAGTGTTACAAGGATGTCACAAACAAGTCAGGGAACAACACATATCCATTGATGAAATGATAGTGCCTTTTTCGGGAAGCTGTGGTATGAAGCAATACTATCCGAATAAACCCAACCCTGTAGGTTTAAAAGCATTTGTACTAGCCAACCCAGATGGAACAGTCTGCGACTTTACAGTTTACCAAGGGAGTACCACATATTCTGAAGAAAATGCTGCTGGATTCGGGCTTGGAGAAAGTGCTGTTATAAGTTTAACACGCTCTCTAGTTCCAGGACATATTATTTATTTCGACCGGTATTTCACATCAGTGAAATTAGCTAAAGAATTAAATGCTAGGGGATTCAAGTGTGCTGGAACTATCATGAACAAGAACAAAATTAAAAATTTTGATTAACCCCCGACTACCTCAGATTTGTTACCTGTACAACATTCTACTAGTCAACCCCTTTCATTTGATACACATATAAAGGGAGTTGTGAAAAAAAAAAATATAATTCGCAATTTTGTGGTGGCGGCCATCTTGGATTTGGTTTTTTTATAGTGTATAGTATTTTACTAGTCAAGTCCTTTCATTTGATACCCATATTGAGGAGGTTGTGAAGAAATATTTTGTCCGCCATTTTGTGGTGGCGGCCATCTTGAATCGATATTAACCAAATATAGCTAAGAACATCCGCACGGATATTAACTTTCAAATAAAAAAAAACGCATTGAAATCGGCCCATCCGTTTGAGCTCTACGGTGCCACAGACAGACACACACACAGACAGGCAGACAGACATCGACGTCAAACTTATAACACCCCTTTTTTTGGTCGGGGGTTAAAAATAGAATTCCGCTACCCTAAAAAGCGTCCTTCCTGACGATGCCGAAATGAAGAGACGAGGAAGAGGTACGAGTTCGGTTTTCGTAAACGCCGATGAAAGCATAGCGTGCACCAAATGGTTTGACAACAAGGCTGTGGTTTTGCTCTCCACAATATATGCCAGCGAACCCCAGGATGAATGTCGTCGTTGGTGCAAGACTCGGCGAGAGTACATAAAAATACAGCGACCAATGGTTGTCAAAATGTATAACTCTAAGATGGGAGGAGTTGACATGGCTGATCGAATGCTTGCTGTATGTCCATCTAGGGTCCGGACAAAGAAATTGACAATCCGCTTTATTTCGCATTTGATTGATTTAAGCGCATCAAATGCATGGATTCAGTATAAAAAAAAACAGAGATAAACAAGGGAACGCCTCTACAAAAAATTCACTGAAGCAATGGAAACTGGCACTAGCGGAGTCTCTGATGGAAATAACAAATGAGTTGGAAGGAACCTCGGATGACGAATATGCAGAGACAGCTGAACCAGCTCGCAAAAGAGGCAGGCCAGCTGTCAATGTGATTCCAAAAGCAGTAGGCTTCGCGGGGCATCACACATGCCAATATTTACAGGCATGATGAACCGATGTCGTAAAGAAGGCTGTGATAAAAGATCTTCCGCAAAGTGCAGTACGTGCGATGTTATTCTGTGTCTATCATCAGCTCGTAACTGTTACAAAGAATTTCACGAAGAATGAGATAATAGCCAAAAAATTGATCTCAATTTTAAACACAAAGAATTTATAATTTTGAAGTGATACAATTTTAGTTTTTGTTACAAGAATTTATATAATTTTAGTTTTGTTTAGAAGAAGTGAAATAGTTTTAGTTTTTTAGAAGTAGTGCTACTGTTTTTTTTTTCATGAGTCTGATTAAGTCAGAACATCGTATTATTATTTTTAAATTTTTAGAAGTTTTATAATTTTAGGTTTTTTTAGAAGATGTTTATAGTTTTAGTAAAAAAAAACACGAGTCTGATTAATAAGTCTGAAAATTGTATTTTTATGAAAAATGCTGCCTTTATATAAATAATATTAAACAAGTACAATTTATCCACTTGTATTTTATTTTCTTGAAACAGCCTATGGGAGGATTTTAAGACCCAATATACATTTTTATGTACAAATTAGAATCACATAAAAATACCACAGTAGTCATCTCGACATCCATAGTTAACCTACATATATATCATTTTAACATAAATAATCCAAAAAAATTTAAATGTAGCATTTATATACCTAGGCCTCAGAAGGAATATTTAATTTGTATACTTTTGTGTACAACGTGTCTCTACGAGCACACAAAAATAATTAGCCCTGGGTCCTAGGAGGTTAAATGTAGGTCTAACTATTCTTTACGGAGTTACTTGTGTACATGTGTACATTGAGTTAAACGATAATTTGTAACACAAAGGATATTTATTTATTTATAAACAATGTAACACGCATAAAACGAACACATCATACCTACACACAATCATTCTCTCACGACTCACGACATCTCTTTCACACTCGCTCTGTATGAGCATTTATATCTAGATTACCCTCATTATTTTAGCAAATTGTAACCTGATATTGTTTTCATTTTATTTTCTTTAATAGGTACCTACTAAGTCAAAAGAATGTAGAAGGAGCCTGGATTCCCACAACACAGGTCACCCTAGTGTGGGGTCCAGTGCACACTAACTCACTTAGAATCCGCACTGCCTACTTTATTTTGTCGTATATCTGTTTTCGTGTGTTTTTAATTCTGTGTTTGTTTTGTTTTTGGCACAATAAACGTTTTTTTTCATTTTATTTTTTCAATTTGACATTCAAATTAGTGGGCAAAAATCGAGTACTTACGAAAATCATTGCGAGAATTAACCAGTTCTGGAACACTAGAAAAATATCTGCAATGTACAACAATAGCCTGTGAAAAATTCGCGGATTGTTACGAAGGCATCGATATATTATACGAAGTGCATAACACAACAGATTTTACAACAGTAATAAAAGAAAAAATGAACTTCCAAATTGCAGCATTCGATGGAGAAAACTGGAAATTATTTCAACAACAATTGGACTGCGTAATAGCTCTGAAAGGCATTCCAGAGGTAAAAAAACAGCGTTATTGCGTTTAACCTTATTGGCGTTACTTTTCAAATCATAGTTTAATTTTTTTCAAAATATGTACATAACAACATTACCAGCAGTCGAAATTAAAATAAATTACGCTACGCAAGGGAGTCTCGGTCAGTACGGCGCGAGCGCCTTCGAGGCAGGCAGGAAGTCGAATGAAATAGACTTCCTGCCGAGCAGCGTGACAGATAAACCGTACTTTGTTGAAGAGGTTACTGGTAGACAAGAGGATTCTGAAGAAACAGATGTGGAAGAAGTTACTCGTAAATCTCCACTTTTACATGAAACGATTGAATGTGATGAAACGGACTCGGCAGATGTTAGTCTCATTCGTTATTGACCGTTTCATGGAATAAGAAATCTTGTATTTCTGTTGCGACTCCTATGACATTGCTAACATCCGCCTTAACAACTGTTGCCGAAACAATTTCAAATAGATCTGCTTATCAAACACTATTAGTAATGATCTTGTTGATTGCAAACCCAAAACTATTGCAATGGAAAAAGCAGATGTAACATTGACTTCAAAAATAGGACCAGACCAGACCAGAGTAAGACCAAGACACCTCAAGCAAAATTACAATCGTTGATTCAAGCTCTCAAATCAGGAAGACTGATGTCGCTGTTGCTGGACCCAGTAACTTTATTTCTCCAAAAGAATGCCGTCCAATACTGAAAGCAAAACCACGAAAGAAGACGCATGTAGCAAGAAATCGTGGAAAAAGTTTGATAACAACAGATACACCAGAAACATAGCATTGGCTAAAAAGAAACAAAATTTAAGTAAAAGGAAGACTTGAAAACAAATGAAGAAAAATGTCAAAAGGACCATACGAGACTTATTTAAGGAAGGTAAAAAAAGAAAGAAGCAGGTTGAAATATCATCCGATTTATCTAATGATGATGGTGAAAAACTCGTGTGCAGTGGATCATCTTCTGGGTCATTTCATTTTGGGTGGAGTCAGACAACAAGATATAGTCTTATGTGATGATTTCACCCTTTTGTCACGCGAACCACGCGGGAAAGATAATGTTCTCAACCTAGTTTAAGAATCAACTCGAATAATTGTGTACGGTGGTCTATATCTGTAAATATATAAATATAAATTGGAAAAAGGAACAGCAATAAATGTGTCATATTGTCAAAGAGTACTATCATTTTCTTGGATGTAACGGAGCTAGCCGAAGATTTAGGGCTAGCAGGCGGCTTCCCGCTCGCAACCCCGTGTTTAAGGTTTAGGTTAAGGTAGGTAATTTTAGTACAAAATTACAGTCTATATGCACTCGCTTTGTATTTCACATATCGATGGAAGCTTACTCATCCTCGACATAAAATTAGAAATTCGTCTATTGCTATTTTCCTTGTAGGGTGATAAATATATTTCATACTTTTATTTATTTCCTAATTGAAATTTTTTAATTTTATTTAAGTAAGAAATTTTGAAGAGACACGTGGCATTGCGTGCCATGCTTCCACTGATACCTGATAATGAAATTTTAAATGGATGGTCTTATATCATCAGAAAGTCTGAATGGTGAACAAAGTAAGTAAATATAATATTGAATATAATGTCGCAGTACGAGTTAGTATACTATATCCATCGGAAATGCGGGCTTATACTATTTTATTATGATCACTAATTTTACCGCAATAAAAGTTTTTAAAATGGTTCATGTTTATGGATTTGAGAAATATCCTGGATCTATAACTAACTACCTCTTTAAAAGTAAATATCCTTTCAAACGTAAATAGATCCGTTATGATTGACTGTATATAAAGCAATAGGGATGATAACGTGGTCAAAAATATACCATCCGTTCGTTCATTAGTCCGATAGATAGATTATTTATGAATAAATACGGGTCACGTATTTTTGTTTCATCAAATTATTAAAAATCGACAAAGATATAGACTTATAGACCATCAAACTTCCGGAGCGGGGTAGTGACGTCAAGTCTACATAAAAATCGTACATGGACGTGACGTAAGTCGAAACTTCTAGTAGTCTAGTAGTCGTTTTTACAACAAAAGAAAAAATACGTGTACTATCCTACTTCCGACTAATATTATAAATGACAAAGTTTGTTGCTTAAATTATATTAAATTTATTGATTCAATTATTAAATTAAATTTATTGATTCAATCACTATATTGGCTTAAAAAACATCAAAATTCTTTATTACACTTGGAACAAATACTTAATCTAAGTTAATAGTTCATTAGCAGCCGTGCTAGGCTGGATACCTGTGTTACGGCTGCTAAGATTCCCACCTCCGGCGCTCACTCAGTCACGTAAACCTTTTTTTGTGTAGAATGTAGCTTATTGAGAAGTAGTTATTAATTTTCATTTTACCGTGGGTATTTTTGTTTCATGTTAATGATCTTGTTGTATGGTCCAAGTTAAGAGGGAGCGCCTTAGATGTTCCATTGGTCAATTTCATAGCATGTTGGTACAATTATTAGAATTATATATTATTACAATACTCGTATTATTGAAATTACATACTTATAGTTATTTCATAGCCAAACAGTATATAATTAATGATTTACTTAAAAATCTTTTACTTTCTTTTATTTTAATTCTTTACTTAATCACGTTGCACCGTCTGAACGGATCGGGTTGAAAGTTGGAACAAAGATAAGCGATAGTCTGGAAAAAGACATAAGACTACTTTTTATCCCGAAAAATAGCGGGAACAACGGAAACTACGCGGATGAAACCGCGGGGAGCTGCTAGTATTTTTTTATAATCTAACTGACGGACTAATTCGTTTTTTTAGTCATCATGCCTGCTCTGAATAAAGGCTAAAACGCACGGAACAATTATTATATGACATATTTTTCTGTAACAGGATTCACTAATTACTAATACAAACGATCCACTCTTGTGTCAATTATTATATGACATATTTATCTTAAACAGGATTCACTAATTACTAATACAAACGATCACTCTTGTGTTCCTGACTTTGCCAAAAATGATATTGACAAATAGCTTCATTTAATGAAAAAGGCTGCTTCGGAGAGCATCCAACCAATGAAAAGTATATACGACGATCATGCAATACCTCTAAAGAACGCAGGCATAGATTTTATCAGTAAAATACAGACATTTAGTTGGGTTAAAAATAGTCTCTTGAATAACCGTAAAAATAAACACAAGGTACGAAAGATATTTTTTGAAAAAAAGGTAGAGATCCTCCTGAATTTGAAGACTTTATGTTGGGGGACTATCAGACGCAAGTGGCAGTACCGTCTTTTCTACTTAGTATCGCTAGATGTGAGACGTGACACTTCACGCCTCACGTACGTGGTACGCGGTTGTGAGACTCGAGTCAGTTGCACCCAGTCTTGCTGTTCCAATGGATAAGCGTAGAACAAATTGCTAATTTGAAGAAAATTGATAATATGTACAAAAATAATAGAACATATAAATTCAATCCATCCTTCGATATCTTACTACAGAAGAGAACACGTCCCAAATAGAAAATATCTGCACTCGGACCTCACTATGACTGCAATCTATGAAGATTTTTGCTAGAAACAAAATATGAACAACCGTCCTGCTGGTGACCAGATTTCCTGTGACCTCACAACCAGACACAGTGACAATGTGACACAGTGCATAAAGACACAGAAACTGCCAAATATACCAAAATTGCGAAAAACCACTCTGTAAATATACTTCAGCTAGGCAAGCATACCAAGATAATGTTAGTTAATAAACAAAATAATGCCAACCTCAATTCAGGAGCTGGATATTTTGCTGCTAGTCTCGCAAAGGTAAATATGCTTCCGCGTATGGACCAATTTAAAATCGTAATGTTTTATCCGAGAGTAAGGCTGCGTTTCCACCAGAGATGTGCGATGGAAATGTGTCGTGCGAGGATGTCTAGCTGTGCTGTGAAAATGTGTGGGTGTTTCCACCAAAGCTGTGCGATGATAATGTGCCTACGAGGATGTGTAGCGGAGCTGTGAAAATGCGCATTAATGTGTGGCGCGAGGATGCGTTGCGAAGCTGTGAAACGTGTCGACGGGGGGTGCGGTGTAGTGGGAGCGGAGTAACGCGAACGCCTGCCTGCCGCTCACCGCGCTGCGCTCACGTCTCACTTTGCTGTCGTAAGCGCTTGTAGTCGTACGCATGTCGTACGGTTGCGTGGCATAATGGACGAAAAATTAATTGATGCCGTTCAAAAGTTTCCGTGTTTGTGGAACACTTCTTTGTCATTTTACAAATGTAATGAAACTAAGGACGCTGCGTGGGAGGAAATAGTCAAAGAAATACAATATAAAGATGGTAAGTAATAATCATGTATTAAAATCAGGTATATTAAAATACAAGTTACAATATTTGGGTATTTAGTGTGTGCGATGAATTCGTGACGAAATACGAGTATCTTGCCATGACACTTTTCCTTGATTATTGAAATAAGAGCAGTATTTCTCTCTTACATCATAACTATCACTTGACACGACGACGGAAATGCTAGGAACCGATACAAGAGTACTTGTATTTGTGTTATCAATGCAATCCAAATAATTACTTTGTCTTTCAATTAAAAAATTATGCATTACACATGTGGCTTTTACGATTTTGTCAACCGTTTCCACTCTGCATTCAAAGTCTTTACGATACACATACCACTTTCGTGCCAATACACCGAATGTAGCTTCTACAATGCGACGTGCCCTCGAAAGTCTATAGTTAAATATACGTTTCTGTTGGTCTAACTGGTCCCGCGGATATGGGCGCATGAAATTTTCCATCAAAGGAAAAGCCTCATCTCCAATGAATACAAATGGTACTGGTTCACCTCCTTCATATAATGGTTCAGGTTCTGGAAGATTCAATCTTTTTTCTTTCAAATATTTTCCAAAAACACTATCATCAAATATTCCAGCATCACTAAATCTTCCCATGGATCCCACATCAACCATTATAATCTTTCTCCTAGCGTCAGCTAAGCACATAAGCACTATAGAAAATCTTTGTTTGTAATTAAAAAAAGAGGACCCAGTGTTTGCAGGACACATTATATAAACATGTTTACCGTCTAGAGCCCCCAAACAATTTTTAAACTGCCATAGCTCTTGAAAATCCTTTGCTATTCGCTTCCAGTCGTCTTTGGTAGGTTTTGGAATAACAAGAGGTTGTAAAACAAGCCAAAGAGCATTACAAACTTCTGCCACAATTCTCGACACACTTGCTACTCCAATCCTAAAATTTTCTGCCAATCGTGTGAACGACGAGCCCGTGGATAAATACCTGCAAAAAAGGAATGTTTATAATAATAGTAAGAAAATAATTAACAAATAAAAAGTACTCTTTACCTGTTACTGATTTTTGCGATCTGTAAGACAACATGCTTGGTATAAAAATGTTATATTCCTACTCATTATTTTCTATTATTTCAGTGAAAAGCGCTAAGTATCGTTGGAAACAACTACGGGATAGCCATCGGGACGCGCTAAAGAGGCAGAAATCTAAAAAAAGCGGACAGGCTACAACCAAAACACGTGAATGGAAATACCAAAATTGATGGAATTTCTTTTTACCGTACATGGCCAACAGAGATAGAGAGTCAAGTTATAAAGAGGATATTTCGTCACCAAATAATGAAGATGACTCTTCGCAAAGCACTCAATATTCATTAAACCAAGATGACTCTTCGCAGAGCACTGAACATACACCAAATCAAGCTGACAATCCCAACAATCTTTACGAAATAGCCTCAACTTCAGGCATTTCAACAGATTCGGTCACCCGTCATCATCAAAGAAGAAAAAGGCGATGAATTATCAATTTTAATACAAAAACATATGAAAAATCAAGAAGATTTTCGAAAAGAAAGGCAAGAATTAAGAGAACTTTTAAAACCAACGGACTGCGATGATACTGATCATTTTTTTCTTTCAATGGCGAAAACATTTAAAAAATTACCAGATTACATGCAAGTTCCTTTAAAAGGAAACTTTTAATATGATTAGCGAAGCCGAAGAATCTTACGTGCTGTCGTGGTATAATCAAAATATTGGTTATTCTTCAAGCTCTGGTAGCAGTATAGCAGTAGGTAGTAATATAGCAGGCCAGATGGATTTGCCGCCTCAGCTGGATCCTGAACAACTTGGTTATTCTTCAAGCTCTGGTAGAAATACAAATAAAACAGTGGGCCAGATGGATTCATCTTTCCAACTGGAAGCTGTACAACCAGCATCTCCGGGAACACAACATTCAGACCTACAAACGCCAAATACTTCAAACAAAGTAGGAACAGAGCCTAATTTGCCATGAAAAAGAGGAACTTGTTGTCTACTTATTTTGCAGATTATGATTACTTTTCAATTAATATGTTTAATAAAGACAAAATTGATTCAAACTATTTTACTTACTTTAAACATACCGCCAATTTTTCCTTGGTGCTGATGCATTCTCTGTAGTGAGTGTCTTCTTTCTTGATAATGTTCTCAATCAAATTGTGTAACTCATAAAAGTTACTTCTAGATACTCGATAAGAATTTTCGAATATTTCATCATCAGCCGTATGAAAAAAGGTAAAGAATTCTCCATGTAATCGATGATATTTAATATGGTTACGTATCCAAAACCTGTGTGTTCTTGTATTGCTCAAAATTATAGAACTAATAAACTCCGTATCTTCTGCTTCCATTTCTTCATCACAAATTGTTAAATATAAAAGTATTTTCTTTTTCCAATTATCCATATTATTATCTATTTTGCGCACTTCTACTTCCAACAAACTCCGTCTATGGACTGGCTGGTACAGTATGCGCAAACCTCGCAACACATCTTTCTCAACACACATTCCTCGCACACTTCCCTCGTACACATCCCTCGCACACATCCCTCGCACACATCCCGCGCTTGTTTTGTATGCACAAAATCTAGCTCCGCTGAGCCGTTTCCACCAGAGCTGTGCTGACCGAGGCAAGGTAAATGAAGCGATCCTATTGGTTCTTTACAAACACATCCCTCGCTATGCATCCTCGCACATCTCTGGTGGAAACGCAGCCTAATAGTATTCAATGAGAGTTTTGTCCATACGTGACAAAAAACCACACTAATTGTCAGATCTTTGCTGCAATATGAAGCCATTTTTGGCCGTTAAGTGAATGACACAGCAACTTGTTTCAAAGCTTTTTTATATAATACAATTGTTTCTGTTGGTAGAGGAGCAAACTGCGAAGACGATGCTAATGAATCTATGATTGATTTTGAAGACTTCTTCAAATGTGTTGAAAATACTGAAATGGATTAGTTCAAAAATAGTCTTACAGTTAAAAAAAACTATTCCGTGTCAGTTACCACACGAACTACAACTACCTGAGCTACATTTACCTGACGATTTGTTTTTCGAGGATGATGCAGAATTACTGCAGGCTGAAACCAGTTTATTTACCACATTTGAAAAGTAGCTCACTGTGTATGTTGCAGGATATTTAGCCTTAGCAGTAATCAAAAAAATCCGGTGGAGTTGTGAGAGATGTGTGCGTAGTTTAAAAGAAGAAGATCTAGAATTAAGTGGCACATCAACATATACTCGTAGTTATAAACTTCGGGAGTGGTGGCAAAACAAAAAAAGTCTAATTTATTCAACACTAAATCTGTGCAAGCTAGTTGATACCGCTACATCTTGCTTTGAAGTTAATGTGAAACCAATTCTTCATGAAGCACATATTTCTCAGCTAGCCATTATAATGATGTTGACAAATTGTAACAATATGGCATGGATTTGTGACGATCGTCAGTGTAGCTCAGGTAGTTGTAGTTCGTCCAGTGACATTGGGCAGTTTTTTTTTTTTTGTAGCACGGTTTTGGAACTGATCCATTCAACACATTGGAAGAAGTGTTTGAAATCAATCATTCATTCATTATCATCCTGTTTGAAATTTGCCATTTTACCAACAGTGGTGTGCTCGATTTTGCGACAATGTTAGATTTTAGATCAGCTGTAAAATGTAGTTGTGTTGGATAACGCTTTGTCGAACATTATTTTCGTATCCATTGAATGGATTATTATCCATTCACGTAAAATGTTATCTATTTTTTCTTAAATATAATATGTTGGTGTAGGTTTAGGTATCTGTAGTAGCCTGTAGCCTTTTAATTCAACATATTTACATATATCTTTCAGTGATTAAAGTGAAGTAATGAGGCCTTTGTACGTATTGTACAATTTTCGCTCTTAGAAAAATTTCAGATTTGTGGAAAGTCATCGTGCGCCTATTATTTTTGTAGCTTTCTTCAGCACGTTTTGTCTTCTATGTTTGAACACGTTTTTTAAGAAGGGCTATTGATACATTTAAAAAGTTTATCGAGAACTTCTATAGTTTCTGCAGTTTCTAAGATTTCTTTACTTTCTGTATGATCACCGTACTTCTCGGCCATAAGTTTTGATATAGCTGTGTTGGTATTACTGAATATTCTTGAGCTGCCAGCTTAACTTTTAACCTCGTAAGTCCCCGCGTATTTGTACAAGTACAAATTAATGATAACAGTTCAAACCTGACATTTAAATTATAGAGGTGGAGTAATTGCCTAATGTAAACCTGACATTTAAACTATAGAGGTGGAGTAATTGCCTAATGTACTTACCCAAGTACAAATTTTGGATTACCCATTTACCGGATTGTTTTTTTTACAACGGCAGAACTGCTACTGTCATATTGATTCTTTACTCTGTGGTTGATTCTGCCATATTAGACAGGTTACGTCAAGTATCAGTGTTAGTCTCACTTTTAGCAAGATGGACGAGCGGGCGGGCCGTCGGCCAGCATGAGGTAAGATAATCTATTTGTATCAATTTAATCATTCAGTTATTGTATTGTTTTTGTATGAAATAATGCTTATAAATTATGAATGTTGTATTACAAGCAAAATTTGAAAAAAACTATATATTTAGAGTGATTTGTGATCAGTCAAAATAATGTGTACTTGACATGGTACGTTAAGTGTTTGTTACATAAATAGCTGTTTATATTTGTACTTGTGGCAACACATTCGGTCTATATAACTACTGTTTTTTTTTTGTATTCCAGCGCTTGATGAGATACAAATAGCAGAGCTTCTTAATAGTTCGGAGTTCGAAGACTCCGATGATGAAGATGTGTTTGTGCCTGAACCTGACCAAGAAACGAATAGCAATTCTTCTTCGTCTTCAGAATCTGAAGATGAAGGAACAGAAATCGCTGCACGTGGAGGTGGATCTACCGTCGTGCTCAATGTGCTCGTGGACAACGAGTTGGGCATGGCCGAGGCAGATATACCAGTGTAAGGGCGCGACGTGCCCAAAATGCAAGGAGTAGGCCTGCGAGATCTAGCTAGGGTTGCCAACCGTACTATAATATATAGTATTGTACTATATTTCGGGTCTGCGTACTATATACTGTTGAAAAAATATATAGTACGTAAAAATACTATATTTTCAACACCGACAAATCTAACAACCAAATCCTTAATTTAAAAAAAAAAAAAAACGCGCCTTTAAAGTACCCGATAGGCGATAACGTGTATCCGAACGCTTGCGTAACGAACTTGTCAATGTCAAATTGACAACGTCAATTTTGACGTCGTCAAACGAGATTTTGGTCTGCTTTATTTATTTATCGGCAGAATTGTTTTCAATTAGATGTTATTTCATTTGAAAAGTGGAAATCCTAAATAAATTAGGTATGGAAAGTGGTAGTGATAATGAATGTGCGTCAAATTCTAGTACGCCGCTAACGCCGACTAAAAAACGAAAAATAATAAAAAGACTCAAAAATTTAAACCGGAGTGGGAAAGACAGTATGACTGGATTACTGAAGATCCCCAAAATATTTATAATGCGAAATGTAAACCATGTAATATAACATTTTCTGTGGGGAAAAGTGGCATTGGCCAGGTTAGATCTTTTAGGTTATGTTAACTTCTTGCATCTTCTGTTGTTTTATTTTTATTCAATGAAATTGCCAACTGATTTGATTTGCATAATAAGTGGTACTTAAAATGTTTTACTTATAATCCATTGCAGATTAAACAACATGGTGAAACAAAGCACCACAAACTCAAAACAAACTTCTACATTAGACAGGTTTATTGGTTCGACGGGCTCTTCATCTACTTCTGCTTCTCTTACTTGTGATGACAAGATTTCAGCCAGTGAACTTGCTTTAACCTACCATACTGTAAAACACAATCTTTCTTATAACAGCATGGACTGTACTGTAAAATTAAACAAAATCATTTATGTTGATTCTAAAACCGCTTTGAACATAAAATTAGGACGCACTAAAATGGAAGCACTGGTTAATGAGGTTTTGGGACCTTATGCATTACAAACTTTACTGAATGACTTAAATGCTTCTAATTTATATTTTTGTTTGCAAACTGATGCAAGTAATAGAAAAAATATTAAACTATTTCCTTTAGTTGTACAATATTTTGATATTGAGAATGGGATACAAAACAAGTTATTAGACTTTTACGAAAATTGTGATGAATCTGCAAACGGTATGTTTGATGCTATAAACAGTTCACTATCCCACCACAACCTTTCCTTTGATAGAGTGTCTGGTCTGAGTGCAGATAACACCAATGCGAATTTTGGTATTCACCATTCTCTTTATAAAAATATTGAACAAGTAGTTCCTGATTTGGTTAAGGGTAATTGTCATGCACACATAGTTCACAACACAGTGAAGCATGCAATGAATTTTTTAAGCATTGATGTTGAAAATATTATTTTAAAAATCTACAGCCATTTCTCCGTTTCTGCAGTCCGTAGAGAAGAGCTTAAGAAATTTGTTGCTGGTGTTGAAGGTGAATGGCATGAGCTGAAACGACATGTTGGTACTAGGTGGCTTTCATTGCTTCCTTGCGTGGACAACATACTTTTGAATTGGAAGGCTTTGAGTAATTATTTTTTTAGCTTAGGTGAGGAATGTCCTACACATATTCAAAATATTTTGATGATGAACGAAAGTAATGGAAACAGTAAAGTTCTAATCTTTTTGCATTTCGCGAGTCATTTTTTACATGACTTTCATAAAGCTGTTAAACAACTTGAAGGCAATAACATCACAGTCATAGATGTGTATAATATTATGTCAATTTTAAAATCGGCGCTAGAACAACGTAAAAGAGATTTTTTTGGTTACGAAACCAAAAAATGTTGCAATCATTAGAACCAAAATCCCCACAGAAAGTTATGCAATTCAAAAGATTTTTTGTTATTTATTGATAAATGTTTAGAGTATCTTAATAAATGGTTTGATTTCGGTGAAAGCAATTGGTTATGTAAAATCAAAAATTAAATTTAAAAAGGAGGTTTCATTTAATGACTGTGAGACAATATTAGAAGTTCTAAATTTACAAGAAAAATTGAGTATCAAAATGGACGACCTATACTCTGAAATAACGATATTGAATGAAATCTTTGCTAAAGTAAAAGACTGTAGTGACTTTACTGACAAAACTACAGCCAAAAATGGCAGCATATTTTTAAAAATACTGAAAATGACTTACCAAATTTATTTAAAGTAATATCATTCCTGCTCTCTATTCCCGCCACTTCGGCATTCACAGAAAGGATATTTTCGGTTATGAATTCGAAGTGGCGAGAAGAAAGAAACAGAAGTAGTATATCATTAATAAAAAAATGAGCTTTTGATATATATTAATTTAAAAATTGAATGTGACAAAGCATATGACACTTTTATTGTAAACAAAAATCTGTTACACAGTGCAAGAAGTGCAAAAAAAATATAGTTTTATAAAATAAATAATTAACAAATATATATTTGTCTCTTTTTTTTGTTTTTCCCATAAAATACTATATTTCTTTTAAATGTACTATATTTTTTTACACCTTATTTTGGAAAATACTATATTTCGCTGATGAAATGTTGGCAACCCTAGATCTAGCCCAGGTTTTGAACACACAAACCAAACCACCCAAGACCTAGAATGGTATGAAAATAATGAAATTAAGTTTAATAATGCACCCCTGATGCAACCTAGTTACTTGCCGATCTCTATAGATGAGAATAATCATTATAATAAATTCACCTATGTCGATAACTATTATCTCCGGTATTTTGTATTTTTTTTAATAACAGATAAAAGCAATCAAACATTTGTAAAGAAGACTGGAAAGAGCTTAAACTTAACGCTGAAAGAAACCAAAGTATTTTTGTGTTTAAAGAATTTTATTTATCATTTAAGACATTTCTGTCGCTTACATGATAAAAATAACTAAATAACAATTTAAATTTTCGACGTCACACTTTACATGCACATAAAACACAAACAAATCAAAAATACATAAAAAACTAATCAACGTTTAGGTAATAAAAAATACAAATATCAGATACCTGTTTTAACAAAAAACACAGACAAAAGATATACTTAAACAAAATAAAACAAAATAGGCTATGAATCTATTACATTTTTCTCGGGTATATAAATATGAGAACTAGGTACTTGCCACAACTGGATCACATATTTTTTTATTTATATAGTTATATTCAGTTTTTTTTTTTATAGAAAGGTTTAAGTATTTGACGCTTCAGATATAATATATTTAGCCAATTGTTTTTTGAATGCGTGAAGTGAATTTACATTTTTTATGTTAGAGGGTAGTTTGTTAAATAGTTGCGCTCCTTCAACGGTAGGCATTGACTTGCCGTAATTCGTTCTAAATCTTGGAATAACAAGGTAGCTCGCACGCCGAGTTCGCCGCTCGATCACTTGTTTGCGCTTTGTGAACGTAATATTCGAATGGATATTCCTATGAAGACTTTTTCGAATGAACATACATATCGATGCCTCCAATGAACACTCCTCTAACTCTGAATTCATTAGTTCACAGGAGAAGCATTTAAACGAAAAAAGTTGATAAAATCGTTATTATTGAACATAATTTTATGATTTTTTAGTATGACTTTCTGATTTACTGTTGCTTCAAACCCCATTAACAAACTTTTATTAATCATTTTGGTTTTAAAATTAGCCCTACTTAGCGGAATATAACAGGAAAAACTCTAATTTAAGCGTAGGATACACTCCGCTAACTACAGTTGGCGGAATATATGGGGAAACATTAGAGAATACAAAAAAATAAAAATGAAATCCTTGCCAGAACAAAATACACATAGTTCTGTTGAAAATAGAGTATGTGACAAATTTACAGTATTTTAACCATTATTTTTTTATAGTAAGACCTATTTTTGTCAATTTATAAAAGCTGGCGTTTTATTGTTGGAATAACAATAAAATAATCTGCCGCATTACAAACCGCTAACAATTATATAGGGTAATGTAACTCAAAATTTGTATGGACTTAGCGGTTTGTTTTAGTAAAAGTGGAAGGAAATTTGACAAAATTATTTTGCTTTTAAGTTATCAAGGAAATATAGAGGTTTATCTAATAGTTATAAAATTGTCAAAATTATTGTTTAGATTTCATTTTATGTAGTCGGAAGGTATAAATAGGAACAAAGCATAGATTTAAACAGAGATTTATTAACTTTCATTATAAATCTTTAAAAATGTCTCAATGACACAGTAGGGGTATGATTAATAAAATTATTATTTTAACTTAAATACTTGTAACAATGACTGTTCCTACTCTTAAATAAATCACAGTATATAACGTACGTAGGAACTTTAAAGAGATGTTGAGATCAAGCAGCCTACCTAATTACTATTATAATTATAATCTAAATTAAATCACAATTCTTAATTTTTATAGAAATAGGAACTTACAAGGCAAACTTGAGATCAATCAAAATGTTTACAAATTAATTATTAAAATAAAAATGTACATCTCTCTTATCAAAATTTAAATTAAATTTCTTCGTCTGTTACATCCGTGTCGTGAGTTTCTGTTACTGACAAATTCTTATAAAATTATGATACTTTTGAGGGACTATGTTATTATCACAAAAATAGACTAAGTCCTTATACTTAGCTTTGTTAATTGGCAAAACGTCTTCATACGCCTTTGGTGGCAAAGGTTCCACACGAGTCTGTCTAGTACTCAATTTTTTGATGCATTGAATGTGGTGCGTTTTATCATCTCCTAAGCTGTATCTATAACTCAAAACTCCATTATTCTCTGGAGAAGCTTAGATCTCCTTAATTTTATTCCAGGAAACTTTATCATTACATAAATTCTTGGTCCAATTTTTGCAACAATGCCTTTTTAAAGTCTAGAATCATATCTTGTTTAACCTCTATAACGTTATAAGGTTTTCCGTTTACTTTTCTCTCGTTCACACACACACATCACTATGGCCTACACAAATATGGATGGTAAAATTATACGCCACATTCCGTAGTGGTGGATTGGGCAAGATTGGTTGCCAGTCAAATGGGTCAAAACCTTGGGGAACCCATAATCATTATTATGATTGTTGGATTGTTGGTCGTTCGGTCTGTAGAATTGATTGGCCATATTTGATTGGTTGTTGTTTGGAAATTGGCTGTAAAAATTATTCAGCATGCTATCAAGTGGAGATTGATGTTGAGAGGTAGATTAATTAGGATCGATTTGGTTGATAGTCATATGATTGTAAGAAGCTTGAATGATAGTAGAATTTTGCAAATTACCAAACTGCATATTTGGAGTTGTCATATTTGAAGGTTGCAAATTAGAAGGCGGTTGGTTGTATGGAGGACGATTGTTAAAACAACTTGGTTGATTGTTATGAGAGTTGGATTGATTAGAGCCAAGTTGGTTGATGTTCAGATAAATGAAAGAAGCTTGACTGTTAGTAGGAAATTGAATATTACCAAACTGATTATTTGGAGTTGTCATGTTTGAAGGCTGGAAATTAGAAGGTGGTTGGTTGTATGGAGGAGGAATGTTAAAACAACTTGGTTGATTGTTATGAGAACATCGAACTAACGAAAACCACTCATCGGGTGAATAAATTTCTTTACCTTGAGCCGTTTTTTCAATCAAAGCATGAACCGAGTCGCCTTCATTTTGGGTGTGACCCTTTTCCATGAAGCGATGGCATACTTTGATGTTCAGTTTACTTGCAACCAACAAATACATGTAAAAGACTATCCGGTTACGGTTTTGACCGCCGCAATTATCTGACCACAAATAAACTTCAGTCACTTCTTTAGTAGCCAATTTACATAAAATCATAAATATAACTTGCAACTTCATTAGCTCCTCTTTTCGCAATTTGTTCGTCCCACATATAACAATATGCTTCTTTGGACGCCATGTCGTATACAGTAAAATTATACACGTTAAGTTTTCGCTTATAATAGTAAATACTGATATTACCATGCGGTGCGTTCAATACTTTCTGGAAATCAAAAACAATGCATGCTGTTTTATTCTCATTGGTAGCTTTTAATTTGTTTTCCTGTTTTAGTGTTCGAGAAAATTCCTTCTTCTTTTGATGTTTTTCGTATTTTTGAATTAGCTCGTCAGAAACTCCAGGTGTGTTTTTAAATTGATGGCAGAGGTCACATTGATCCTTTTTAGGAACATGAAATCCTATCTTCAAATTATCATTTACTATGTCTTTATATTGCCTTACAGTCTGCACTTTACCATTATAACCATTTTCTTTACACCATTGTGAATACATATTAAACATTTTTGAAAATGATAATGAGGGTTCTAAATATCTGATGCTTGAATTTTTTCTGACATAATGTGATTCCATAGGTGCAAAAGAATTAACATGATCTAATACGCTTTGTTTCATTTCATCTGTAACTACCCTGTGGTGATGTTTATGGCGACCTCTGCCATCAATAAAACTGTCAAAATCAGTAGATTCAAGTTTTTTTTGTAGGGCTGTATAAACAAAATCGTTGCTTATGGAAAAAGTATTCAGAAACATTGTTTTACATACTTTTTTTAATATTACTTCGTCATCATTTGATTTTAGTGGTAGATGGTAATGTAAAGTATGCAATCGACGAACATTTACATTTTCAAGATTCGTACATGATTTTTTATTTTTTTTAAATACATATTTAGATATAATTTGCCATTGCATAACATGGTTCCCAGTACCCCAAAAGTTAGAGAATAGTTCTGTGCGTATTATTTTTCCGTAAAATTCTCACAACAATTCAATCGACAATTGTTAGTACAACTTGCTTTAATTTTTCTCGCTTTCTTTACAGACCCTCTTCTAGACATATATTCCTGTCCCAAATTACATAAACGTTTCCTTTTCGTTGCCACCCAGTCTTCGACATGTATGTTGCGCTTACGCCCCACGTCAGATCTTTTTAAAAGTGCACACAAATGGGCGAAACACCGCTAACTGACGATGAGAGCGAATAAACAAACGATTCGGCGGGAACCCATGAGTGTCTTCCCGCCAATCCTAGTTGGCGGCTTATCTCTCGCGCGCCACCCGACGCGTGCGCAACGTATACTCCGCCATATTTAGATATCGGTACGTTTACCACACGATTGCCGAAAGTACATATACTTAGCGTTATGTAAAACTCAAAACTTTTTTGTTTCTTATGATATTTTTATAATATTTGGGGACCTGAATACTTATAAAATAGTGAAGCTGTTTACGTAAAAAAAGAAAATTTCATAATTTTGACTTTGAGTAGTGTTTATTGGAGGCATCGATATGTTATATTTATAAAGTTTTTTTAAGGTCATTATTTTAGTTTCATTGTAAATTTTTTGTGTTGGTGTTAAATAATGGTAGTTGAATAGTATTTTAATAATTTTGTTTTGTAACCGTTGAAGTTTAGCTAACCTTGTTTTCGACGCACAGCCCCAAATTTCAATCAAATATGACAAATGAGGTTTTACCAGAGCATTATAAATTCTATATCGTAGTTTATTTGGTAAACAGCGCGCAATATTGCGGAGCGCACCACACTGTGCTACCAATTTACTTTTTACATGTTCTATATGAGTCTGCCATGTTAGCTGGCTATCCAAATACAAACCTAGATATTTTTCATAAGATTTGAGTTGTATTGGTTCATTATTTATTTTTAAGGAGGGGTATGGGGGTATTTGTTTGTTTTTGGCTTTAAATATAATATAACAGGTTTTTGAGACGTTTATTGTTAACAATTTATTTTGGAACCAGTTATGCAGAGTGTTTAGATCTTCTTGCGCTTGCATAATTAAGTCCTGAATTGATGAGCCAAAATAGAATAAACAGGTATCGTCTGCGTAAAGAGTGATATGACCACGTAAACCCAAGTTATGTATATTGTTGATGTAAAAAACAAACATTAAGGGTCCTACGATGGAACCTTGTGGAATTCCACACTTGATAGGCAAAGAGCTGCTTTGAGTATTGTTATCCATTTTAACTAATTGCGATCGTTTTGAAACATAGGATGCAATTAATTTTAATGCTGTATCGATAAAACCAATAGATTCGAGTTCTCTCAAGAGTATTTCGTGGCTGATAGTATCAAATGATTTTTTAAATCTATAAAATACCTAGAGAAAATATTTTATTATCGATATTTTGTTTAATTTTAGTGACAAGATCAATAGTAGCTGTTAAAGTGTTACTTTTAGGTCTAAATCCATATTGTTGGTCTGAAATGTAATTGATCGACTCCAAATATTTTTCTATTCTGTTATGTATAATTTTTTCTAGGATTTTTGATAGTACTGGCAATACAGAGATAGGCCTGTAGTTGCCTGGATCAGTTTTGACACCTGATTTGTAAATTGGAGTGACTTTGGCTACCTTAAAGTTATCTGGAAAGATTCCTCCTTCCAGTAATTTGTTAAAAGAGTTTGTCAGTGGACCCGATATAAGTTTTTTTATAGATTTTATTGCTTTTGTACTAATTCCATCTAAACCAACGCTACAATTTGAATCAAGATTGTTAATAATAGTTAAAATTTCTTTTTCAGTACATGGCTCAAAGTTTGAAATAGTTGACGTAAGCTCAGAAGGCTGTAATAATGTATGCATATAATTTTGGTGATATTGTTTAGGTATTTTTTGGAATAACAATATTAATGTCTTGCATTACTTATCCAATTCAGAGAATGTACTGGGAAAGAAACTGGAAGATCACCATAATAGCTAATTCTATGTCACGTGACAGGTATTTCCTCATTTGCAATTCTCTGAAACTTGTTTACGATGATGACGTAGGTACCTCAAGAAGAACGCGAAAAAGACAAACTATGAAAAGTGAGACCTATACTTGACAGTGTTGTGGCAGACTGTCAGAAACAAGTTCCTGAGAAACAAATAAGTCTGGATGAAATGATGATCCCATTTTCCGGTACATGTGGCATGAATCAATATTGCCCTAACAAACCAAACCCAGTTGGATTAAAAGCTTTTATTTTGGCGAACCCTAATGGCTTGGTCTGTAATATGATTATATACCAGGGCAAAACTACTTTTCCGTCCTACACTGATGCTGGTTTTGGATTAGGTGAAATTGACTGAAATTTTGGTACCTGGTTCAATCATTTATTTTGACAGATATTTTTCTACAGTCAAATTGGCAAAAGAACTTCACAATAGAGGCCTTAAATGTGCTGGCACATTAATGAAAGACAGAATACCTGCAGACGTCAGAAATAAACTCGATTCTGCTTCAAGCATGAAAAAAAGAGGCAGAGGAGTTATCAAGTATTTTACTAAATTTTTGTGTTGTAAGCGCCAAAAACCTAATATGTGTCATTATAGAGATGTTACCTTCTCGAAAATCTTAATTTATTTTAAATATAATCCGTGTCACCAAAGATGAGACTTGACAAACCACGTGACTCGACATGCGCAGAAGACGATTTATAGGTCTCTTTGGTGGTATGAAGGGTGCGAAGGGCGACATCGGAGTGGCGGGAAGCGCGCGGGAGGCGAACTTCGGTGCCGCGCATGCGCGTTAGTTGCGTCTCGTCCCCCTCTCGTCGCGCCCGCACCGCTTGACTCCGGAGTACAGACGAGCGCAACTTTGTGTATTGTTATCAAGTGCACGAACATTGTATTAATGTATATGACTGGCGGAGAATTTATTAAATAGTGAAGATGCCTCGAGGAAACACTTTAAGAAGACAAAGCAGAAAGATGGTTTTCGACGTGTACAGTTTTATGTCAAAAGAAGCAAAGGAAGGTGTACAGAATTTGAATCAAGTTCAAATACGTACAGCGATTGCAACTAAAACATCGCTTAGTACCGTAAAAAGAATTGTAAAAGAAGCAAATAGATCCGAGTTCCTTACAATTTTCCGAACTCCCGGAAAAAAAAGGTCCAGGCCCAAACTTTTAACTAACATAGATGAATTTGACAAAGGAGTGATAAAAAGGTGTATTCACAACTTTCATGTCACAAACAAGGAACTACCGACTCTTAATAAAATTTTTGTCGAGTTGCGCGATAGGATTGACTATAAAGGTTCGAAAACAAGTTTACAACGCATTTTAAAAGTCATTGGTTTTCGATGGAGGAAAATTGAAAATTATAGAAAAATTTTGATTGAAAAATCCAATATTAGATTTAAAAGAATTGAATATTTGAAAAAACTCAAAAAATACCGCCAAGAAGGCCGCCCCATAGTGTACACTGATGAATCTTACGTACATTCCACGCACACAAGCTCCAAATCTTGGTCTGATAATTCAGATAAAGGGCTAAAAAAGCCAATATCTAAAGGTCAGCGTGTAGTAATTGTACATGCTGGCTCAGAAAATGGTTTTATACCCAACGCGCTGCTCACTTTTAAATCTGGGTCAAAAACGGGTGACTACCACGACGACATGAACTATGAAAATTATCAAAAATGGCTTCAAACCCAGCTGATACCCAATCTTCCACCAAATGCCGTTGTGGTAGTAAATAATGCTTCATATCATAATAAGGAATATGATCATGCACCGAGCTCAAACAGTAAAAAAGCCGACAATCATGGCTAGCTCAAAAAAAAATACCCTTCACTCAGGACATGCTCAAGCCGCAATTGTACCAATTAATCAAAATACATAAAGAAAAATTCAAATCATTCAGCATTGATAAAATACTTTCTGAACACGGCCACGACGTCCTCCGATTACCCCCATACCACCCGGATTTGAATCCAATTGAAATGGCTTGGGCTGCGATAAAAGGATATGTAAGCAGCAAAAACGTGCAATGGAACCTTAAACTTGTGATAGAATTAGTAACAGAAAAGGTAAACCAAATGGGACCAGAGGAATGGAAGGCTTTATGTGATAAAATAAAAAAAATTGAAGATATCTACATTGAAAGTGATCACATAATTGATAATTTGACTGATATGGAGATGATTATCAATGTAGGAAATTCATCTGACAGTGACTCAGAGGATTCAGATCGTGCGACATCGTCATCTGACAAACACGATGATGATCAGCCAACTCCTGGGCCAAGTGGTACATATTGCAGAGACAATCTCCCGCAGGTGTATCATTTATTTGCAGTGACAGTGACTAAAATTTATTTATTTATGTATCTTTAGGTTATATTTCGCCATGATTATTGTTGAAATTCGATATTTAATTTTTATTTCTTATAATAACGTCATATAGGAATTTACCGATATCCGAATTACGATCGATAGGTATATTAATTCTAGATGAATAAAAACAATAATGTGTGGGTAACTGTTTTGTATATGACTGTACCTGCGCAAGCTCCCCTCCACTTAAGCTCGTCAAGTCTCAACTTTGGTGGCACGGATTATACCTGCACGTAGAAATTTATGAAGTCAAAACTTCTTTTGGCGCACCACACATAGATTTTTCGTGGGCTGTAAATTGAGCGATTTACGCTTAATATGTAATGAATCTTCGGGAAAACTAGGGACCAGGGCCGTCTAGAAATGCGTCAGCCTTTTTAGGTGACGTAGCTCTAGATTAAAAAAGCGCCCTTGCCGTTAAAATGTATCTTTGATCCTTATGATACAATCTACTTTTTGTTGATTCTCTCACCCTTTTATAATTGCTTATCATGTCGCTTTTATACATTATTTAGTTCAGCTTACTCTTTCATACATTTTGTAAATAAATAAACATTATGTAATTAAATTTTACATTTGAATTATGCAATAAAGACATTATATTTTATTATTTTTCAACCAAACGTTTTTCATTTCAGCTCGAGTCTTAATTTAAGTCTGATGTCGTACTATTGTTGTATTTCTTATGAACGTCTAACGTTGGACATTCATTTGAATGTGGACTCTATCCTATTTTTGCACAATATTTGTTCAATTAATACTGAACCTACATTTTGATCGTATTTTTGTATATTATTGATAAAATTAGTTTATCATTTTATCGATATCGATAAAAATACGACTACAACACTAAATAATCTGTTAGGTTGGCTGACTTAGACATGTGATTGTTAGGTTGGCTGACTTAGACGTACGATTGGTATAGACGAGACATGTAATTGCTCAGAAAGGTTTGTTCCTAGTGCTGCCTCTTCCGTAGTAATTATATTCTCTTTGGACGATACTGCAATGATATTTGAGGGTGATACTTGGGCACAAGTGCGTGTCAATGCAGAGTAGGGCCTGAAAGACGTTATACTGTGGCTTCAAAACAACTTACTTTAACTTTGAACTACAGTAAAAGTAAATTTGTAGTTTTAATATGTGAAAACAACCTAAATCGTCTAATGGAGCGATAATGATTCAGGCCCATACATGCAATACTCTGCCTTCTTCTACATGTAACTGCATCCATTTGGAACAGGTTAATTCTATTAGATGCCTGGGCGCGATCGTTGATCAACACCTTACCTGGCTTCCCCAGATCGAAGCAGTTTCTTGCCGCCTTAAGAAACTAACATGGGTTTTTAAGAATCTGCGTCAAATCACCTCGTTTGATCTGATACGAACTGTTTATTTTGCCATTTGCCAGTCTGTCATAGGATATTGCATAACAGTGTGGGGTGGTGCATGGTTTGGCTGTTGGTGGTGAAAGACCACCGAAGCCAAAGCGATCACGTTTGGCTCAATTAAATAACATGAAACAGACAAGCCAAAATTTGAATGACAGAAGACGACGAGTATACTGCGTTTGGTATTCATATTGCCAAATAGCTGAGAAAATTATCAGTTGAACAGTATTTATATGCACAAGACGAGATTCATGCCCGTTTTCAGTAATAGCCCCTAAACAGTTACCTAAGTAAGGTTATTTTAGGGGACCCTTAAACCCCGGTATGTCACCGGTGCGGCTGTGCGGAAGATACCGCACAACACGCACTGTCTGGCGGAGGAGGAACCGCGGCAAGCCTTAGTCGCAGTCATGGGAGCAGACCTCTCATTGCCGACCATCTTGTCCAAGCTGCTCGACAATGAGAGGTCGTGGGAAGCTTTTGTCTCCTTCTGTGAGACTCTTGTTTTACAGAGGGAGACGGAGGAGCGAGAGATGGAGGTGGACCCTCTCGCTCCTCCTAGGAGGAGGAAGTGGACAAGGGGGCGAGCCACTAGGGCTCGCACTCCGCTCCATCGGGCGTTTAACACCGCCTGATTTCCCGCTCTCTCTCCAGAGGCGGAGACGAGCTGTTTTGGGTTTCCAGCGCGTCTCTGGGGCCAAATGCGGGGGTTCCGACCCCCCGCGAGGCGGACCCGAAAGGGTGATGGAGGTGTCAGAGTTGCGCGAGCGAGTGTGGAAGCGGTTCTGTAACTCTGACACTTTGCCATACACAGGTGAAACCTGTGGAGGGTTTTTAGTCGGTAGGGGTGTCACTCTGGCACATAGCTCGACACATCGTGCGTTACTGCATTTTCCCTCCACTAAAGAAAAAGGGTACCCTTCAAATCATCCCCTAACCTGCAGTCTGTTTCACCATCCTAAGGGATACCTAAGTAAGAGTCCTATTTTAATACGTAATTTTAATACTTTTTACTCGGTTTATGTAGAAAAAGTATGGTCTGCCCCTTGTAAATATTAGATAAATTACAATAAAATAAAATTATTATTTTTTAGCTGTACGTCGAATGTCCAATACCTATGGCATAAAAATAAAACTTGCACTCGCAGTGATATTTTGACAGGTGACTTGGTGACTTGAGTGACAATGACAGCCAGTTTCACAAATTTTCGTTTGTTCGTAGTCGTTGCGTGTTCTTTTTCTTTAGTGTTTATAAATGTATAATTAGACAACTCAAACTTATTTGACTAAAAAAAACAACACATTGTAACACCTTTTTTTTTAGCAATTCGGAACACGGGCGATCATATACATACATGTCATTGTCAAGTGTCATTCCCAAATCTCGTGTTCTAGTTGGTCGCTGCTTCGTAGGGGCTTTTTCCAGATGAGAGGCCATTTGGGTGACCCAGGTCTGAATTAAGTCGTGATTCAGTCAACTACTTGTTTTTTTGACTTTGAGATCAGAGGGGCGGATTTTTTGAACCGCGTGGTCGTGACTGCGTCTGTGACTGGTCGTCGTTGTGACGGTCGTCCCTCGTCAGCTCTGGTTGACGCGTATCGCCGCCTCCCTAGAGGTAAGTTTTTGATAGATGGTTAAGACCGCATGGGCAAGACCCATACTAATTTCTCGACGTAGTCTGAGGCAAGGGCTTATTAGGACTTGTTTATCTTTATAGGGGCGGTGTTTAAGGAAGGCGCTGTTTGATGCCAGTAGTAGCCGGCGGCATTTTCTTCCGTGCCACGTTTCCCGTGACACGCCGCACACTGGGCAGATGGCACGACATGCTGATAAATGAGGTCGCGGCAGTCCGTCTCCTCGCGAGACGAGCGCAGAGGCGCCAGCGCTACGCAACCAGTGGTGAAGTAGCTCTGTATTCTAGTGCCTAATACAAATACAAATACAAAAATCTTTATTGCTGTTTGCAGGTAAGATAAGATGATACAAAACATTTAAATAATTGACCCATACAAACTGGCCTCTTCTTCTAGAGGCATGCAATATGTCTGGCAACGCAGTTTCCATTGGTCTGAATTTATACAATGATAATAATAGTCAGCTGATAAAGTCTTCTTCTTCTTTTTTCATTTTTAACTTTTAATCGGTTGTATCATATATGTCATCTGATTCATCATGTATTAATTTCTGGCTTCTATCCCGTTGTGTTATGTTAGTGTGATATGTTTGATGAGTACAATTACGCCAACGTCTTGTGCTTCAGCAGGATGATGTTATGGACTTTGACAAGTGTGTGGTTTCATGTAGAATCCAAGGTCTTGCAGTAGTACCTCTTGCAGTTTAGCCGTGTGAGCAATTTTAAAGAATGTCATTATGTATAGAAAAATCAAAAAATAATAATCAAAATAATAATAATAATAATTCAATTTGTATAAAATAAAACAATGTCAATGTGTGTAAAAGAATGTTAACCCTTAAATGTGCAGTAGGAAAATTATTCCCACATCTTTATATGTGTTCTCAAAGGGTCAGAAAGAAATAGTTTCCCACAATCTGTCAAAATAATAAAACTACGTAAAATTGTCTATGATAAAAAAAATAGCTTGAATTGGAACGCACCACTTTACGAAAAAAAAAAACAAAAACCCCGACGTCTCCTGTCAAAACATCAGCTGAATGCTAATTCTATGCGTGTTTGTGAGTTTTTTGGTCGAAAATGTCGAAAAAAAATACCGTAAGTATAATTTTCTTACAGATTTGTTATAATTATGATATTTGCTGTACATTTTATGTAAAAGTTACCTAAATAGTTATTTGGTTCGACTTTTATGGGCTTCCAAAATATGTGGGAACTATTTTCCTACTGATCATTACGGAACTACATCTTTGTTTTTTCTTACAGGTGAGAGGGTTGAAAGATGCAGAGATTGAATCGGAATTAAGTAGATTGATGTCCTCCGATGACGAGGAAGATGAGGACGATGAAGAACTTACCTTCGTGAGTGAAAGGCCCAACTTATTTAATAATTTAGATGCAAAGATGAATAAGATTCAATCTTATAGCTACAAAGAACTCTTAGACATTCTTGATGACTGTAATCAGCCAGCGCAATCACTCTCCCCAGCGCAACCATCCTCCCCAGTGCAAGCACCCTCCCCAGTGCAGGAATTTACCATACGTTCTTCACCAGAGAGAAATGTTTCTGAGAAGGATGCAGTTGATGAGCCCATGTCATCTTTTTCACTTGAGAGTAATGTTCCTGTGGAGGCTGCAGTTAATGAGCCCATGTTACCTTCTGCTCTTGAGGAAGAAGTTCGTTCAGAGCCTGTGTCTGAAGAGCCCAGACCGCCTCCTATACCTACACCTGCCTATCAACGTAGAGGACCTTCCGATCAACAAAGATTTAGACCCAGTTCAAATTATTTTGATTTATTGAAGAAATCGCGAGAGTGGTCCAATGATTTGTCTAGATTCTCACTCCCCCCAAATTTTGAAAGGCCTTTGACTGTAAACAAGCAATATAATAACCGATCTACTCCATTGTCCTTATTTCGGGATATGTTTCCAGAAGAGTTGGTAAATTTGATTGTGAGAAACACAAATATCTATGCAGCTAATAAATGCTCAAGACATTGGAAAGATACAACATATGAAGAAATGAATGCATATTTTGGGCTTATGGTGTTGATATCAATAAACCCAATACCTGATATAAAGATGTACTGGTCTACTGACGAATTTTATAGAAATTCTGTAATTAGTGAAGTCATGCCTTTCAAACGGTTTCAGAAAATCACAGAAAATTTTCACATTGATAACATATTAGAAGAAGCTCAACGCGATAACCCGAGCTATGACAAACTGTGTAAAGTACGACCAATAGTGGACGCTCTGAACGAAACCTTTCAACAAAACTGCTCCTCATCTCAAAATCAATCCATTGATGAGAGTATGATAAAATTTAAAGGCAAATCATCTATGAAACAATACATGCCCAAAAACCGATTAAACGAGGTTATAAATGCTGGTGTCGTTGCGATTCTAAAACTGGGTACCTCTGAGTTCCAAATTTATACAGGCAAAACAGATAATACAGCTGAAGAGGGATTAGGGTGTAGAGTTGTTTTGGATTTATGTCAAAATGTGCCAGAAGATACTTTCATAGTTTTGATAATTTTTTACGAGCCTGCCGTTGCTGGAGATTTTGTATTCAGAGAAGATATATGCTGTAGGAACCATTCGAGCGAACAGGAAGGATTGCCACCAGAAATTGGCAAGCAAAACAAAGATCTAAAACTGAGTCCTGGTGAGTTCATCTTCAAATATTCCAATCCTATTGCATGCATTAAATGGATGGATACAAAAGATGTATTAGTAAGTACTACAGCGCATGATCCAAGGTCTGTTGAAGTAATACAAAGGACACAGAAGAACGGCTCAAAAAAAGCAATGTTTTGTCCAGTTGCTATAAAGAAATACACAGAACACATGGGAGGAGTCGATCTATTTGATCATTATAGATCATCCTATCGTCTGAGTCGCAAGTCAAGAAAATACTGGCACCGTTTGTTTTGGTTTCTTTTCGAGGCGGCTGTGGTGAACTCATATATTGTTTACCATCAAAACAGTCTTATGACACACAGAGATTTTCGTCTCCGACTTGGCCGTCTACTCATAAACAACTTCAGTGCCAAAAAAAGTGACTGTTCCCCTTTTTAAGAACAAAAAAAGGTGGAGTATACGGTGTTCCTGATGAAATCAGACTGCTGAATGTGGGACTACATCTACCTCAAGATAATTTGAAATTCCGCAGATGCCGCTTTTGTTCTACTCGCGTAAAAGAGAAACGCTCCAGATTCATATGCAAAACTTGCAAAGTATCTATTTGCCCTGAATGTTTTGACAACTTTCATAAATAAATATGGTGATATGTAATGAAATGTCTATCATTCTTCCCTACCCAGATGTGGGAATAATATTCATGTTGTATCTCAAAAACATATATTTTTATATGGACAACAGGAAAATAGTTCCCACGTGGTAAAACTCATTAGAGCAATAAATGATAAATATCAAACTCAGAAAATATTATTCTAGACCTCATAATAAGTATATTTTCCAAAATTCATAACTTTATGATGGTTAGATCACTCACAACCCATTAAGGCTTAACATGTATAAAATTTAATATTTGTATACCTACTCAAAGAACTCTCACAATATATTATAGAGTAATCTGATTCAACCTGTCCATTACAATATATTATCTGACCTAACATTAGTTAAATCTAAAGTTTCATAAAATGTAGACAGTGGACACTAATGTGGCTAATGGAATTTAATGTGGAAGTTAATGGAATGTAAAATGTCATGTTATACAAAATCTATACATCAGTATTCCAATTAATTTCCCTATCATTTAAAAATTCTTTCACAGTGTAACAACATTTGGGTACCAGTATCTTTTTTAATTTACTTTTGAACATGGATGAGTTAAGTTTTTTAATTGCGTTAAGTTTGCTAATTATGAGTTAGGGTTATTAGTTTAGTTGTATTGTTTGTAGAATAAGTCTTTAATCTTAAAACATACGTACTAAGTACGTACTTTTACGTATTATATTTTGAATGTGGGTGACCAGTAAGCTTTCAACGATAATGGAGTGAGGGTCCTTACAGTTTAACGACAATTATAAATGTACATGTAAAATACTAAATAGTTTAGGTTTCCTGAAACCGGGTCTTGTACTTATGTTATATCTACTCTAGAGAGCTTCCGTCTCTTACTGACTACGGTGTGAGTTTACAAGAGGTGTTGAGGTATCACCCTTGGGGACCAGATGCCGTAGAAAGAGAGATTACCATAGTATAGTGCGACGCAGTCTTTTTCATCCTTACATTGTAGCTGCCTAGGTTTTAATTAAGGTACTGTGATCTAGATAGGATTCCCATCTGCACTTAGGTTCTCAGCTAGTACCTACTTATTTTCTACCTTACTTGATTTACTAACTACTCTTAGCTTTATACCTAAGATAGACTTATTTTTGAAAGGTTTGAAATTCAAAATACGAGATCTTTAGCTGTATAAATACGAGGATTTTTTTTTACGGTTGACATCCCTGGTAGTAACAAAACTTAGTCAGTGCGTGTGCGCTATTCTTTAGAGGTCATGTTTTAGATATTAAGGAAAGTATTAAAGGGAAAGATCTCAAAATAAATACCAATACTTAGTATTTAATGAAACAGTAACAATGATTGATTTGATTTAGTTAGATGACTCATTTGACAGAGAACTTAATTTGAAAAATTATTAAAAATGTTATTAATATGTTTTTATTTTATATTTAATAAATTATTACAACAATCTTAATATATTGTGTTTCCATTTCATGCCCTAATTAAGGCAAAATAATAGGTAAAATGCACCAAATTTCAGTACTTTAATAAATTATATTCTTGACCACGTGAGTTTCGGTTTCGGTTTCGGCCGAAACTGAAGCCACGGCCGAACATTCGGTTTCGGTTTCGGCCGGAAAATCAGTTTCGGTCGGACACTACTTTTTATATATTATCAAATCCTGGTCACCGCCAATATTTGACTGCCTCTTTTATTGCTAGGCACTCCAGATAAATAGCCTTTTTCGGTTTTTGTGAATCATTCAATTTACTACTGCTGCTACACCTTGTATACTGGCATCTGTATAAATTCTGATTGGGAGGTCTGGATCAAATATTGTCAAGATCGGTGTATTGCAAAGTAGTTATTTTATTGCTTCAAATGCTTTTTGACAGCTATCTGACCAATTAAAAGTTTGACCTTTTCTTAACAAATTGTGTAATGGATCTAATGTAATTGAAATATTTGGCACATATTTACCATAAAAATTATTTTTTCCAAGAAATTGTCTTACATTTTTTGGTGTATTGGGGATAGGAAACTCTTTTATTGCAATTAAATTATCTTTTAAAGGGGATATAGTATTGTTTTTTATTATTTGACCTAAATATTTAACGGAGTCATGTGCAAAATTACATTTGGAAAACTTTAATTTCAGTCTTTCTATTGATATTGCTTCCAACAACGATTTTAAATGTTTAACGAGATCTGCAAATGTTTGGGAAAAACCAGTATATCATCTATGTAATTAACGGTGAAGTCAGTACGTTTATGTTTTCGTATGATACTACTCAATATCCTCTGAAATATAGCAGGGGAAGTTTTTAATCCAAAAGGTAGACATGTCCACTGATAGTGTCCCTGTTGCGTAAAGTGGGTGATAGACGGGCGAGCAAGTACGCGTACTTATGGCTCGACGACCTTTTTCGCTCGTGTGTCACCGTAAGTACGCGTACTTTAAAACCGCCGAGTAAGTTCGTCGGCGATCCAACCGGTTTGAAATCTTACTCGTAACTCGTCTTGGCTCGTACGTGTGGCAGCACTGCGAGGCGCGAGCCGCCATTTCGTTTCGCCAGTCCGTGGACGCGCACGCTTGTTTAAATTGCAATTTTTGATAATTTTGATTCAGAAATTTTTCAAAATGTGTGATTTTCGAACTTATTCGCATGAACTGCTAACCGAATTCATAGAAGCTTTCCGAAATAACCCTTGTCTTTGGAAAATTAGAAGCAACGACTACAAAGACAAAAATTTGAAGCTTCAAGCATACAATAATTTATTAGAAATTATACGGAAGGTAAAAGAGATGCTACGATTGAGAACGTCAAGAAAAAAATTAATTCATTAAGGGCTGGGTTCCGAAAAGAACATAAAAAAGTGCAAGATAGCAAGAAGACAGGTTCAGGAACTGACCAGGTATACGTGCCAAAATTATGGTATTACAGTCAGCTTGAATTTCTCAAAGATCAAGGCCAAGGTAAGTTTAATTATTTATTAAAGAATTTCTCTTTACACTATTATATTATACGTGCGTATTCTTTGTTATGCCTGTACCTAAATTAGGTAGGTTCCTAAAATAGAGTACCTATTATAGCACTTTGTATCATTACAATAATGACATTGTGATGTTGAACATTAAAATTTGGTTTTAATTTAGACTTAATTTAGAGGGTTTTTATTTAATTACAGGTGAACAATCAACTGACAATATAGACAGCAGCGAACAGGAGACAGCTAATGATAATGAAAATACATTTGATGCTGAACATAGTGAAAATGATACCCAGGTAAAAATACTATTATTATATCATTCTTTGTTGCCATGACACTGCACCACTAGTATTAAAGTAGGTTTCATACTTTTCTCTGATAATTTTTTCATTTTGAGTGGGGTTACGACGATGTGTTTGTTGTAGTGACTGTAATTCTCCATTTTGTGGTCTCAGCCCCAATTCAATAGTTCCATTTTCGTGATTTTCACTATCAAAGTGCTGATGTGGACTGTAAACTTGTCTTACTTTTTTCTAAAAAATTGTACAATACACAACATGCCAAAACTATTTTGTTAATATTGTGCACACTGGTATTTATAGGCGATCGAAAAATGTGGAATCTTGCCGCCAGAATTCCAAAAACATTTTCTATAATTCTTCTAGCCCTGCATACTCTATAATTGTATATCCTCTTACTTGAGCTAGCCTGTGATTGCCTTTGTGGGTACGGTTTCATAAAATCTGTCCTCAAAGCAAAAGCCTCGTCGCCAATAAATACATAAGGCAATTCTTCTGAATGTCCGCTTGGTTTTCTGGGGCTAGGAAGATTTAAGCGCTTGGAATTCAATCTTTGAAAGAATGTAGTTTTTTGTAATACACCTCCATCAGAAATACGTCCATTTGTTCCAATATCTACAAAAATAAATTCATAATTTGCATTTGCAATTCCCATAAGTACAATACTGTGATACCCTTTATAATTAAAAAAAGTGAGCCGGCTCCGGCAGGAGGGACTATAGCTACATGTTTCCCATCGACGGCTCCTAAACAATTTGGAAATTGCCATGTACGCTCAAACTCTTCAGCAATTGCTAGCCATTCTTCTTCTGAACTCGGGAACTGTAACAAAAAAATCCATAATTCAGTATAAATGATATCATTTTTATTTACAGAGTACCATTTGCAACGTGTCATCACCCGCGACACCTGCAACATCTGCTGCTTCATCTGCACGTCGTAAGCGACACGGCAATGCCGCCATTGAAGACACAATATCGTTAATAGGTAAAAGATTACAAAACCCAGATGATGAACATGATGCTATAGGAAAAATGTCGCAATTAAACTCCGCAACATGACTGCTATTCAACAAGGCATAGCTGAAAAGCTCATCAATGAAGTTATTTTTTTGGGACGGTTTGAAAAATTAACATTCAATACAAGTATACATAATCCAGTTCCAGTCCAGGTACCCCAAAGACCATTGATACACATGCCAGCTGTTCCAGTCCAGCTGCAAGAAACACAAGCATTTAACTTGACACAAGACTCGCAAACTATTAGTATCCCGGACACCCTGGTTGAATATTTAAACTTTAATAATAATAACAAAAATATATAAAATAGTACGTTACATTTGTATATGTTCAAGAGTAAATTTATTTGTTAAGCATTAATGTTAATGTGCCATTGCAAAATAAAGTCTGATTTGATTATTTGTACTGAGTTATTTTATTTATAAAGTATGTAATAAATGATACATACCTTCAAATATGTTTTCAGTGCAGAGTAGATTGCGTCACATGTCTCAGGAATTATGTACCCCAATGACTGTCTTTATATCGCTGACGAATACATTACATCTTTATATGTTCCACCGGTTATCAAAAAACGTTCATGCGGTGAAATAGCTTCTCGCATGCAAGTATCCCGTTTAGCTATAATTGGCGTGACTAAACACAAAAGTTCTTCATACACAGGCTCAGGCATTCTGAAATAATTCTGGAAATCTTCCTTCTCTTCACGTAACTCTCTTACTAAATTCACATGTGATAAACGCTGTCTTTTTGTAAGCCAGTTCTTAACCTACACTTTTCGCCTTCGTCTATTGTTTTTAGTTTTTGAAATGTAATACGATATAATTCCTAAATAACACAAAGCTTCTTCAGTGGACGACATCGCGATACGGTATGAGTAAGTTGGCGCGTGTATCGCCGACGTCGAGCCAAGTAAGTTCGCGATCTTAAAAACCGCAGACTTTAAGTTCGTACGTCTATCACCACCTTAACAAATGCTGTTTTTTTTTTCTTTCTCTCTTTAATCTCCTTTTTTTGTGGAATGGACCAAAACGCGGAATTTTTACCTAGCGTTGTGAAAAACCTGCTTTTTCTGGTTTTTACCATTAAATTTTCAATGAGTGGAAAAGGCTGAGATTGTGGTACCACTATTTTATTTAAGTCGCGAAAATCTATACATAGTCTTGATTTCATACCTTCATCTTTTTTAAATGCTAGTGTTACTGGGGCGGCAAAAGGACTATATGACTCCTCTATTAAGTTGTTTTCTAATAATTTTGCTATTTGTTGTTCTATTTCTTTCATATCTTCAATACTGCATCTATACGGTCTTTTATTACAATATCTATCTATTAATAATTCTATATGTGCCTCATATCCATGTATTGTGCCTATATCAAATTTATCTTTAGCAAATAGAGAGTTATAAGTACTTATCAAATTTTGTATCTGTGATTGTTTTTCTGTATCTAAGTGATTTATGGATGTAACAAAGTTTTTTACCACTATATTCTCATTGAAATTTATTTCAAATTGACTATTATTTTTTATTTCAGTTTTCTCAATGAATTTTTTGGTTTTACTTTTTATCTCACCTGTAAATCCAGGAATTGTTTGAGTATTTTGTGTATAATAGTTATTTTGATTGTTACCTGCTAAGCCAGAAATTTGTTTGTAATTATTTGTTTCTTTTTTTTGATTTTCAATTATTAAGTTTTGAGTAATATTCAGACCTTCATTTTGTGTCAAGTGAAATGCTTTTATACAGTCTAAACCGTTCAAGAAATCATAACTAAAATTTTCTTTATCTATAACAAAAACAGTCATACTTTGTTCAATATCAAAAAAAAATATTTTTAATGTATCTGTTCCTATTGATTTTTTAACGCCATTAATTGTTAACCTAAAATATTTTCATTTTTAGAATTTGAGCTTCTTTTTAAAGACAGTAACTTGGAATTGATTAAAGATACATTAGAACCTGAATCATAAATTCCTGAAGTTTCTAGAGTATCATTTATAAGTAATTTAATTTTAATTAATGGCGGAACTATTAGTTTTTTGTTTCGGTTTCATTTAATTTGGCTTCTAACTCAAAATTATTCACACTTCTTATGTGGTCTTTTTTTGGTTTTTCAAGATTTTAATTTTTAAACCAACATAAAGATTCTGGACGATAGCGGGACCCCCTGTTTTCTTTCTCACAAAAGGTTGTAACCCAATTTTTTCATATTTTTCTTTAAAATTATTTCCACTATTTTCTATTTTCTTATCTGGAATCTTTTTGTTTGTTTTTATCAAATGTTCTAAACCTCTAAGACTATTAAACAAATCTTCAGTTTCCTTTAAACAATGTCTATCAATTTTATCCGCTATGAAATTTGGTAGACCAATAACTATTAGATCAATTAATGTAGTTTTATCCATAGATTTATTTATTTCAAGTAATAATCTTTCTTTTCTTAATGCATAGTCTAATAAAGTGCCCTGTCTATATTTAAATAACATTGCATACCTGACCGGAGTCCAACCTTTGTCCGCATAAGTCTCACAAAACAGTTTTCTCCATATCTGGCATCCGCATGAACATAAGTATACCCTTTTGTTGGAGAAGGTACAAAAGGCCTTCCTCAGGTATTTGTACAAGCGTCTGCATGGATATTATCCGTTCATGTACCCTACGAAATTTCTTCTCGGGACTATGGGGTACAATTCCTTAGAAGTTAGACGTTCCCACGACCAGCTGGCAACAATGTGCAAAATACTAAGAGGGAAAATCGATGCGCCGGATCTATGTAGCCAGTTATGTGCCTTATTTGTCCCCGATAAGTACCTCCGGGGTAGAAAGCACGAGCTATTTGCCGTTCCTAAGTGCAGAACGGTAGCGCATGCTACGTCACCGGTGCCGCGATCTCTTGGTGCGCTCAATGCTATGCTAGATGCGAAATCAAAATGCGATGTATTTAACGATGACTGAGGAAACTGATGTCAGAATGTTTATTGTTCTGTGAAAGAATACAATGAGAACAAATGACTAGTTTGGACTCTTACCTTCCTGTAATATTAAATTCAAATTTCTGGTTTTGTTTATTAATTTAAAGAGTATTGTATTGTATTTGTATGTATCGCTATTGATTTTGTTTTAGAAATTGACATTTAATTTAGGACATCTTTTTTGTATTTATAATTTTGTTTAATTAATTTTGGTTTTTGTGTAATTAGCATGACATAAACTGTTCCAATTAAATTTTTATTTAAAATGTTTTTAATGTTTAAATGTCGTTAGTGTAATTGGCGATGTGCCGTTCTGACTGATTATATAAATAAATATGTTCCATTCTGAGTTTATGGTATGTTTTATGAGCATAGAACTATACCAATCCATGCATGACTCACTCAAGAAAAGTTTAAAAATTTCTATTTTCTTTACATCCTCCGTAATTTCAAAACGCATACATTCTGCCTCAAAATTATTCATCCACTGTAACACATTAGATGTTTTAGCACTGAATTTATCTATCACCATTTTTTCTGACAAGTTTGTTAGGTTCTGAGGTTTAGATACTCCTATCTTCTTTTCAGCAAAACTATCCAATATTTTTGACAAAGCCTCTTCCGTGATTCCATAAGAAGGACCTGGTTTCAGTTCTTCGACTATAAATTCTTCCAGTAAATATCCTCTGAACTGCATATTGCCATCCTGATCCATGTATGTATCCTTTATTTCCGGTGACATAGAAATCCATATTTGTCTTTTTTCATATCTCTCTTGTAATGTTGTCCTTATTGTCTGATATACCTGAGATTTATATATTATCCCATGCAAATTTGCTAGTTGAAATTTCTCCGGAATTTTAAAAATATGTTTGTCATCCTTTGTGATTGAGGTTATACAAATTATATTGCTCTTTGTATCTTCAGCAGCCTTCACCTTAAATTCGAACTTTGATTTCTCCATAGTCCCTTCAATAGCTATGCAGATGTTGTTTTATAATGTGTATTAACACACTACCAATGGTTGTATAGGAATAAAAACTTAATTGCGTCTCTCTGTGAAAGATATGTTTTATTTTAATAACCTTAAATTACATGACACTGTAGTTCCATCAAATTAATTATTATAAATGTTACAAACCTGTGAAAGAAACAACATTTAAAGCTATTTATTTATTCCTACTTTTATTAAGTAGTTATTTAAAATGATACAATTATGACACCGCGTGTTCTTAGAAAGAAACTATAATATTGCCAGCAATGACACTAATGACATCTAGGCGTGCGTTCAAGAACCATAATATATTATATCTAGTTCACAAACCAAATTACGCGATATAAAACTAAATGAAGAAACATACACGAACTTAATTTACACATAATTAACCTTTTTTTAATCCTGGTTTGCGGCACCACTAAATTGTAAAAACCCCCCCTTTTAATTTTTTTTTATTTTATTTTCACATGGTCCGCAGTTTTCCAATTGTAAAAACGCCCTACCAGGGTTGTTACGGATGCAAAAATTTAAACATCCGCGGATGCAGATGCGGATGCGGATTATTAGAAGTTCACATCCGCGGATGCGGATTCGAAGCGGATGCGGATGCGATGCAGATGCGGATTTTGGGATTTTAAAAGGATAATTATTTAAATTTTAAGTGTAAAATAAGTCCAGATATTGCTTTTTATTGGTGGCGACATTTCACCTAATATTTATATCAAAATATTCATTGAACACACAAAAAACTATGAACTATAATTTATTGACAACGAGAAAAAACACAACAAACAAACCTATAGGATCTTGTTACCAATGTGCGCCTTTCTATTCGACAGTTACTGAATGAAGTTAGTAATTACCAAAACAAACGCGAAGCACGTGCCACTCTGGCTCCGCCCACTTTCTTTACATGTAGTTACTTGTTGATGTGAATCTGCATCCGTAAAAACTCCGCATTGATTGATGCGGATGTGAATGCGGATGCAGATGTCTGAATTAATGCGAATGTTCCGCATTTGCGGATACGGATACGAATATTCGCAACAACCCTGCGCCCTACTAATTACACTTAATTGGCCTTGATCGTCTAGTAGTAGGACTCTACGTCGTTGAACCGTATGTTGTAACTCAGACAGATTTGAGAAGAACCATTGATCTAATTCTAACAATATGATTTTAACCTTTCTAAGATTTTACCTGATTTTAATGAACCTAAGAATTCTAGTTTCACAAATATTCGAATAAGTATTAGCTTTGTTTGACTCTGTAATGATTCCTAGAGATGTCTTAATTAAAGTTATGTAAAGATTCCCGCCTGCATTATTAGATCATAGTTTTATTAGCTTACGACATAATAGTCTTGTCATGGTTAGTTTCCTAAAATAGCAAGAGAGGTAGAGCTTGTCAATGAAACTAAGTAATCGTAGTGTATTATCGAGCTGTAACAAGTTAGAGAATATGACTTGTACATGGTGTCATGGTCTTATGTTAGTTATTATGCTTTAGATAGTAGGTATGGAAGATAAATTAAATATTTCTGTGTATTACTGATCGGATCAGTGTATTATTATTTGTTTAACTTAACAATATTTTGTTTATGTGGTAAAAAAGAAGGCCCCTGACCATATCACCTTTCTTTGATCGCTGGCTACCCACAAAAGACAAGAATCCAGCGTCTCCCACAGATTGCAAGCTCGCGGGTTTGCTGAGTTTACTCCCTAACAAATTATGTAGTTATGCCAATTAAGCTATCCAAGGAAATTGGAGGAATTATGCAGGGAGGGATGAATTTACATACCTATCGTATGTCAATGTCAATCAGTCGGTGAAATCCCATAGAACTTTACTGTACCGAACGACAGCAAAGGAATGTGATTTCGGGAATAAAAAAAATGTGTTTACTAGTTTTCAATAACTAGTCAAATTGTTAGATAAGCTTTAAAGGTTAAGTTTCCACTGTAACATAGATAATTAGCTTCGAACTGTTAATTATCGTAATGCCATAGAAAATTACCGATGTGTCGGTAATTCAATTATTTGTTTAATCAGGAAGCGAAGAATCGACGGACGATGACGACGATGATGAAGACGCGTTGGGTAGCGCCCGACGGTTCCGAGGACTATGGCGGTCCTTTTCGAAACACCTGAGGACCCAGTGCCTGATGTTTTGGAAGTGCCGGAAGCTCTGAAGTGCCGGAGTACCCATTGGATGGTAGTTCCGATCTCCACCATCCACGGGGTTTGTACGATTTTGAGTGGAAGCCGTTTCTTCTTCCTCAGTTCCTCCTGAACTGAGAAGGAAACATTTTCCCAGAGTAATGTTGGCTCAACCTCCATTTTTCGCGACCCATATGAGTGTTTTACAGCTATATGGGATCGCGAAATCATGGAACATATTGTTAACGAAACGAATAATTATGCCCAAGATTTGGTCGGCGACATGATGCGGAACGACACCCTCCGTCCGCACAGCCGCATTTGCGGCTGGCGAGACATGTGTGGACGAGTTGTATCTTTTATTTAGCCTAATACTGGCAATGGGTGTGGTCATCAAAAACAGACTTGACGAATATTGGAACGCGACCAACGATATTTTTATAACACCAGGTTTTAGAGCTCTCATGTCTCTTCGGCGGTTTCAGATGTTGTGCAAGTGTGCACTTTAACAACAACAGAAACATGAGTGCTCTAGAACTGAATCCTGCGCAAGCAAAATGTATAAAATAGAGCCAGTATTGTCACACCTTAACAGGAAGTTCCAATCGCTGTATAATTTAGATCGAAATATTGCCCTCGACAAATCCTTACTGCAGTGGAAGGGTTGGTTAAATATTAATCAACTGATTCCCAACAAACGAGCAAAAATAGGAATCAAGAGCTACGAAATTTGTGAATCTACAACGGGATATTTATGGCGATTCGAGATGCACTCGCATAAACAACTGCAACCACAGTCAGGCCCTGAAAGAGATCCCATGACAGCTTCAACACCTTCGATAGTTTTGAGACTTATCCAGGGTCTTGAAAATAAGAGTCACACGCTTTGGATGGACAATTTCTACAATTCCCCAGCTCTAGCCCGGACATTAAAGTCGAGAGGCTTAGATTGCGTCGGCACTTTGCGGACCAACCGCCAGTTTGTGCCAGAGGCGCTAATGGTTTTGTCAAAACGGAACATGCGGCCAGGACAGATCACAGGCTTTACCTCTGGCGATGTTGATTTGATGGTTTGGCGAGACCAAAACAGAGTGGCTACAATATCCACATACCATGGTAACGCGGTCAACATCGTCAATGAGCAAGCCAAGCCAATCCTCATCTCTGACTATAATGTCATGATGGGAGGGGTAGATAAAAAAGACCAGATGTTGGCAATGTACCCCATAGAAAGAAAACGTACAAAGATTTGGTACAAAAAATTGTTCCGTAGGCTTCTCAATGTTAGCGTTTTAAACTCCTACATACTGACACGACATACCGATTCTTCCTTTAAACATCGCTCTTTAGAATATCCTCATAAAGTCAATAATTGAAAAGCACTCAGCTTCGCCCGCCGCCGTTCTTCCACCTGTGCGCAATAGGTTCTTTGATGCCAAATGTCACTTCTTGGAAGAGAACCCGTTCTTGCCTGGCAAATCCGGCCGTTTACGGCGCGTTTGTGTCATTTGCAAGAAACGTGTAACAACCTACTGCGTAGGCTGCGCGCAGGCTGTGTGTATGTCTTCTTGCTTTTCATCACTTCACAATTGATTTATTTTTCGTTTTTTTTTTGTTTTTTTTTCCCCTTTTTTTTTGTCCCTCCCCTGTACCAAATCTTTGTACGTGTTTTTCACTTATTTGTACGATACTTATTATCGTATAATGGAATGTTCAATTTAAACTTTAAAAATGTATACTATTTGTATGCTCGTTTTTTTTTATTAAATTGACGTGTAAATTGTACATTTATGAATAAAGAACTTGGACTTTGGCTTTGTGTTCGACAAATCGATGCAATTTGTCAAATTTCTTTCAAATCTGTTCAGCCGTTACTTTCGCATATTAGGTGGCAAACAAGCGTGTGACCTGCCTGATGGTAAGCGGCCGCCGTAACGTATGGATGATACGTTATGCTCTACAAAGTTTCATTTAAATCTGTTCAGCCGTTATTTTCGCATTTTTCCGCGACGGACTCGTGGTCACACCGTTTTGCTACACCAGTGTGACTACGAGTAATTTATATTCCTCGTGGTTACACTACTCTGAAAAGGATCGCACTTGACTGAATAGTAGGTATGTAGTGAAGTGCCCGATAGATAAAATACTTATTCGTAAAATAACTAGTACTTTGAAACTCCTTGATAAATACTTCATGAATCAGGAACTATTTAATAGTGACACGTAAATTGTCATTCTGAATTTTCAAATTATGGTTTAGGTTACGCTTAAATAGCACGAATTTTACTGTTGGGTACATAAACGTAAAATGGGTAAAAGAATCAAAAGAAAACGTGGTGAAGTGCTTTTAAGCGATGGATACCAATACCATAAACATAAAGTTTATGCGAACAAAAATATTATATGGTTCTGTAGCCAACGGCGAAAGCATAAATATACGGGGTCTGTCACTACTGCCAAGGTAAATAAATGAATACTTTCTCCGTGACTGCATAGGCATCCTTTGTTCATCATCATGAGCCTATATTTGTCCACTACTGGACATAGGCCTTCCCTAATGAGCGCCATAGCATCCTTTTTTTTCTAAAGAGAAAAATATCCACTTCGTCCACGTTCGTAAATGAAATGAAATGGTTATGCAACAGTGAAAAAAAAATCTAGATACTAAGCAGTTATGAGTGGACGAAGGGGTTATATATTTTCCAACTGTTAGTCTTAACTTATTGTGTTTTTAGGATGATAAAATTAAGAAAAAAGTTTAATCATACCGAGGAGTGTAAACAGAATCACGCCAAAAATGACTTAGCGATGTCGATAGTGAATATGAAGGAGGAGGCTGGTACTTCGGCGGATTCAATGCCTGCTATTTACAAAAATAATTTGAAACCTTTATATGATAAAGGTATTCACTTAGTCACTGAAGTAAAGTCGTTTCGCAGCGCAGTTCCATCTAGACTTTGAAGTTGCAACTTCTAATGCACTCAAATTAATTTTCCCAAATCTCGAAATAAAAAACTGCTACTACCATTTCACGCAGAGTTTGTGGCGAAAAGCTAAATCTATAGGCATAAAGACAAAGTTGTATCGCCGTTTAGTAGGTTTGTGCACTGCTCTTCCACTGTTACCGGAGAACCAAATTAAAGATGGTTGGGCGTATATACAATTGCAATGTGCTCATTTAAAAAAACAATAAAATTAACGCTTTTATGGCGTACATGAAGAATACGTGGCTTAAAAATGATGCATGCATAAGAGATTGGTGTGTCAGCAACGAACGCCATCGAACTAATAATGTCGCTGAGAGTTATAATTCGGTGATTAATAAAAGAATTAACAAGAACTATGTGACAATAAATATATTATTAAATGTTCTACATAATGACATTAGAGTAGCAAATTTCAACCCAAATGAACGGAGACAAACAGAAACGGAAAAAGACGATTTTATTTTAAATACTCAGATGCAGCTTATCCATAACCAAATAACTGTTGGCCATTTTTTGGAAATTTTACGCTAAATTATGAAGATGAGAAGTCTAATCACTAATAAACGCACTGAAAAGGACAGACACACGATCAAAAGCAATTGTAGATAGCCATAACGCTCTACACAATCTTTCTCAACACAGCAAAGTCTGCATAGAATTAGAAGATGAGAAGTCGCTCACTTCAATTTAATTTTATTTATTACAGTTTTCACGGAGTCTATTTAATGCTGAGTCTATTTTTTATCTATTTGACATTAAAATCCAAACTCAAAATTAAAATCAAAATTGTCATTAAATTCCAAACTCAAAATTAATATCAAAATGGAAATAAAAGTCCAAACTCAAAATTAAAATAAAAATATTTTTTTGTTTGTGTAAAACCTGTTTCATTTTAATTTTTGTGTTTTTGTGTATACATGCAATTACTATTTTTGTTTCGATAACTACATTAGTATTTTATTTTTGAGTAGCGTATTGATCGGTACCTACACTGTCACTTTCCCGACACTAGTAGTGTAACCACGAGTCTTAAGTTTCACTAATTACTGTTGATCACACCGCACAGTGTGACCACGAGGAAAATAAATTACTCGTAGTCACACTGGTGTGGCAAAACGGTGTGACCACGAGTCCGTCAAGCATTTTTCGTAGCTTTCCTGATGGTAGGCAGTCGCCGTAACCTATGAATGATTCGTTATGCTCTACAACATTTCATTTAAATTCGTTCAGCCGTTTATTGATACCTGCGATTTAGGAGGGGATTGTTTGGTTTAAATTTTCTCTATTTTGTACATTTTTGTTTGTTATAGAGTGACGAGACAGGACAGAGCAGGACATGTGCCTGATGGTAAGCAACATGCCTACCCATAACTTTTTTCAAATTCTTATTTTGATTTTAGCTTTGGCTTTGGACTTTAATGTCAATTTTAAGTTTGATTTTAAATGTCAATTTTGATATTAATTTTGAGTTTGGATTTTAATGTCAATTTTAATATTAATTTTGAGTTTGGATTTTAATGACAATTTTGATATTAATTTTGAGTTTGGAATTAAATGACAATTTTGATTTTAATTTTGAGTTTGGATTTTAATGTCAATTTTGATATTAATTTTGAGTTTGGGTTTTAATGACAATTTTGATTTTAATTTTGAGTTTGGATTTTAAAGACAATTTTGATATTAAATTAGAGTTTGGATTTTAATGTCAGTTTTGGTTTCAATTTTGAATTTGTATTTTGATTTTTATTTTGGTGTTGGATTTTAATGTCGATTTTGATTTTTATTTTGAGTGTGCATTTTGATATTCGTTTCAATTCTGTTTTTGATGGCCGTGCCTGTGGATCTATAATTATGATCCATCTATTTGATATTAATTTTGAGTTTGTAATTTAATGAAAATTTTTATTTTAATTTTGAGTTTGGACTTTTATTTCCATTTTGATATTAATTTTGAGTTTGGAATTTAATGACAATTTTGATTTTAATTTTGAGTTTGGATTTTAATGTTAATTTTGATATTAATTTTGAGTTTGGCATTTAATGACAATTTTTATTTTAATTTTGAGTTTGGATTTTAAAGTCAATTTTGATATTAATTTTGAGTTTGTAATTTAATGACAATTTTTATTTTAATTTTAAGTTTGGATTTTTATTTCCATTTTGATATTAATTTTGAGTTTGGATTTTAATGTCAATTTTGATATTATTTTGAGTTTGTAATTTAATGACAATTTTAATTTTGAGGTTGGATTTTTATTTCCAATTTGATATTAATTTTGAGTTTGGAATTTAATTACAATTTTTATTTTAATTTTGAGTTTGGATTTTTATTTCCATTTTGATATTCATTTTGAGTTTGGAATTTAATGACAATTTTGATTTTAATTTTGAGTTTGGATTTTAATGTCAATTTTGATATTAATTTTGAGTTTGTAATTTAATGACAATTTTAGTTTTGAGTTTGGATTTTTATTTCCATTTTGATATTAATTATGAGTTTGGAATTTAATGACAATTTTGATATTAATTTTAAGTTGTGATTTTAATGACAATTTTGATATTAACTTTTGAGTTTTTTATGTCAATTTTGAGTTTGTATTTTAATGTTAATTTGAGTTTTATTGTTGATCCTAGTTTTAATTTGGATGGAAGGTACAAAGTTTTTTTTCTAATGGTTGACATGTTTTTTTTTGTAATGTACATAATATGTATTTCAAAATTTAAGATTTAATGAAGTAAACATAAATTAATGTAAGAGTGAACAGTTCCAATACCTAAAATATAGGTGTTCTCTTCACCTACTTTGGGAAATTATAAATATAATTGTACAATGTACCGTTTTTCTTGAATGAAACAATTATTATTATACCAGCACAGTGATACGCAGCTACTGGAATATGAATAGTCTCAATCATTACCTAGAACTGTGCTGCGATATAAGATGTTTTACCATTCATTTCACTGGAAACATTTCCCTTCAAACCGGAACAAAGTAATGTCTGCATATTATTTCTTGGCGGTAGAATAACTGTTAAAGTATGGTACTTCACCGGACGGACCCTGTGCAAAGAGTCCTACCACTACAATGCACTATGTATACAAAACGAAAGTACAAAAAAATAAATATATATATATATATAAAGCATATATATAAAAGTAGATTGTTTTTTGATTCGAATTAACATCTGTATATACAGAAAGAGACAAAGATTAAAACAAATCGTCATACGATTTGAAAAAAGTCTTCTCCATACTAAGTAGCTCCCAACATTATTTTTGTATGGGGAAATTACTGTTTTTTGCTATTGATTTGTGTAATTTTTTGGTATGTGGACAGGGTCTGTTTTTGTGTTTATTCTTAAGTTAAGTTTACTGTTGTACAGAAAGTTTAAAAATACTTTGAAATAAAGGACTCGGTCACTCTCTGTAATACACTATTCGAGGAGACCTTTTTTTCAAGTGGCTCGTGTAAACAACGTAATAATTGTTAAACTGAACACTTCCCACGACTGATTCTTTGTGTAGGGTAAGTATTTGAACCGAACTTCTAAACAAATGCGAAGCACAAGCCACTTGACCTAAAAGTTTCTCAGAATCAAATAACAAACATGGTCTATTTTTTGTTCCACGCTCGGGTTACGTTTTACGAGTAAGGGTTTTACAAGCTTGTTACGTGAGAAATATGTATGGAAAGGTGTGATAAATCGTTTAAATAATGTAAATTGGTAAGTTGTTGTGTAAATAAAACAATAATATTCTTAACAATTGTTTGAATTATTTTTATTTTCAGACTTAAATATGAGAAATGGGTAAAAAAATCGGTATCTCTACTTTTAAACTTCGACTGATAATACATATACCAACAAAATTGCATTATATGTTCATAATCTATTAGCTGCATTCAAGGCGATTCCAATGATATATGTTTCTTAGGTAAATTCAAAAGAAAACATGTAGAAATACTGATTTTAGTAGCACGCGGTGAATTCGCGCCAAAAACGCGAGGGGGGGGCCGGCCCTTATGTCAACAGTCAATGGCGCGTCACGCGCACAAGAGGATAGAAATATTGGAATCGAAAGAACATAATTCTCGTCTTTCGGAATATTATGTACAATTTTCTGAGGAAAATAATTCATAATAATAAAAATCTTACCTTAAACATACTGCTAGTCTTTCTTTTGTAGCAATAGGTTTGCGAAATTTTGTCTCTTATTTTCTTGATGTCTTCTGCAATCAAACTATGAATTTGTTCAAACTGTGCCTTAGACGTTCTAAAATACTGATGAAATCTTTCAGGATCACTCTCAAGCTCTTTAACGAGACTATGAAACTCGCCCTTAGGCTCCCCTTTTCTTTTTTATTGGATGAATCCAATATCTCCGTCTCTTTCTTTCTTTTGTCATCATAGTACCAACAATTCCAATTCATCTTCAAAATCGGAAATCTTCTGAATCGGATGATTCTTGAAATAAAATTGTGAACGTGTCAGCTATCCGAGCGCTGAGACCGAACTGAACTAAAAATTGCATCAGAATGCGTCATAACGCGTCATACAAATGTGAACAGTAGCCATCACGTCAGAGAGCGTCATGACACAACACTTCAGACAAATATAAACGCGGCCTTAGTAGCAAGCTAGCAAGTCAGTCACTGACTGTCAGTCTGCTTCTAACATTAGTGGTGTACAGTTGGTTTTGGTATCATCATGTCTTCCAACGACGTCGACGAAGTTTTCCAAAATCTTTCTACGATGTTTGCTGATTCAGAGTGAGTGAATAACTTCAGTATTTTGTTGTAGTCAAACCAATAAGCTATGCTTACTATATAATGTATAACTCATAGGGAAGAACAAAGCATTGCTTGTTCTTCTTCCTCTTCATCTGACGACGAGTCTGAGGCAGAACAAGAAGGCGATAGGCGCCGGGAGGACCCTGACTGGACGGAGTCCGGTCAGCTTCGTTCATATCCTTTTACCAATATTGGTAATTTTAATAGGCAGCAGATACCCCTATTGATTTTTTTGATCTTTTGTTTAACGCCACATTTATGGGAATTTTAGTAGCAAGTATAAACAATCATGCACTTCAAGTTTTACTGGAGAGCAGCCACAGTCAGAGTAGAATTACTCAGTGGCATGACACCAACGTGGACGAAATTCGCATATTCCTTGGTTTGCTTTTTCATATGGGAACGATAAAACTAAACCGTATACATGATTTTACTGGAAGAAAGACATTTTATACAATCTTATGTTCTCCAAGTTCATGAGTCGCGACCGATTTTTGGTCATTTTACAAAATTTAAGTTTTCAAGATTCAACTGGTAATTTGTGAGTATTTTCTTCGCACTCGGGTTGATTACAAAGACCTGCTCTCGAGTGTAGTGATGTGATGTGGGATTATTTTCTGTTTTCGTAGCGAGATCTGAGGGCGGATCTTCTGAACCGCGTAGTTAGTGGCTGGTCGTCGTTGCGTGACGGTCGTCGACGATCAGCCATGGTTGACGAGTCCTCGTCGCCCATCGCCGCCTCCCTAGGGGTAAGTTTGGAAAGATTGTTTAAAACCGCATGGGCGAGGCCCATACTAACTTCTCGCCGTAGTCTGGCAAGGGCTTATTAGGCACCCGTTTGTCATTATAGGGGCGGTGTTTAAGGAGGCGCTGTTCGGTGGCGGTAGTAGCCGGCAGCATTTGCTTCGTGCCACGTTTCCCGTGACAATCGACCTGCTGGTAAATGCGGTCGCGGCCATGCTTCGCGCGGCTGTCCGCTTCCGCGCGAGACGAGCGCAGAGGCGCCTGCGCTACGTTCAATTATTTCATTATGTTAGGGATATTAGTTTAGTTGTATTGTCCCTAGAATAGGTCTTTATAATCTTAAAACATACTTACTCCCTTTCCTTTTAGTTAGGTACTCCATTACTTTTGTTGGGTACTTTCACTTATTATATTTTGAGTGTGGGTGACCAGTAAGCTTTCAGCTATAATGAATTGAGAGTCCTTACAGTTTAATGACAAATGTAATTGTTATATATAGTTTAGGTTTCCTGAAACCGGAGCTCCTACTCTCCTCCAGTCTACTCCAGTGAGCCTCCGTGTCTTACTGTCTGCGGTATGTGTTTGCAAGTGATGTTAAGGTGTCATCGCTTGAGGACGAGGTGCCGTAGAATTGAGGGATAAACATAATATAGTGCAAGCCGGTCTTTATAGTTACAATTTAACCTGTACGAGAGAATAACATTAAACTGTTTAGGATTTCAGAAACCCGGGCTCGTACTAATGTGATCCTACTCTAGAGAGCTTCCATCTCTTACTGACTGTGGTGTGATTTTACCAGATGTGTTAAGGTTTACCATAATTTAGTACCAATCTGTCTTCTTTATTCTAACATTTTACTTTCGGAAGGAAGAGATTAACTTAGGGCTGTTCGCGTTGTCTGATTATGAGGGCTATGTTTTACTTCTTATAAACTAATCTTAGCTTTGTACCTAAGATATACTTATTTTTAACCCTCTAACCTACCTAGGCGGGCTATGTTTTACTTCTTATAAACTAATCTTAGCTTTGTACCTAAGATATACTTATTTTTACCCCTCTAACTTACATAGGCGGGCTATATTTACCTAAGATATTGTAACTTAGACAGAATTACCATCTGTACTTAGGTTACCAGCTTATTACCTACCTACCTTTAGTGCTACTTATTTTCTACTTTACTGTATTATATGCAAGGGCATCCAATAATGTATACCTGATGTATAGGAACCTTTCTTAAAATGGCTACTCTTAGTCATGTAACTATAATGTGTTCCTAGACTTTAATCATGTGTTTGTTGTACCTTTAGCTTACCTAGATATGAACTGTTGAGGTACCTTTATACAAGTTACCCTTGTAGAACTTTCTCATGTAACACCCTAGTGCTATCGATTCAGAGCCTCAAGCTGATACTTGCCGATCCATCCCAAAGGTGCAGAACAGTACTCTCCATACAAGAGCGCAATTTGTGTGTTTATCAGGTGTTACTGCTTAATATATTGTTACTGTATATCCTTATAATTATAAATCAGTAATCTCAGGTTGTTTAAAGAGGTTTAGAGAGGTGTGTTTGATGTTTGAAAACAGTCCTTTACTATATTTTATTTAACTTAACCTTTTCCAAAGAGATTGAGATCTCAACTTTAACTAGTTGACTTCTTAACTCTATAACCCCCTTTTTACCTTACAGTTTGAAGATCAAACAGTATAGGCATAAATATGGCGTTAAATTATACGTACTTACAGATGCAAACGGTATTACGCAGAAAATGCATATGTATTGTGGGTCAAACGATGTAGATTTGCAAGGTAAAGGTTATGCCGATAAAGTCGTAATGATTTTAATGGAAGATTATCTCAACTTAGGTCATTCTCTTTACATGGATAACTTTTATAATAGTGTTACACTTGCCGAAAAATTATTAGACAATAAAACTCATGTCACCCTTAGAGCCAGGAATCCGCACATTGTAACAAAGGCAAAGATTTGTAAAGGTTCTTGTGTAAGCAGGTATAATTCACGCGGTGTTATTGTCAGTAATTATAGAGATAAAAGAAACGTTTTAATGATTTCTACAGAGCATACTTCTGATTTTGTTGAACATACTAACCGACGCGGACAGAATCTTCGTAAACCTAACGTAATTCTTCAATACAATAAGTATATGAAAGGCGTTGATAGAAAAGACCAAATGTTATCGTATTACCCTTGTTATGATAAATCAACTAGGTGGTATAAGAAAATTATAGTTCACGTTATGGAGACCATGATATTAAATGTATTTAAATTGCTTAATGAACACATGAAACGGCAACCCAATGAATAGCATACCTAAACCCATGTCATTCCACGACTTTCGATTACATATCATAAAAAAAATACTACGAGCTGAAGAACATACCGACAGACAAAAACATCATCTTCCATTACACCAATTAAAACCTCTGATGGAAGAACAATACATTTACCAGAAGGGTTTCCCAAAAATGCAAACGGCAAAACTAAAGAAAAGATTGCCGTCACTGCTTCGAAACGCGACAAATAAGAAAAGCCACCTTGTTTTACTGTCCTCTTTGTTTGAAAAAGCCCGGTTTATGTTTGGAATGCTTTCGAAATTATCATAAATACTAGAATATAAATTATTTAATTGTAGTTATTTGTTTAAACCTAATTTATATGATTTTACAGACAAATTTTATGAACGCCTGTCATGTGAAACTTTCCCTTATTATTTTTACTTATTTTACAACCATAGAACCCAATCACTGTAATTTTAAATAGTAATCTGTTGACTAATGATCATGTGGCACCACACCATTTACTGGCACTTCTGTGTTTAAACCGTTTTAGTAAGAATCCTCCTAATCTCACGGTGTTGCAACTTGTTTAAATATATTAGTACAATTCTGAGCTACCAAACTAGCAACACATGAAAAAAAAAGAAAAGACAACGGCGTCGGAACGTCAACAACAGCTGAACGTGTCTCGATTTGGTCAGTGAAAATTATTTTTTTGCTAAGGTAAGAGCGTTTTTAATATCATTGAATCTTAGTTATTAAGTATTTATAATGTGTGTTATGATTTAAAACAAATTCAGTACGTATTATTCCACCTATTTGAACATTTACTACAAAGAATTGCATTGTTTTTATTATTTTATCACAGTGCCAACATTTGGTATCCAAAAATGACCATTTTTTAATTTATTGGCACTCATGACAATAATTGGTTTTTTAGAGAGGTTATTTTTGGGTGTTTATTTTGTGTTTTTATGAATTAGTGGAACTCAAATTTTTGTAAGATTGATAAATAAAAGTAATAAATACAATAGTTCCAAATCTTGGCCCCCAAAGATGGAAATGATGGATGGATAATGATGGAAAATGATGTGAAAGGCTGGTTCAGTCAAATTGAAGAATATCTTAAAGAAAACGATTTTTTTTGAAATACTCGCAGATCCTTCCCGAGTATTTAATGGAGATGAGACCATCTTCGGATCTTCGGTATAAAGTGCAATACCCTTTACTAACATCGACTTGCTAAATTTACCTACCAGTTGATCAGACTGACAAAACCTATGATCCCTAACAGCCCTACGGGAAAGTTTCATTCTGGACGGGGAAGCCGGGAAAAACCTCTAACACAAGGTAAGTCCCTTGGGGGAGTTGAATGAAACAGACCAACCTAACGTTAGACACTTCGATAGATATTTCCAGCTGTAACCCTTTTTTTCCGTAAATCGGAACGCGTCGATTCTCTGTGACGCCGAGTGATAAACGTCCCAACCCTAAAAAAAAGTCGTTTCGTTTTACCACATCTCTATGGCGTGGGTTCGGTCGGCGGAAGCGACAGAGCGCCATTTTGTGTTGGAGGGCGCCGGGTACGGTCGCCTCGTTGAAATTATCGTTGTATCCTTGTGCTTGAAGGATTGATGGTGAGTTTGTAAGCTGTGATTTCGCTGGCTAGACCGCGGTTCAATCGATATTCGCCGCAGCGTTACGAAAATGTGTTTTTTGTCGTAGTGACGTGTGTTTTGAGGGGCGGAGTCTTTGTCCGAGCCTGGTGCAGTGGATTGAGTGTGGTGGAAGCTACCTCCCTCACAAGGTAAAATTTACAAGTGTGATATTGTTGAGGGACCGCGTGGCGCCTGTAGGTTGATATGGTATTCATTTCGTTGTTCTTTACAGGAGGCGTATGGTACGGCTCAGGCTGCCCTGAGTGCTGTACTGCTTGTGTGTTGTACTGCCCGGTTCTGTTCGGTTCGGCGTGACCCGTTCGGCTGTTTCCCGGCCTGAGCTGCGCTCGGTTCGGCGGTGGACTTCGACCGCGTGGATGGGACCCCGCTAACCCGACCCTCACAGGTTTTCTGTAGTGAAAGGTGAATCGTGACAGCTAGGGAAGGGTGAATCGTGACAGCTAGTGAAATGGAGAGTGGTGGGGCATATTTGCCAGACCGGGCTATGGGCCGTGGATGAGGGAATGTGTTCAGGGGGGATATGTGACCACTATAGGAACCACCGTTATCATCGTATCCTAACCGCCGTCAAGTGAAGCTCCATCTGTGCTCGTAGGGTATCGAGCAAGGGTCACCTCTGCTTGTTTTCCTGAGCTCCTAGCTCCACCCGAGGCGAGACGGCCACCTCCCTTGTCAGTCTCTCCGACGTGACTAAAACTAACTAAACTAACGGTGTATGGTTTTACCCACTATGTTTTCCTTACGTTAAGCAAACTGGGATCCAGGAAGCCTAGGCTATGGCCGATATGATAGGGATTTAGTGTTAGTTCGTATAGTTGTCCATTCCTCCCGTAGATATTAAGGGTCATTTAGGTTCACTAGATGAAGTTGGGTAGTATGAATATCCTACTTTTACCATTGAGAATGAATCAATGTTTCTATTTTCAACTATGGTTACCGTGCTATTAACCTACGTTATTTCCTAGGTGCTTAAGTAGATAAGTACCCTAGTTTTTCTGTGTGTGCAGAGAGCGGATAGCTTAGGCCCGCTTAGGGTTTTTATACTCACATATTATACAGGGACACAATATTGTTTAATAATATTGACTACCTATCGTTTAATTAATACAGACACAAGTTTAATTTCCCCAGAGGAACCTAATCCCTGGATACCTACTTATCCATCAGTTAACCGGTGGTTATACTTAAGTTATAGCGTTGTGAATGGGAAGATATGAGATGGGTATGTAATCCATACTTCCTGTACCTTGTTATGAGTTAGACGGGACTGATGTTTTTCTGTTTAACCTTACTAAGCCTCTCTGCTTATAGGACTTAGAAAGGGAACATATTGTATTTACCCTAATCGAGTACTTCTCGGTTATTATAATTTTATTGTTCTAATGTTGGATGTCTAACCTTACTATTTGAAAGGGGTTATACAAGTGATGTTAATATTCCCATGTTTAGGTAAACCTGGTGAATTCTGTATGGAAACCTAAGCGTTTGAAGTTGTAGTTAAATTCTTGTCTAGAGATATTAACCCTACAGGTTCCGGGAGTATGGTGGAGTGGTGATTTTTCAAATTAACTCTTAAACCTTAACGGGGAAGTTTGGCCGGGGCTTAACCCCTCCCTTCTTCCAATCATATTTTCCATCTACCGATCCTTACTCAGGGACCCTGTATGGCGGAATCTTAGTTTGTTTTTGACTCAAAGAGGTTGATGAATTCTTATAATTCCTTCTTTAGATCTTGGTAACAGCGACACAACGATCAACCCCTGACCCTTTTAACCCTTTTACTTTGGTTTATAAATTGGTTTAGATCAATAAACGCTTGAAAAAGTCTTAATTTTTTATTTCTACTTTAATTCAACTTTTTCCGGGAAGGTTTGAGGGTTCAACTTTAACCGGTTGAGTTCTCACCCTTACCACCCCGGATTTACCTTACACAGCTAGGATTCCTAGAAGACTAATGTCTCAGCCCAGTTTGTTTTTGACTCAAAGAGGTTGAGACAAGCACGACTTGCGGGAAGGTTTGAGGTTCAACGCGTTGATTCTTGTCAGCACGACTTGCGCGTTGATTCTTCATCAGAGGCCGTCTAGTTCTTCCGAAGGAAAGATATATCGAAACGGTGACTTAATCGATCCCCATTTAAGAGGTAAAATCGACCTTGGGGCGCCACAAAACCCAAGTTGAATTTAAGAGAGGGAACACGAGACGCGTGTTTTCAAAAGCCGCAACCATGTACGGTATATGTAATGTTACGTTGTCCATTTCCCACAAGAAAACCCCCCTAATTTAACTTAATGCTCACATAAGTTGGAACTGCAAAACCTTATTTACAAAACACATACGATTACATTCAAAATCGCCTTGTGCGTCGCAAAAACGTTTTTCAATTCCAAAATGAGATGCTAATTCACTCCTTTGCCTTAAGAAAATAGCAATTCTCTCACTGCTAAAGTACGAATGATTAGTCCTGGAAAACTTGAATTTACTTTAATTAGATGGCACAACGTAACGGAGACACAAAATCCAGCGTGGCTCCTTACTTCCTTACTCGACGAAAAATAATGAATAACTGTCCTTCAACGCTCCCAATGTTCCCTTTTATACTTTTTCCGAACCAAAATTTAGGCCACGCCCATTCACGACTCGCGACCTAACTCAGTTAAACGCGTTAGATGGTTTAGGCGAACTACCAACATACAAATGACCTCCGATGATGCGCAACTGTCTAAAGTTAATATGAGCAATTATTAATAACGAAAAGGATATTTTAGTTTCCATTTTTAGCCACAATCAATTTTAAATTTGTGCTTACAATTTTTGAGACGCAGTTGTCAATGTCATTTGGGCTGCGAACTCTGACACGCGCGGAACAAAATAATTTTTGATTATTTAGAATCTTATATTATGTATGCAAATACCCCATATTTCTTGTGTATTTCGCCTAAATAGTTTTTCGCAAGGATCATTATGTGAATGTGATGTGGACAAATTATCCGAAAACATCGATTTTACATAAACAATCATCGAAGCAACAATCTCGAACTGCCAATGATATTTTATAACATTTAATGGTGAGTTTCTATGTTTGCAATCATTTATCTTGTTGGATTTATCCAGAAAAGTTACATAATGAGTATTAAAATAGTAATAAGTGTTCGGAACGAGAAAATATGATTATCAAGTACCTAAACCGAAACTGCGCAGTATTTTTTTAACTATGTGATGTTGGTTGTTTGCACCAAACATGTCTTGAATGCATTTACTTTGTGCAAAACAATCATTAATGCCTGTTTCCAGACTTCAAATAGAAATATCTCTAGAATTTCAATCTAAGATCATCTACAATTACATATTTCATGATGATAATACATTAATACACAACAAACATCTATGTCTCCTGATTGATACTTGATTAAGAGACCTCAATTACAGCTATTGTGTTAACTACTACAGATTTCCTAGGCTAGGGTAGAACAATCAACAGTAACTAATTCTTGATCTAGAAATGTACCTATCTTGTATGTAAGAAATACCTTAAATACCTTTAATTTTCATATTACAACTCTGAACTCTGAACAACTTATGCTCCTTGAAGATCTCAAAATGATACTATCTCTCCATTCTCAATTTATCTCAAAATTGGAACAAATCTTTACATCTATTGAAATTCTCACCGAGCTCACACAATATAGATACCTCAATTAAGGTGTATGAAGTGATTTTTCAAGGTATGTTCTCCATGTATTCTGTAATATACAAAGCACAGCAGTGAGTGATTAGATTCTTTAGTTCTGTGGATAATTCATATATTAATATAGTACTTAACGCTAAATGTTCCCAATCAAGTAAATTATGTGAAAATGATTGAGATGTAAAACTACCTTTCTAGATATTTCTCTCTATGTAATCTCATTACACATATAGCAGTGAGAGATCATAAGTGTATTTTTAGTTCTGAGGGAACAATTCATATAATTAAAATAGTACTTAACACTAAATATTTTCAATCGAGTAATTATGTGAAGATAATTGAGATGTAAAAATGTTTCTCTAGATATTCTCTCTATGTATTTTTATTACACATAGCAGTGAGAAATCATAAATGTATTTAGTACTGAGGTAACAATTCATATTATAGGTAATTAAAATCCGCATGTATATTGTAAACGGAATCACTATTCAATAATATTTGTTTTATGTGACGTTACCAAGTGATGATCCTAAAGTTCGAAGTAATAAATTGAATTGAATTGAAATAGTAACACTAAATGTTCTCTGCCGAATAAATACAAAGAGGCATCAATTACAGCTCTTTTAACTATTATTGAAGTCCAGTTGCTCATTTAACGGTCTCAATTATAACTAATCTGCCCTTTCCTTTGTTTGTATGTTCTGTAAAGTAATAAATGTAACTTTGTTGTTTTGTACCTTTTCTCAGACTACAACTGATGCTCTATGAAGGAACCAGAGTGATGGCACCTGCATTCCCAATTTACTTCAAAAATGGAACAAACCCAACTCTCTATTGGAATTCTCACCGATGCTAACATATACCTAGTACTCTCAAATTAAGGTGTAAGATTTAATCTTCTAAGGTATGTTCTCTATCGATTAAATTATTGGAAGATGTATTCAATATCAAGATTGTATTACAATGAAATATATTTTACCGATTAACCAATAACCAGTAACCAGTAACCAATGCAATTAAACATTAGTAAATCACACTTTATTAATGAATGCATAGTATAATTGAAATATTTGAAGATTGTTGACGGGTTAGCTCAGCTGAACTATTCCACAACAACTTATCGTCGGTTAAGGGAGACGGGAAACTTGACCGCCAGAGAACCCAGAAACAGTGCATGTCAATTACCTGTCGAAATTGACGAGCAGATTTTGGCAGCATTTGAGGAGGACCCTACTACTCGTCAGTCAATGGAAAGTCTGGACAGTAATGCATCGTGACAATCAACACATATCATTACACACCAGTTCAAGGTAATTTTCAATTTATTTATTTATTGTATTAACTAGCTTAGATGTAACAATGTATTTAACAATATTTATCGTTAACATTTGATACAAACTGAGTTGCCTTTAGATTATCAAGTAGTTCATAGCCGCTACAACCATGCCTGAAGCACATTTACTAATCAAATTTAAGTATGATGATCATTAAGAGTTGTTTTCGGCGGACGAATTTTTGTCCCTTGATTCTGCACAGAGATGTTGACGACCCGACGTTCCTCAAACGCATATTGTGGACGGATGAGTCACATTTCACCCGAGAAGGAATTAACAACTTCCACAATTTACACCATTGGTCCACTGATAACGCACGCAAAATGAGGGTAACATCATTCCAGCGGAAATTTTCTGTGAACGTATGGGCCGGTGTGATTGGTCGGACTATTATTGGGCCCTATTTCCTACCTGATATTTTAAATGGGGACAATTATCTGAAATGTTTTATGGACGTCTTGCCTGATCTGCTGTGACTGACTTGTTCTTTCTAAGCATGAACAAAGCCGTAAAGAAACTTCGTAAAGAAATTGTACTGATTGCATTATATCCCAACTGTAGCAG